>WFMF01000016.1:676861-786090 GCA_011033025.1 Beroe forskalii
AGTTGTCATGTCGTCGAGCCAGGGGGGATATGTCGTAAAGAACCCCACCCAGTTTGAAATCACACTCTTTGGGACTGAACTGACAGACGGTCAAAGAACAAACGCTGAATATGAACTCGCAGCTGTCCAACTGAAATAAGGGAAGTTATACACAGAGTTTAAATCGAGATACTCACTTTCACTTATGGCTCAAAAAAACTGATTATAAATAAATCAAACCAGCACTGTTGGAATGTAGTTAAGTAGTTATGTGGAAGGAAAACTAACATTGTTGTCTGACAGAAGAGTCATTTCATTTTCATCTCCGTTACAGCACATCACAAGTATAGAACTACGTTTCCCGTAGGGACCTAAAATGTTGAGGGGTTTATTCCCTTATTTCCAAGCTAAAAAGCTGAAAGAAGGGATGCGTTATGCGGTTATGATAGCGGAAAGTATCATTTCAGGCAGTGTACTCAAGCTGTCTTAAAATTTCTATCTGCAACAACTCAAATCCGAACACAAGGAAATTCCCTTCAATTCCCTACATTTCTCAGTCACGTCCCCTCCACTGTACATTATCTCCACCTCGCCTCGTTCCTGGGCTAGCTCTGTTTGTGCAGTGGACGCCTTGCCGAGAGATACCTGCAGAGAAGCATAGGTTCATGAATTCTCGTGATTACAGATTAGAATTGAAACGTAAAATTTCTACGAGGTCACTGAACGCTTTTTGGAGCAAAATAGGAAATAGGAACCAAAATACGTGATATACCTGCATCGAGAAAATAGCAACAGAACTAAAACAACAAATGCCCAAATAGAAAGTCAAACTATTCGTCACTCACAGTTTTTCCGTTGTCATGGTAGCAGACAGCCACCCCAGAGCCACAAGACTCCACAGCACCACATACGTTAGCAACAAACCGGGCTCCGGCGGTCTGATAACAAGATATGCAATGTGAGAACAAGATATGCAATGTGAGAACAAGATATGCAATGTGAGAACAAGATATGCAATGTGAGAACAAGATATGCAATGTGAGAACAAGATATGCAATGTGAGAACAAGATATGCCATGTGAGAACAAGATATGCAATGTGAGAACAAGATATGCAATGTGAGAACAAGATATGCAATGTGAGAACAAGATATGCAATGTGAGAACAAGATATGCAATGTGAGAACAAGATATGCAATGTGAGAACAAGATATGCAATGTGAGTCACTCACCAAGTCACTAAGTCACTACTTCCCAGTGACTCACCACATTCACAATATGATTATCTGTCAAGGAAACATGACTTATGCAACAGTGTTGTCGTGGCGGTGACATGATGTGATTTACTGATATCACCGACATGATTTTACGCCTTTCATTCCCACCCATTGTTTGAGCGTGAGAAAATTGCAGGATTTACGATCATCCTGTTATATATATCATACTGACTACGGTACGGTATGTGATATATATTCAAAGCGAAAGATAAGCGAAAGTAGGTACAATGTGTATCTTACAACAACGCGTATAACATCTTCATCTCCAGTTACAAATGCCATGTTGAGTAGATCCGAGAGATGGTGTGATATATAGTGATTACATGCAGGTATCGCAGGAGAATCATTGGTTGACACTATCTCTCTTATTAAACACGAGATCTCCTTCCTGTCGTACAGTCATGAATTTTCTCTTTTAGTCGTCGTTTTAGCAGCGTTTTCCCTTTTAGTTGATTTATTATAGATTTTGAGGCTTGAAATTTGTTAAAAATTTTTTCGCTGTTTCACGCAATAAGACGATACTTTTCAATGTTTATTGTTTGATTAGTTTAATGCACTATTGATGCAAGTACTATTGGTGCGAGTAGATTACTTATTACCATTATAAGCATTAAACCCTGCACATCTCTCACGTATCTCTCATGTATAACCGTGTATCTGTGTATATTGTATATGCCTATACCTCCTACTAATACCCCCACCCCTTGCAGCAAAATGAAGGTATTCAGCGCTGAGATCCCAGACTACGCAGTAGCTCTGGTGATCCTATCCGCTGCCCTCCTCGGCATATCCCTCTCGCTCCTCTTCTGTTACTGCTACCGCAAGAAACAGAAAACCACCACCAAACTTGCTGCTAAAAAACAATCCAAAAACACGGACAGCCCCTGGCCTAAACGGATGACACCAAACTCACTCCCGCGCAGGAAGATAAACCGGAAAAATAACAAGTGTGTGCCGCGTCGGGCACCCACCACGCCCCCGGATAGCTCGCTCCAGCATGTGAATATCAGGAAGAAGTCGCTGTCTTTAGTGGCAGTGCAGCCTAAGAAGAGCGAGATTCTGCTAAGTGTGGCGTCCTCTGGGCTCTCTGACGTGACAGGTTTTGTATAAAATATTAATCCGAATTTCAAATACACTAAGTGTACAATCTCTAGAATGGTTCCACAAGGATCAATGTTAACATTCAAATACTTTATCAGCTGATCTGTTTAGGACCACTTTTTGCTTAGAAAGTTAGAACCACTGTTTGCTCTGACAATTGATGTGTTCATGTTGTTTGTGTAAAATAAATTGACTTCTCTCCCTCAGCCCGTGAGGAGGAGCTGCAGGCCCGGTTCAAGGAGGGGAAGGTTGGGATGGTGAAACTGGCTGTGTCTTACCACGACAAAGCCCTGTGGTTTGCAGTGCTGTATATCAGGAAGATCCACAGCAGCGTCAACACTCAGAAGGCTGAGGTTTTTTTTTATTTGATTGATTTTGATTGGAACCACCTCAGTGGGGGCGCTTCCTCTTTCATGGGCAGAACAGAGAAAATTATATGATAAATTAGCTGTAAGACTAAAAATCATTCCAAATGCTCAAATTCTCTCTAAATATCTCAACTTTTCACACTCAAACAAACCTTAGGTGCAGCTTCGGAAGGAGGTAGGAGAGAGGAAGGACAAGTTGATGACGGTAGCTGTCATACCCAAGGGAGGGAGGCTCATTGGCCGTCCTGATGCCAGGTACATACTAAAGTACTAAACAATCGGTTTTAATTTCTCAATAATTTCGGTTACGGACTTACGGTTTCGGTCGCTAAAAACGCCCGTTTAATCATTTCGGTTAAACCGCTAATTGAAAAATCAAAATATTCGGTTTCGGTTCAGGTCGGCTAAAAAGGCCGGTTGACTTGTATTTCGGCTTCAGTTCGGTTACCCGGTCGTTTCCCACAGGTACAGCTTCCCAATGAACGTGGAGGATATTGTAGGGTCTACCTTCAACTTCTACCTGTGGAGCACAGGTCCCTACTCCCGGACCTACCAAGCTGCTGTCTGTAAGGTGAAGTTCAATGCTCAACACATCGACTGTTTCAACGCTGGCACCCCCTGCGAAGTCAAGGAGGACTTCACAGCGACGAAGGAGGAAGACACGACGGGGTGCGCGGCGGTGTCCCTGGCTCTACACTACATCTACAGAACGGGCAAGTGCGAGGTGACGATAAAGTCTCTCTCCGACATCCCCAAGTGTGGGTGGCGAGGCCATGTTAACCCCACTCTCTCAGACATGTTGGAACCAGCTCCCGTTGTCAAGGTAACCATGACACACGACGAGGGGAAGTTTAAAGCTCAGTCCTACAGCACGGACTCACTTCGGGGGTATAACGTAACCGTGGACCAGGTCTTTACCTTCGATGTGGACCTATCGGAAGTTCAACTTCCAGGGAAAGTGAAGCTGAGAGTGGAAGTGTCACACACGAACTTCAAACTGACGCACAGCACTATAGGAGTGCTGGAGTTTAGTGGGCAGAGCACAGGCAGGGAGGGAGAGCACTGGCGGGAGATGATACAGATGATAAGTGAGGGGCAGCCCAAGGGGCAGCCCAAGACGCACTACCTCAGGAATAGGAGGAGAAAGCTATCCTCGGATTCGAAGTGATTTGGAGGGTTTTCTGAAGAATTGGACTCTCAATCTTTCGTCAAGTGTGGCCGTTAAGTGTTTTATGTCTTTCAAAGATATATTAAATGCTGTTTGAAGGAAGTCGTATTTCTTATGAATGATGGTCGATCAATCATCAGTTAAGGTAAGCTAGTACGACATTTGAGTTCAAGCCGGTTAATAAGATTGACATGATTCATCGTTTTTTAATAAATCTTTTGATATAAATTTTCAGCAATTTATTTTCACGTTTTCCATTTTTCTTTAATTTTTCTGACAAATTCTTTTAATAGTTAAGATCTGTTCGTAATTTTCGGTTGAATTCTGAAATTTTACAAAGTCATGTGATATTTTTTGTCTTCACAGTTCACACAATGATTAAATCACCATGGTAACGATGCTCCTCATCACTCACGGCATATGGTAATCACCATGATAACAGTGGTAATCACCATGGTTACAGTGGTAATCACCATGGTAACGGTGGTAATCTCCATGGTAACAATGGTAATCTCCATAGTAACCCCTCTCACCTTATAGGATCCCTGCTGCAGTGTCAGCTTGGTCAGATCGTAGCGGTACCCAGTGTCAGGGTCCGTCACTTGACACCCCGCCACAGGGACGTTGTTGTCAGTGTTGTCAGTGTTGTCACAAGTAAGGGGAGTACCCCACTCCACACTGTACTCGCACCCCGTCACATCAACCAACTCAGGGTTACTCTGAGGGGGATGTGTGTTTGGAAAGCAGGAAGCATCTGCGGCAGAAGACTTAGTATTGTCAAACTATAAGAACTGCAAAACCGTGCGCAATTATGAAAATCGTCATTTTTCTCCATTTCTAATCATGAAATTGTTGTCCATCCTCATTTCTCTTAATTCTCTATCATGAATTATATAGTTGTTTCAACTCACGGGTCCTGTTTCATCGCACACGAATGTGATTCTGGTGGAGTAGGTGCCTCCAGTAGTTGGACAAGTGGAGCCCCGAGAGTAGAGGAGCTCTACGTTACCATCCGAGGAAAGTTGCAGGGGGGAAGAGACAGTGCCCAAACTCTGAGATGAGGGAGGGGGTTAGAAAGGTGCAGGGGGGAAGAGATGGTGCCCAGGCTCTGAGAGGGGGAGGGGGTTAGAAAGGTTCAGGGGGTTGAAGATGGTGCCCAAACTCTGAAATGCGCAAGTTATTTATGTAAGGATGCAAGATATAAAATTAAAAATAACCCAATGTTCTATTCTAGCTACTTAGCTAGACTACTTTAGACTGTTGGTACTTTGTTAGATAATTTATTACAAATGCTGAACATGTACATTACCAAAGGATCTGCTTTTGGCGGAAGTAAGCAGGCAGCAGACTTGGAAGGGCAGGTGTGGATAGAAGCCACTTCAGGCAGGGAGTGGCAGGCAGCAAGATACAGGAAGCCAGACACGTCCACCCTCTTAGATATCTGAGGGGGGGGGGGGTAGTTAAATAGAAGAGTGAATAAGGATGAAAAACCTTTTAAACGGTTGTAAACCACAGTCATAGTAAATTAGTGATAGTTGGATCTAAAAGTGCCGAATATCGAGGACAAAACTATTGCCTTAGGTATATCTTGTGACTGTGACACTCCACAATTTATTGTTGCACTCAAGGCACATCAGCTGTTGTTGTGACCCACCAGTAGTTGCGGTAGTGCTGCAATGGAAGACAAGTCGATGGTTTTACCATTCCTGACCACCTCACACGCTATCCTGTCCTCCTTACAAACTAACTTGGTGGGAAGTCTGAGGGTAACCTGACACTCGTCCTGGGAGGGAGGGGAGTTATATTATGGGGGGCAAAAAGGGGAATAAATAATAGGGAACAAATGGAGAATAGAAGGGGAACAAATGAGGACAATCTAAAGAGGAATGGGAAGCTTTGAGTAAAAATTAGTTAAGTTTGGGAAAAAATAAGAGTAGAATAAGAATAATACAATAATAAGAGTATAACAATCTAAATCAATGAGTATTCGCGGTATAACGCGCCACCTCACACGATCTAACCTGGCCTACGAACTCCATCTTGTTACTCTGCTCTGATTCGTGATCGCACGTGAACTCAATAACACTCTGATAAGGAGTAGTGGTGCCATCCTGTCTAGTACATGAGGGAGTGGGGAGTTAGGTGGCACCTTCCCCTGACCGCTCCAATCTGAGGGAATGGGGAACGTGGCACCTTCCCCTGACCACTCCAATCTGAGCTGTGGGATTAGCACCTGAACTCACCGCTCCAATCTGGGGAATGGGGAGTTAGGTGCCTCCGCTGAATCTGAGGAATGGGGAGTTAGGTGGCACCTTCATCAGTGTAGGAATGGGGAGGCTGGCACCTTCCCCTGACCGCTCCAATCTGAGGGAGTGGGGAGTTAGGTGGCACCTTCCCCTGACCGCTCCAATCTGGGGGAATGGGGAGTTAGGTGGCGCCTTCCATTGACCGCTCCAATCTGAGGGAATGGGGAGTTAGGTGGCACCTTCCCCTGACCGCTCCAATCTGAGGGAGTTGGGAGTTAGGTGGCACCTTCCCCTGTCCGCTCCAATCTGAGGGAAGGAGGAGTTAGAGGGAATTATGAATTTAATATTAATTATGGCAGTGCTAAGCACACTGACCCAAAATGACAGCTCCTACCCAAATGCGCCGAAATTTGTAAAAAGCAGGACAAAATCAGTGCAAAACCAGAGACAGTTCGAATGTTTCACCACTATACAATCGGAAAGCGTCTAGTTACGTGATACGCACGTTGTTTGGCCCACTCCCATTGAGATGTGTTTGTTATCAGTAGAGAGACAGACAGCAGTCCTGTCCTTAGCACACTCAGTGGAAGTCAGAGTCTGACACACTCCTACACTGTACGAGTCTGTACTGTCTGTGGACGGGAGTTTTAGTGAAAACAGGACTATTTCGATGCAATACCCATTACCCACTGACCACCATCAATCGCCACGTGTTGAAAATGTAACATTCCTAGATGGATATCGGGCGACGGGCAGCTTCGTTCGAATTTAGCGGAAAATGTTTCAATTATCCAGGTGCCTATCAACTTATCATACCCAAAATCTTTGACAAACCTTTCAGTTGAAAAAAACTATCATTATCCACGTGCCTAGAACCCCACTGAATCCCAGAGTCAATGGGGGCCACCCCTTGTGGGCTGTGGCTCTTCCCCCAAATGCCCTTACTATCCCTTTTTATCTTTAATCCATTCAACTCATCATACCTTAATCCCTCTATCCCTGCCACTCACCAGGTTTTGTGCAGTGTAAACCCCTTTGAGAGATGTGAGGTCTACGAGGGTCTCCCCGTTATACCCCAGAATCTTACACTCCTCCCCCAAATCCCTGTCTTTACAGGCAGCTGATGTTTCCCATTCGAAGAAGTAGGTGCAGGAGGAGTTAGAGAGGAACTTTGGTTCGCTCTGTCAGGGGTTCAAGTTAAAGAGTTAGAGGAGTTCAAGTTAGAGAGCGGTACTTTGGTATGCCCTGTCAGGGGTTCAAGTCAGTGAGAGTTAGAGGGGTTCAAGTTAGAGAGCGGTACTTTGGTATGCCCTGTCAGGGGTTCAAGTCAGTGAGAGTTAGAGGGGTTCAAGTTAGAGAGCGGTACTTTGGTATGCCCTGTCAGGGGTTCAAGTTAGTGAGAGTTAGAGGGGTTCTGAGCCTTTGGTATGCCCTGTCAGGGGTTCAAGTCAGTGAGAGTTAGAGGGGTTCAAGTTAGAGAGAGGTACTTTGGTATGCCCTGCTAGGGGTTCAAGTTAGTGAGAGTTAGAGGGGTTCAAGTTAGAGAGGGTTCGAGGGGTTCAAGTTAGGGAGAGGTACTTTGGTATGCCCTGTCAGGGGTTCAAGTTAGGGAGAGGTACTTTGGTATGCCCTGTCAGTCTATGAGTTTTCTCTGCCCTGTCAGGGGTTCAAGCCGGGAGAGGTACTTTGGTATGCCCTGTCAGGGGTTCAAATCCAGAGGTACTTTGGCATGCCCTGTCAGGGTTTCCCATTTTATTTAATAATCCTTTCCCTCATATGCCCTGTCAGGGTTAATTCTCTCCTCTACACCCTCTTCCCCTCTACTCCTCTTCCCCTCTACTCCACCTCGGTATTGGTCTCGTCACAAATGAAAGTGATCACTGATTTGTAAGGGTTTCCAGTCTCTGAACACAGATCAGCCCCAGTGTACAGGAGTTTCAGGGATCCTTCCTCGTAAAGGAGGGAAGCAGTGGAAACCTCTCCGATACTGGGCAAAGTCATGGATTCAACTCAATGCCTGGTAAAATTCCCAGATGAAAGGACACTCTTTGATGCAACTGAATTAATTAAGAACGATTGAAGGATTGACATTGAAATTTGACAAGGTACCCTATCCTTCCCAATCTGAAGCCAGTTTTTACCCCCTAACTGTCAAAGAGATAACTACAACTAACCTGATGCCAGGTCGGACACCTTCACGCATACAGATTTAAGGAGATAGCTACAACTAACCTGATGCCAGGTCGGACACCTTCTCGCATACAGATAGCAGTAGTTCCGGAGCAGGGTGAAGGAGGGTTAAGGCTCCTACAGACGTTAATAGTGAATCTTAAGTCTCCGTGTGTGGGCTGGTAGTTGCTGCTTGTGAGAGCTAGGGAGGAGATATCGTAGCCTTGCACCTCACACTGGGTTAGCACTTCCTGTGGGAGAATGTGTAGTAGTTGGTGGGGAGGAGGAAGAGAAAGGAGGAGAGGAGGGGGAGGAAGAGGAGGAATGAAGAAGAGGGGGGAAGGGACGGGGAGAAAAACCATCTAAAATATTGTTTCTTAGATGGTTAGGTAGGTTAGGGTACAAAAAAGAGGTAAAACCACGAACCTTATCACAAGGAAGTCCGGAGCGTCCCATGCTCTTGTAGACACACCGCGATGTTTCCTTCACCTCATCTATCTGGAACTGCGTGTCTGATAACGCGTGATCACACGCCATCTCAACCGTCATGCTGCGCAGCTTGCCTGAGGGTAAAATGCGAAACTCAGAAAGTGTTGAGCGATAAGATAACGAATGATTGTGTTGCAAGTTCGAGAAATAAGAATTTTCAAGAAATTTCCACCCTGATCTGCTGTTTATGAACAAGGAGAGTCGCCAAGAAGCGATCAGTGGACACTGGACAGCTCATTTGCACTGGTATTCTACCATCAATATGCCGGTTACTTTATTGCCTGAGCTGCACTGGTCTCCGCCGTTGTAGTGTAGAATCAGAACGCCGTTACTGAGTGTCACTGTTCTGTTCACCTCCCCAATTACCTTCTCCTGGTGAGTCTCAAGCTGCAGCTGACACACACCCGCTGAGGAAACACCTGGAGTGGGAAGTTGTGAGGTCACTTTAGGAGCAATTTTCATTGGTAACTTTCAAACTGGAGAGCCCAAATGTGTAATAAGCGGTTGCCGAAGTTAGAGAAAAGGAGCACAATGTTGCTGTAAAGTAGTAAGTTACGTTCAAGTATCGTCTTCGGGTTTTGGCAATTTCGGCATAATTGTGGGAACTTACATTTGAAATATGAAGTATCTCACCATTGCAAGTGGCTGGTTTGCAGAAGGAATAGGAATACTGGTGCTCCTTCACATCAATGGTGAATTGAGAATCTGAGAGCTTCCAAAGGTCATACGTCACATCTGATGAGAATATAGTAAAATCTCTGCGACAAACAACAATATGCGGGTGACGTCATAGTTTGGAGTGGTGAATTGGTGTCGTTATCATCATTAGTAATAGTGAATTTATGCAGACGTTGAATACTTTGAATATGCCAAGTTCTCAAATGAAATTAGAAGAGTTCTGTTTCAAGTGTAAATTCGGTGTTTGCTATATTTTCTAACATTTCCACGATTCTCTACACGCACCGTACAGACCAATCTATTGTGACAGATGTCTATTGTGTGAATATAGCGAATACTAAGATTAACCTCTGACAGGGCTTGTAACTCAATCTAAAACACACGATACCTATACGTTAAATTAACCTGTGACAGAGTTGGTGACTATATCTAAAACACACGATGCTTATTACTTATTACATCTGTGACGGGGTTGGTGACTGTGCAGTTGTCTCCCTGACTGTACACAGCCGGGCAGGCGTGGAGAGTCCTCCAAACCACTGTTACTTCACACTCAGTCTCATCAACCGTTACAACCGGCATGCTCTGAAGGGGTGTTTTAAGGAGATAATGAGGAAGAATGAAGATGCATTGTCTTAATAACTGATTATTACTGAATTGGCTTCAGACAATCAAATAACTCGAAGGTTTTACCGGTTTCTTAAAACGTTTAAACCGCAAAAAAGCCCATTTATTCTCTGCGTCCCAGGACCAACTAGGAACTTACCTCAGCCTCCTTTTCACATGAGAAGAGAACGCGTGTCACCCAGTAGTGTTTATCAGGATTACACTCCATGCCGTGGTGGTAAACCAGCTCAATCCTCCCATCTTCCAGCACCACAGGCTCTCCTGTCTGTCTGCCTAGACTCACGGGAGGGGTCTCCGGATCACCAACTGAGGGAGAGAGTTAAATTTACATAGGACAATAATCTGGGGATCGAAACTTTAGGGGTTCGAAATTTGGGGCTATATTTTTGGAATATTACCCATGTTAAAGTATGATGATGATGTCATATTGAGAGCAGTCTGGACCTTCCTTAGAAAGCCCTTTAACCGTGCTTCCCAAACTCAACGTTAGTCCGGCAGATGGAGGACTGAGTGTCACCGCAGACAGCGTCCACACCCCCACACACATTGAGATGGTAGGTGTAGTCCCCCTGAGTTACAGTCCACGGGGTAGCCCTACGTAGTGCTCCCAGATCATACTCCCGCAAGGAAGAGTCTGGGAGGGGGAGAGAGAGGTAAGTTGGAGAGTGGGAGGGGGAGAGAGAGGTAAGTTGGAGAGCGGGAGGGGGGAGAAGTGAGTGAGTGAGAGGGTTTCAAAGGATGGAAGCTGGGTGTGTGGACTGTGGAGAGGTGGTTGAAGTTGAAAGCGATAGGAGAAGATAAAGATGAAAGACTTAGAATTAGGGTCTGGTATAACATTGAAGATTCAGAAAGCACCAAAGCAAAAACTAATTTCACTCAGCACACCCTACCCATATTCCTCACCTATAGCAGTGCACTGTAGGTCCTGGGGCGGGCAGGCAGCAGCCATCTCCCACTCGAAGTGGTAAACACAGCTCTCCGAGTCCTTGTTGATGTAACGAGGGGTACCGAGTGGGGTGCTCCTGTCACAGAGCAGTGTGACTTGAGTCTCTCTGTGGGAGAGGGAGGAGGCACACTCCGCTCCGTCAGTGTAGGAAAGGGTGAAGGAGCCGGAGTCGAGGGTTAGGGAGGTAGTGGCGCTGGTGCCTGAGGGAGTCGAGGGTTAGGGAGGTGGTGGCGCTGGTGCCTGAGGGGAGAGAGGGTTAGAGAGGTGGTAGCGCTGGTGCCTGAGGGAAGAGAGGGTTAGAGAGGTGGTAGCGCTGGTGCCTGAGGGGAGAGAGGGTTAGGGAGGTAGTGGCGCTGGTGCCTGAGGGAGTCGAGGGTTAGGGAGGTGGTGGCGCTGGTGCCTGAGGGAAGAGAGGGTTAGGGAGGTGGTGGCGCTGGTGCCTGAGGGTGGTAAAGTAAGCAGGGGGGTGATTATCTCGGAATATCTTCAATAATTCTGAATGAAGCTCCGTAATGTAATACAGAGATAATATAAACTTATAAAGACTTTGAAGGTCTGTTAACTAATTAGCTCCTGTTTAGCAGATCTGATGAACCCATATTACATCAAATCCTGCACTTAACCCTGAGAGCTCTCAATCTTCAAACCAGGACAGCGTTTTTCTTACTAACCCAGTGAGATGTAGTTGCCGTTGACTACCTCGCAGGCTGCACTTCCTCCTCATCCCCACACTGGGTATCCAGACTACCACACACGTGCAGTAGGAAGTGGGAGTTACCGTTGCTAAACGACATGTCTTCCGACACGTGCGAGAAGTCGTACGTTAGACCAGTGGGGGTGGGAGTGTATGTCATCAAGTCTCATTGCTCTGTCATTGGTTTGTCGAAAACATAACTGATATATTATGATGCTTGATAACCTCACTATGGCAATCTGTGAGTGCAATAAAAGAATAAGACGAACTTTTCAAAATGATCTTGATTCTGCAATATTTATGAACTTATCTATCATCAATATTCAGATATTTCTACAGTAAAACTCCTCATTACCAGTTGCAGGGTCGGTGATTGTACAGTTAGTTGAGATGAGAGTGTCCTCTACACAAGCATGTGGTGTTCCCACCTCCACAACATACATGCAGTCCATGTCAGAAAACATGACTTGTAGTACAGTAGTCTGGGAGGGAGGAGGTGGGATAAGGGTTAGGGGTTTGGGTTATTAAGTTCTGGGAGGGCTGAGGGGAGGGAGGATAATGTAAGAGAGGGCTGGAGTGGTAAAATATTCCGTATGTGATTGAGCTGACTGCTGTTAATGTAATATTGTTAATTTGAAGAACTAGTTCGTAAGAGAGAGAACTTGTTTCCATTGTTGCTAATCTGGACTTTGTTATGAAGGTATGAACATTTCTATTGTGATTTGTGATTTGATTATGGTCATGTGAGACTACTCCAGTGAACTATACCTCGAATACACACTATACCCTTTATACAAAGCTTGTATATGAGACCTCTTGGGATATTTGCACAACTCGAGAACACTTTACAAGACACAGAGTTCAATCTTTTGTGTGGGTTTGCGCGAAAAAAACGAACGTATTTTGTTGTTTCATATTGTACAAAGTTTTCGTTTCAACTTTCATGTAAAAGTGTAAAATTGCAGATTACAGATGAACATTGATTCAAAATTCTGCTTTTTCAACTATGCCTTTTACTTCTTAATAAAAGCTGTCCAACATTGATAAATATCCAGAGATTTACACAACCAAGCTCCATATTTTGCACATTAATAAGACACATTCCACATCACCAAAATACTTTAATTTCCACATCCAGCACACTCCCCTTACCGTTTTCTGGCAGCTGTACTCGACCACTGTCTTAGCTCTCAGTGACTTGTCGGTACACACTCTGTCACCATTCGTGTAGATTTCATTGATGATGCCACCCTCGAGAGTTAGACCAGAGCCAGCACGTCCTAGGTTCATTGACACCTTCTTACCATCTACCATCTGTGAAATGTGGAGTTATAGAGACTCAAAGGCGAGCACAAAATCGGGAAACAACGGCATTATGTACCGAAACTCTCGAGAGAAACAGTCGAATCTGAACTTTCTTATTGTTGAATACGATCATTGATCAGAATAGGGTCAGAAAATTAAAGGATGATACCTTGACAGCGCACACCCCTGCAGTGTGATCGCACCCCTCCGTCCCTGGTGTGACTTGTCCACATGCCCTGATGTAGATTGCAGTCTGGGTGCTCTGCTGGTCGGGTGTCATGAGAGGTCCGGACCATTCCAAGTTACCGAGATCGTAGAGGGGACTCAGGTCAATGCTGCGGGAGAAATGGGGCTTGAGAAGGCGGTTATTTTACAGTGGAATGGGGAGATGATAAAGTAATGATGACTGTGGTTGGAATGATACAACACACTGTTCAATGGCTGGAAACGATTAAAGTCTGAATGGCTTAAAAGTATTGGCCATCAGTCAAAATGGTTTCGGTGTTTTATTTCATAGATCAGAAGTTCATACCAAAACCATGAACTCATAAATATCTCAGTTAAAAATATCGAATGATTCCTCCTTTGCTTTCTCACCTCACACAGTGTTATAAAATGTTACGTGTATAGAAGAATTTAAATAGTCATTCTTTCAATGAATCACTATCTTCATTTTAAAACTCAATGACAATTAAATCACTTTAACATGATTCGTCATAGCATGAGTGTATCGCATTGCCCTAAAACATATTCATTGATTGTTTCTCTATCCATAAATGCACCAAAACGAGTCACTTTTAAGCACTTCAGACGACATATCTTTTAAGCACGTTGTTTGTTTAAAAATAAACAATAAAATTTCTCAAAATACTTGACAACATGTGGGATGAATGTTGCCTAAAGTGCAGTTTTACAGTAAATATTAGCTGCAATCAGCGGACGTATACGTATTGAGTGCAGCTCTATCTTGATTATCAACCATGTGATATATAGCTAGCTGTATTGGATGATCACAACACGTGATCTTTCATCAAGCAAATGATAGAAGTGCTGAGCTTAGACCAATGTCTGGAGAAGGCTCATGCTAAGAACACATCACCTGATCAGATAACACGTGTCACGTGGTAGATTTAACATGTCGCGATTGAAAAACATGCTTTTAAAACGTCACTAATTCCACACTTTAAGCTATGATAATAACGTCACAGCAAGCAATCTGTTGCTCAGACGCGACGGAAGGAGCAGCTTAGTGACTCGTCACACATTTTATCAAATTCAATGGAGCTTGGATTGTATTTTGCACTTCTATTGACTCATCTTAATTACTTTGCATTGTTATGGCTGTAAGCAGATTGCAACTAAAATAGATGCGTGGATTGCTTTACCACTTTGCCATGTTTTGTACTTCTCACAGCTTGGTTAATTGCATTCTATTTTCGACTTGAAAGAATATTCTTTGTATCTTTAACCCTATACAGGAACTTGTGTTTCATCTAAGATTTGAAAGGGTATCTTTTACTAACCCTGACCAGTAATATTCAAATTCCTTTCTAAATACTGACACCCTCCCAGCAACCGCTCGAATGACACCCCTCTAAGACACCAGGCAGTGTAAAACATCCTTCTATCCTCCTACCAGACACCAGCACACAGGAACTCCGCATATTGCCACCCACCATGGCCTCTGGATCTAACATCAGGACGCTAGCCACTCAGCTCGAGGCCGAGCTGATCTGCGCAGTATGTCAGGAGCGATACACCACCCCCAGAGTCCTACCCTGCCAACACAGTTTCTGTGAGTCCTGCCTCTCCATGGCCCACCTCGCGCGCGAACACCGGGGTCGCCTCCTCCCCTGCCCCACATGCCGAGCAGTGGCCGTCATACCGGACAACGGTATCCCCGGCTTCCCCATCAACTTCGCTCTTAACAACCTGGTGCAGATCCTGGTGTCGAGTGAGCTGGAGGTGGTCCGGACCCCCCTCGTGGTGTGCTCGCTCCACGAGAACAAGAAAATAACGATGTACTGCTGCGAGTGTCACGTGACTACGTGCAGCACGTGCGCGGGGAGTTCCCACGCCGCGCACCACACCGAGATAATAGCTGATGTGGTGGACAGTGAGAGGGGGGCAGTGAGAGGGGTTCTAGGGGAGTTGGAGGAGGGACTGAGGAGGGGGATGAGGATCTAAACACTGCTAATGAGATGCTGGAGAAGATTACCAAGCAGACAGAGGCAGCCATCATCAAGATCAACAAACAGTCGGACAAGGCGGTGGAGGAGGTCAACAAGAAGAAGATAAACTTGTTGAGTCAGGTGGCAGCCCTCAAAACAGCGCAAACTGAGAAGATCTCAGGGTTCAAGGAGAACCTCAAGAACTGGTCTAAGAAGACGAAAGCACTGAAGTTAGCACTTGAAAACAACTCCTCGACAACAGATGACGTGGCGTTCCTCCAGGGAGCATCAGAGCTGCGAGCAGAGCTGACCACCAGGGAACCTGCTCAGCGCATCTCAGAGATCTGCTGCTCTGAGAACTGGATAGACTTCACAGCGTCCTCCAACCTGCCGTCCCAGATAGACTGTCTTGACATGGGGGAGGTGAGTCTGACGAAAGAAGAGCCTGTAGGGACGGACGCTATCCTGAACAGCAGGGTGAACACGGCCAGAGTGTCTGCTAGACGACCCCTGAGACGAGGGGGCGCCGCCCCCACCACCAGCTCCAACACTCTCCAGCAGGCAGCACAGAGAGACACCAGCGACTCTGCGGACTCCCCCATTCACATCAACCTGGAGCGAGTAGCGCAGGACTCTAACGCTGTCATCATCCGGTACACGGATCAGAGGGAGCAGCGACAGAGAGGCTCCAGCAACCGCCTCCAGGGCTCCGCAGCCCGGATCAGAGCCATACACCAGATAGGGGCGTGTGGGACGAGTCTGGGGGACTTCTTCCACCCGTGTGGGATGTCGCAGCTCTCCAACGGGCATCTGGTGGTGGCAGACCAGCGGAACAACAGGGTACAGATCCTGGAGGAGAACGGGAGCTTTGTGCAGATGTTCGGGAACGAGGGGACGGGGATCAGGGAGTTCAAGTCCCCGGGGGACGTTGCTGTGGACGGGGAGGATAACATCCTGGTCCTGGACACCAAGAACGACCGCATTCAGATGTTCACTGCAGACGGACGCTTTAAGAAGATCCTGGGAGGAAGCGGGAGTGGTCCGGGGGAGTTTCTAAAGCCGCAAGCCATCACCGTCTCCCCGTCCGGAGAGATAGTGGTGGCTGACTCGGGGAATAACCGGGTCCAAGTCCTGCTGCCGGACGGACGCTTCAGTCACACCTTCGGGAGGGAGGGGTCCGCGGACGGAGAGTTCATGGAGCCGTGCGGGGTGGGCGTGTCCGGGACGGACGTGTACGTGTGCGACCACCACAGCCACCGGATACAGGTGTTCCGACTCTCCGGACAGTTCCGGTCCACGTTCGGTTCGTTCGGTTCGGAGCACGGTCAGCTGAGCTACCCCAGCAGTGTGGCGGTAGATCAGAACGGTTCGGTTATTGTGACGGAGTACGGGAACGATAGGTTGTCTGTGTTCGATAGCTACGGGCGGTTTAAGATGTGTTTTGGGGAGGAGGGCAATGATTTGGGACAGTTTTTGTCGCCGAATGGCGTGTCGATTTGTTTGCCTGATGTTAACCATAGAACGAGTCATGTGAAGTTTTACGTGTGCGACGCTTGGAACCATAGGTTGCAGATGCTGGAAATGATTCTTTGAAACATCCCTTTCGAAAATGGAAAAAAGAATAATTTTAGTGCTTTTTGTATGGAATTTTATCTAATAAGTTTTATAGATCGAAATCAGTTTTGTGTTAGAATGTGTGAATGGGATTATAGAAAATTTGAATTATCTAGCGTGGAGGGATAGAGCTATGTATGTAAATATGAAAGTGATTTTGGTACAGATTTAAATTGAATATTTATTTATTTATTGATAATAACAGTTTACAAAATCCTGTATTTAATTTCTCCAAAGCTCGTATGAGTCGATTGAAAGGTACATCAGTAACTATCATCATGGAAAATTACACCAATCCGTGATATCTATCATCTTTAATATAAAATGAATTCACACGTGAATAATGTTTGTGCCGCCGTACACAATTAAATTTGAGCTTGCCAAGAAGATATCAAGAGAAACGAAGGCTAAGCTGGGCTAAGCCGGGCATAGTCGCGCCGTTGCTACGGATACAGGTATTCTGCACGTGCAGATTAATTGCGCGCGCTCATTACGGTTTAATGCTGTTTTGATTTCGGAGCTTCATAACTTTTTTGGAATTTTTGATGCGGTAAAAATAATTTACTTGAGTTGCAGGGTTTGAAATTTGCGAGGTGCTGCGTAGCAGCGCCGAGTGCAGCCCAACGGGCCTGCTAGTCTTATACCAGTACGTATGTCTGTGCGGGCGCACAGTTTAAATTTGAGCTTGCCAAGAGAATATCAGAAAACGAAGGCTAAGCTAGGCTAAGTCGCGCCGTTGCTATGGATACACGTAGTCTGCACGCAGATTATGATCAGTTCTATGCGAGTGCTTTCTGATACGTTGTTGACTGCTGCATTGTAGCGTTTGAAAGAACGGCCTGTTCAATGTTTTCATTTGAAATTCAAGATTTGAAGATCGAGGACAGGTTTGGCTGGCATCGTGGAGTATTTCCGATAGCATCTCTTCATAAATCTGTGGCAGACGTGGATCGATTTAGATTAATGCTGAGTTGATGGTAAGGGAAAAATGTTAATTTAGAGCAATTAAAAATTGAACAAAAGCAAAATCAAATTGAATCGAATTTGGGAATAGCACATTGCGATTTTGGAATACTGCTCTTGATACGATACTCGGTTTTAATTTTCAGATTTAACTTCATCATACAAGAGCAAATTATAACAATCAAAACTTGCCCGGTCCACCATTACTAAAAGGAACCAACGAATAATGTTAAATTTTGCTCCTTCATAAACATTTTCTGAGCTTATTATTTGGTTCTGTATTATCTAGCAGGCCCAGTGGGCTTTTCTAGTACGAGATAAATTGAGTATCGGCTGCTATATATAAAAACACCAAATACAACAATTTCAGGAGAAGTCGTTTTGAGAGAAAGAGCTTTTGTATAGACGCTTAGAAATAAATTAGATTAACTAGTTCTCTATAATTCGTGTTCTTTCGCTAACCTGTGAGTGTCGTTATTGATAGAGCACTGTACAGGGTACATGGGACACACACTAGGATCCTTCCAGAAGATGATGTAGGAACAGCTTCCAGCTACGTTGTACGCCTCAATGCCCTCTGTGGGATACACAATAAGTTACTAAATTGATAATTACTACTACCTTATAAACTACTAAGTTAAAACTTTCTTACTTTGAGTATGTTCCGAACCGAGCGGTGCATCCTCACGGCGATAGTATTTGCAGCTGTTTTCCAGGGTCTGGCAACTCTAAATGGCCGGCAATCGTAAAAACTACCCAATCATGCCAGCTTAATTAGTGAATAACTTTATCATAAACGATGCAGGTGGTTTTCTTGAAGAATTACATCACACATGTTCTGAGATGCAGGTGTTTCTAATGATCTCAGAATTGAAATCATCCAAGTTAGCACCTGCTGATTGATATAGCGCCATCAGTTTACAATTTACATCATGTGAGTATAATAAAAGATCTAATTACTTAACACTTGACTCAGTGTAAATAAATACACTATACACTCTCACAAAAACTCTAGTCAACTCTAACACCATCTCGTGACTAACTAGGGCATAGTCTACGTAATATAAAGACAGACAGTAGACAACAATGCACCATTCTAACCCATCATAATGACGTCACTATTCTTCACATTGATCTAGAGAGGGGCCTTATGTTATGTACAGTATAGACTACATAAACTACAAATATGAAGAGTATAGGTTCAGGTATGTGACTATATTCCATTCCATGAGGACTCAAAGCATCACATGAGCAACTAATTAACACTTTCATGTGCCAATGTGTTGAGCTTACATACATGAGGGCTGAAGGAATTATCATGTGAGCTAGACATAGCCAAACACGACTTTTTATTTGATAAAAACTGCAATATTTCAAAAACTTGCCTTTAATTCATAAACTTAACTTAAATTAATAGTTATTACAGCACTAGGTACATATTGTATTGAACAGTGTTTTATTTATAGAATATAAGCTATCAGTAGCAGTCCCGTGTGACGGGTGATCATGAAACAAAGAAACACTCGCTCTATATACACCACATCTCGAGTACAGTAAAGGTCTAAAGGAGTGAAGGTAGAAGCGAAGGCTATCGATTTGGATTTGAGATTGTGAGTATGCTAAATAAATCCACGAATCATAGAACATTTGGACTTTCTACATTCTAAGTAAACACATAATGTTTGAAATGGCGTGAAACCACTAAGTCTACAATCTACGTACTCTTTTCTGAGTCTGGTTCGCACTGGAACTCTATTAGAGTGGTGAAGTGAAGTTCTGCTCTGCATTCTGCTCCTGTCAGAGACATGGCTAGTGCTGTGTCGTTGTACAGTAGCTGAAAGGAAGTGAGAGTTGATAAGCAAGGAAAGCGGGAGGGAGCCAGAATGAATTAATTACTTGACCGAGAAAACTGAAAAAAGAACGGTCTTCAAAGTGACTGGCAATTTCATTATTTTTCGTTGATGAAAAGGCCTCAATTAAAGAAGGTTTAAGGCATTATTCTCTCATTTCCGGAATACCTTGGAGCTTGAGGAATCTCCCTCTTCCGAGTAACCAAGTGCAGTGCCATCATCCCGACACACACTCACCCCCTCACCACAAGTCTTATCTTCCAAACTACCACACAGCTGGATAGAGATGTCACTGAGGGGAGAAAAGGGGATGGTGGTAAAGACTGTTGTTTATCATCTGTCATTTTACAACTGGAGGATTGACGAGGACTGGGAAAATTCTCCTTAGTGACTGCTGAGTGCTTATACCAATTTTTTCCAAATTTCCTACGATTTTGTAAGAATTATTGTCAAAAGAAATGACTCACTTGACAGTCCACACTTGCTTTGAGAGACTGTGCACATCGAATGTCAGGCCTGTGATATCATCCTCCAACCCGCAGTCTGTCCCTGAGACAGAGTGAGCAGGACAGGCAGCTGCTGTCTGCCAGACAATCACGTAGTTACATGTCTCCTCGGAGATGAGGCGGGGTTCAGTGTGGTGGGTCCCTTGGGCACACGTCAATTCCACCTGGGACAGTCTTGTAATTGGGGTAGGTGACAAACTGCGGTTAGGGCTGAGACGAAAGGGGGTTAGGGAAGGCAGATGTCAGTTCCACCTGAGACAAACAGTCATTGGGGAGTGACAAACGATGGAAAAGTAGAAAGAGATATACGGGATAACTTGGCATATCGCCAAGTATTGAATGTTCACGTGATGTCTACTCAACATACCGTGAGGGATACAGGAGAAGACTCGCACTTCCCAATTCCCTCGTAGGTAAGAACGATAGATTTGTCCTCGTTAACTTGGAAATGGTCACTGGACGAAGCTAATAGCTCTGTTGTTCCTGATGAAGACCTGAAGATTCGAGTTGTAAAATGTCAGTGATTTGTAGCATTTGAATTACCACGATACGTTTACTATGCAGTCATTCACTGGGGTCTTATAAATAACACTCAAGTAATTTTATGGACAAAATATGGTTCGGGACAACAGAATAACTCAACACAACACAAATCAACAGCAATGACTGGAATCTGCTTAGAATCTGCTCAGAATCTGCATTCAGAAAAATCTGCTTATAATCATTAGGAAGTTCTTCGAAGACTCACTTGCATAGGCTAGCCCCCTGACACTCGTCCACACCCCCACAAACACTGAACATCAGCTCATCTCCTGTAGTTGTGGTGGGTCTCCAGACTGAGTGGGATATCAGGGAGAGGTCGTAGAACTCTCCATCCGTCCCGTACTTAGCACACACCGTGTTCTAGTGGGGGAGTAGGGGGAGTAAAGGGGGAGTAGAGGGGAAGTGTAGGGGGATTAGGGGAGTAGGGGGAGTAAGGGGAGTAGAGGGGGAGTAAGGGGAGTAGAGGGGGAGTAGGGACCAGGGGAAATGAACTCTCCATCCGTCCCGTACTTAGCACACACCGTGTTCTGAAAGGGGAAGTGGGAATACAGGGGAGTAGAGGGGAAGTGAAGGGGGATCAGGGGACTACTGACTAGGGGGGGGGAATAGGGGAGTAGTGGTGGAGTGGGAGATCAGGGAGAGGTCGTAGAACTCTCCATCCGTCCCGTACTTAGCACAAACTGTGTTCTAGTGGGGGAGTAGTTGGAGAAAGGGGGAGTTTGGGGGAGTAAAGAGGGAATAGGGGGAGTGAAGTGGGAGTAGTGAGTGGGGGAGTAGGAGTCGGGAGATCAGGGAGAGGTCGTAGAACTCTCCATCCGTCCCGTACTTAGCACAAACTGTGTTCTAGTGGGGGAGTAGTTGGAGAAAGGGGGAGTTTAGGGGAGTAAAGAGGGAATAGGGAGAGTGAAGAGGGAGTAGTGAGTGGGGGAATGGGAGTCGGGAGATCAGGGAGAGGTCGTAGAACTCACCATCTGTCCCGTACTTAGCACATACCGTATTCTGGTAAAGGGGGAGTAGTTGGAGAAAGGGGGAGTTTGGGGGAGTAAAGAGGGAATAGGGGGAGTGAAGAGGGAGTAGTGAGTGGGGGAGTGGGAGTCGGGAGATCAGGGATAGGTCGTAGAACTCTCCATCTGTCCCGTACTTAGCACATACCGTGTTCTGAAAGGGGGAGTGGGGGTAGTAGTGAGGAGGGGAGCAGAGAGGCGAGAGGGGGAGTCGAGTAGGGGAGGAAAGGGGAGTAGGGGGGGGGGAGTGGGGGAGTGGGATATCAGGGAGAGATCGTAGAACTCTCCATCCGTCCCGTACTTAGCACACACCGTGTTCTGAAAGGGGGAGTGGGGGTAGTAGTGAGGAGGGGAGTAAGGGAAGTATAGAGGGGGTAGAGGGGGAGTAGTGGGAAATTAAGGGGAGTAGAGGGAGTTAAGGGGGATTAAAGAGGGAGTAGGGGGATAAGGGCCGGGGTAAGGGGAGTATGGGCAGGGGAGAGGTCGTAGAGCTCTCCAACCGCCCCGTGTTCTGAAAGGGGGAGTAGAGGGAGTAAAGGGTGAGTAGTGGGGGAGTGGAGGGGGAGTAAGGGGGAGTGGAGGGGGAGTAAGGGTGAGTAGTGGGGGAGTGGGAGATCAGGGAGAGGACGTAGAGCTCACTATCCGAACTATCACCATACTATCACTACTGTACCTGTGTCGTGGGGCAGGCGTACTTAGTCCGCCACACGAAGGAGTAGAAACAGTAGAACTTCTCAGTCATCTCAGGAACTCCCCAACCCTCCACATTCTTATCACACACGAACACGATCTGAAATGTGGGGGACTACTAAATACTACCAAATGGAGAATGGGTCTGCCAGATATCCAGATTCAAGACAAAATGTGGTGAAAATAAGAAAATTTTGTACTGTAATCAAGATCAAGATTTAAGTGAAATTGAAAATCACAAGTTAAAACGAATATCAATTACTATTCCTGCGTACCTTGGTAGATCTGACAGGTCCCTTGGAACACTGGGCACCACCAGTGTAGACCAGAGTCAGTCCAGTGTCATCTAGAACCAGGTTACCCTCGTGATAACTTCCTGAGAGGGAGAACACTTGTCAAACGATGTGAAAGGGGGCCTAGAGAGTCAAGGTATACATTAGTACTTCGTTCTTTGAAATATACCAATAAGGCTACGGGTACATACCCTTTCTATAATAATGTTCAAAATGCATATTATCGAATATTTTAAGTAAACGCCTCTCGATAGGTGCGCCTCTTGATTTCATATCAGCTAAGATGGTACCACAATCCTAATTCAAAACTTTTTCCCAAGTTGTATTCGCACCACGGAATTCTGCAACACCTTCCCATAGACCAGGCTTTGAGAGTGTTTTTATCTGAGATGCACCCTGAGGCAGTCTCCCCACTACAGGTGGTACTGATAGCCCCACACACTGATAACATGTAGTTGTGTTCCTCGTGAGTCACCTCGAAATCTGATGGAAAGGATAACTTAGAATAATTAGAAAATCTGGTGGGAAAGATAACTTGGAAAAATAATAAGATGGATACGTCTCACGCGGTAATTGAAATGCTTCTCCCGTAATAACTTGTATTTATGAATCTGATAGAAGTTATAGTTTGATCGTATCATCTAAAGCGTCGATTAAACTTAAACTTTTTAACCCTGAGTTTTGAAATTGATACAAATTTAAATCTATTTTGAGAACACTATTTTGAGATATTCGTTTATTCAGTACTGATTTTTCAATCTCTCAAATTAGATACTGCACTAATAAAATATGATTCACTAGCACCGTACGGCACGATGGTCTAAATTTTAATATCCTTTAGATCAGGCCTTTGTATGATGGATCAAAGGCAATTGTTATATAATTTTAATCTCTTTTTTTCGTTTTACAAGTTAAACATTTAAAGTACTTGCCTGGCTACAACAACAACGATAAAATAAAACAGTCCTTCACATGTACTGGTTAAATTCGCCGTTTAGCTTTACACGATGTTCAATGTTTGAGTTTTCCGTTTCCAATAACATTCCATTTTAATTTGTGTAAATTTCAATTTGAATAGGAACAAGTTGCTCTTCCAATTTCCAAAACAAATACTCGACCGGTGGGGAGCTTTTGTTTTTCGTGACCTCTGCCTCGGTACCACATTAATCCTCGATAAAGCCGAGGCCGAGGACTCAGTCCATCATTCCCCAAATCCCAGTTGCTCTTCTATTCCCAATGAGAAAGAGGGAACGAAGCACCCAAATCATTGCCCAGATCCCAGTTCCTCTTACCTCTTCCCATGAGAGGAGTGAGATCGTAGGATACTCCCCGTCCCTGGATCTTACACCCCACATCATGTAGAGGGGTAATGGGGCAGGCATGTTCCGTCTCCCATAGTATGCTGTATGTGCATTTAGTGTTGCTGTACTGAAGCGTCGGTGGAGTTTGCTGAAAAGAAAGAGGGGGTTAAAGAGGGAATTAGAGAGAAGGAGGGGTGAGTAAAATATGAGTGGATGTCTAGTTGGAAGGGGAGGAGTAAACTTGCCGTCACATCTACAGATTATAGTGATGACCTGAAAATTTTTCCCAGACAGTTTGTTATAAACTTTTTTTTTTTTTTTTTTTTTTTTTTCACTCAGAGCGTGGCGAATGATCACTGAGCACCTTGTTAGGGCGCTCTCACATCCTGTCACATTCATCATAGTGATAATGTACTTAAACAGTGACAGTTTTCCCTTGTCTATTGCCTCAGCCTTCATCCCACAAAATCTGAAATACATGAAGCAAAAGTAAATATGAAAAAATTAAATTAAAATAAATTGAAATAAATTAAAATAAACTAAATTTTTCTTTTCTTTTCTTTTTTTTTGTTTTACGTTCTTTTTTTTTAAACTTTATTTTTCTTCTTTTTTTGTGTTTTTTATACATTTTTCGATTTTTTTTGGTTTTTTGTAATTTCATAAATCACCTCATCAGCAGACAGCTCCTCACCACGTCAGATTTCACCACCCTGGCACAGCACAAGATCTGAAGGTGTCAGAAAAAGAGATAGAATTCAGGGAGGGAAGAGCAGGAACGAGATAACCGAGAGAGATGAAGAGTATTTAGATCACGGAGTCAGCTTCTCCAGTAGAATAACGCGGATATTTGTTCTATCGCCGTTTAACGCGAATTTCGTATATCTAGTATATTCTAGCCAATCTAGTGGCTTAGAGTTTTGAAAGTTCTTACTTATGTACCATTTAGCAGATAGATTTAAATAATTAATGGTCGGGTCGATATGGTTACATAGCATGAAGAATATCTTATTTCTATCATCATAATAGGCGTCTATGTTATTCTTAATGAATTTTGCAGCTTATCTAGGAATAGTTGTGTGTGGGGGCATTTTAGGAATATATGTTGTAGAGTTTCTAAGGAGGAATGGCAAAGACTACACTGACCATTGTCCGTTGCAATTTTCATTTTGTATCTCATATATTTACAGGTTGATATCCGCATAAGTAACTTATATTGAAATTGAATTAATTTATAATTGTTGGTAATGCCATTGAAGGTATTATCCAGCACTACTGTCCAGTCTATATAATCTTTATTAAGGTGCGTAGTCCATGCTTTGAGTGCAGGCAGATCGTCTGGTGAAGAAGTAACCTGCATCTGACCGCGGATTTTACCTCCATTAACCGATTTACATACATTTTTTATTAGCGTCCTTGAAAAATTGCAGGCTATCCTTCTTATCGATTCTGGAAATATCTCTATGCGTCACCATCGGGCAGTTGAATTTTTCTAATCGCCATTTTTATATCTACATAGGTTTTGGGGGTAATAAATAGTACTATCTAAATTCCAGTGTTCGCAGAATAGATTGTATGGCATCAGGGTGTTATCATCATCCATGAAATCTGTAATATACAAGATACCACGTGAAATAAGACCATTGTTCCATAATCTGGAGCCAATATCTGTAATATTATAATTGTTCCAGACACAATGGTTCGTACAACTGCCCTTAGCAGTAGTTGATTTAGTTTTCCAATCTTGATAGCATTTTAATAAATCCCCAACAATAACATAGCTTAGGTGAGCGAGGGCATTTTCTATCGAGATTTCAGGTTCGTTTGGAAACTTTAACTGACTTACTAAACAATTCTTTCAGTTATGTCTAATTTCGGATCCAATATTTTTCTAATAGAGTCAGCTTAAGACTTATATAGTAAACTCTGAAAAATCGAAAAGGCCCAAACCTCCACAACTAGTGCTCCTTTTTACCACCTCCCGTTTAATCTTTATCTCGCTTGCAGCCCCACAAGAAGTTATAAGTCATGGTGTCAATCTTCCTGATTAGAGTGACTGATGGATTAATCATGGGTGACGCTAGGTATGAGAATTGCGCATAGATCAGAGATTTTATAATTGTGACTTTGCCCATGAGAGTGAGATCCCTCCTATTCCATATAAACTTTTTTTAGTATCAATTGAAAGAAATGAAAAATTGTAAAAAGCCTCGACATATAGCACAATTAAACATGGTAGGCAAATCCCACGGGCATATCGACAATTGAGCCCGGCTGTATCTTGGAATAAACGGCATTTCTACTATCTTTTAATCCCAGTTTGATATCACAGACAGAAGGGCGACTAAGGCATAATATATCTCCTTATCCAGATGGATATTGTTTTGTGTATTTCAATGAATACATAACTGAATTTTGCTTGTCATTAACACATTTTTAAGAATGTCCGGGAGTTTTTAACAATGCTAACATACTTTTAACAGTGATTACAATCGCAAGTGTACTGCAGTAGTTCATCAAGCAAACTGCCATTACGACGAGGTGGATTTGTTGGGTCAAATACTACGTCTTCGTAACGATTATAATTACTTTTAATTCTCATAATTGTTAAAACTTTTAGTACTGGGAACCGCAAACCACGATTTTCCGGGTTTTCTCGATTCTTCGTTTTATTTAAGGCGTATCTTTTAGAATTTTCACTTTTTCAGCCAAGAGAACCGTCAACGTCAACTTTTTTTTTCCTTTTGTTCTTCCTCTTGTCACTTTTTGTTGTGTAAGTACTCGTGAACTTGGAATTTATAAGCTGCCAGTTTTTCCATGAGGACAACCGCATTTTAACAAAAACTTAATGAAAGTGTTCATGATAATATCTATCTATCAATTCATAAGTTTCAAGAATATGAGTATCATTGCTCCGTCGGCAGTTTCTAAATATCGTTTTGTTGCCGTGGTAAATAAGCAAACACTAAATAAACGACTACATATTAACTCACAAACGTATTGCATGATAATGAAAACTAGGCCAATTGTTTAACAGACATTTAATTAAACATTTGATGCATTTCATTTGTAATCATTAAAGCGTTACGTTATATTACGGTTTTTCGGCTATTAAACCATCAATGAGTGGTAATCAGTCACGAAAGATAACGAGGCCTCAGGATTCAAAATTCTGGCAGGGTTCCCTGAATAAATTCCAAGAAAACTGCGCTAGTAATTTATGACAATAACAACTGTTCTGAAGAACTTTCACAGCTTAAACTACTTATTATTGACTGCTTACTATCCAAAGATAGACAGCGCTCCTTTGAAAATTAAAAGACAGACACAAAATAACAAGAAGCAGCGGTAGATGTCTATAAAACGTTTTGATCAACGGTACTAGACCTGATGAATAACAAAACTTTAACACCGCAGTGGTATCACTATTAAAACGTTCATCTATCTTTAATAATCGAGATAAAATTAACATGAAATTGGAAGAAGAAAAAGAAAATAAAACTTGATAACGGTTGATTGAACATTACCTCAGTAAAAGTTCATGCCATTCATCCGTTTAAAAACAATTCCACCTCCGTATGCAATCCTATTTACCACGTGAAATTACCACAGTAATCCATTATACTGCCAATCAATGGACAGTAGTTATGAATAAATGACATCAGCCATTTAGTATTACCATACGAAGCAAATCAAATTAAAAACATGCCGAATATATAAATATAGAGCTATGCATTTGAGAGCAGTTATATTCAAGTTGTACACAGGTAATAGATAACCTGCAGATTCCTGATAATGACGTCATTATCAGGAGTTTGAATGCAGAATTGATGACGTCACAACGCCTGCACTCCTTGGGTGGACAGCTCATGGTGCTATAAATGGTCGAGCATTGGGAATTGAGTTTAAATTACCGGACGAGCAGCCACAGCCTTAGTCCTGTAAAGCAATACACTCCTCTATTCTCTCTCCAATAGTTACCCCGTAAATTAATATCAATTTATTTTGTTTTGTATAGTGAATAATTAATTATATTCACTAGGCTTGCTTTGTCGCCATTGTTTTGCATTGTTAGTGATGCAGTAGAATCTGTCAACTGTTCGATGCTTATCATTATTTATCGTTAATTGTTTATTATTCGGAGATGTTGTATTTCGTACTCAGACTCACACACAAAATCCAATTACTTATTAAAGCTGTACGTGTTGATATTTTGCTAACTTAAAATTTAGTCGAAAATCTGAGCTTTACCATTGCGTGATTTATAAATTTGAAACTGTGCAAATGATTTAATTTTTGCCACGGAGCTTCCGATTGGTGATATAATCTTGTGTTTTTAATAGCATATGAAGCAAAAAATTCGAGATATCGATAACGGTATGTGAGCGAAAAAAATTATTCTCATTAATAAGCAGAAACTTTCAAATTTGTAGAGGTGTGCATAATATTTGTATGGCAACCAGTAACCACTGGTTTTAAATCACGTGATTCACGCTAAATCTAAATCATTTCACGTATTAGAGCTCATTTGAGTCGTTAGGTGAACGGTAAATGCAACGAATAATTATGTGAGTCATTGACAAATCGATATATAACCTGGTTTGCGCACTGTTCCTTTGATCGTAGATTTATATGAATTTGCATTTTGTTTGAAGCTAGGTAATGCGTTTGGCACATTTCTTTTTGCAGATAATTGTAGCAACTATTACTAAATTACCTGATTTGTAAACCGTAATCAATGTTCTGATCAGTGTCAAAGATGTAAGACACACAAAGGGAAGATAGAAGACATTGCTACAGAATCCAATCAAACAAGTCACTGGACACAATAGAGGGACGGTAGACACACCACAGACACAGACAGACTGACTGAACCCAGACACAGACACAGACTGACTGAACCCAGACACAGACAGACACAGACTGAGAAAACACAGACTGAGTAAACCCAGACACAATGGCACAGAACAGGGTCGGGCTGACGTTTGAAGCCCTAATCCATGAAAACAAAAAGAGAATCAACAATCGGCTCCAGGTAATTTGATTGTTTGTTTTTTAGAATTTCCACTGTTGCCAGAAAATAAGGAACAAAGAACAGTGGATTTGTATTCTTGCTGGAACTGAAACTTTTTCAAGTTTCCACTAACACATTTCTTTCAGAAACAGCTGAATCAGCAACTGCAGATGTTTGAGTCAATGAGAGATGAGTCAGAGCGAATGCACATGAAACAACGATCAGTGAGTTCTGAAAAAACAAAACAAATTGATTATTGATTTTAGTCTCATGTTCTTTTTGATATTAGGTCAAATTTTGATTGCCAAAAGCGTCGCCCCGATCAAAGGAAACTAAAAAACTGGAGTCGCATATCAAATGTACTGCAATTCCAAAAGCATATATAATAGGTCAAAATTTTAAAGAACACCTTCACCAAATAACATTATGCACCTTCCAGGCGTGTTTATGCTATGTATTCAAAAACCCTAAAGGCACCAGGGTACCGTGCGCAATAAATTATTGCGCACTGTAGTGCCGAAATCTTGATTTATTACGCACTGTAGGTCATAATAATTTATTATGGTGCAGTAGAACAGTGCGTAATAATTTATTTCGCACAGTTGAGTAAACTGTACCTTCAAATCTTAATTTAAAACATTTCCTTTGTGTTTGAAAATATTGCCATTTTTTCGAGAGTAAAGTCGGTGCATAATTAGTTTAATATCTCGTAAAATTACTAAACTCGAGAAAAACCTCGGCCTTCGGCCTCGGTTTTTACCATAATACCAGCCTCCGGCCCTCGTGTGTAATATGACGTTTAGTAATTATTACTCGTTACTAAACCCTTCATTATATCCCAGGATTTGCTGATGAAGCAGCGGATATACGAACGGATAACAGAGTCATGTAAGCGTGAGCTGGAAACAAAACACACCCAAACCCCTCCCAAGTTATATGGCAGAAATGTGCCACGACGCAGAGTGAGTTTTTAGGAGATTTAATTAAAACTTGTAATTAAAATCTCAATCAAATGATGGCATTTCAATTTTTTTCAAGTTTTTAGAGAAAAAGTATCTGCATATTTTGCACTGTGTTCTTGAATCCACAGAACATTGTTCTATGGATTCAACACCGATACCAGTTCTCATTCCCAGAAGCAAAGAGAGGACAGTAAGACCTGGAGCATCACACAGCGGGGTGCTGCCCCTGATGGCACTATCAGACTCCCCAGGGGTGCCGCCCCTGAAAGCACTGTAATCAGACTGCCTCCTGCGGCTACAACAGCCTCTGAAAGCACTGTAATCAGATTACCTAGTGTGGTGCCTTCTGGGGCTACAAGTGCACTGCCCAGCGTGGTACCTGTGCCTTCTGGGGCTACAGCGGCGGAATAGAGACTTCTGAAGGGCAATGCTTACGAATGGCAGGTCCAGGACAGAGCAAACTGGGAGCATAAAACATTTGACAATGATTGAAGGTGTCTGTTGAGCTCTTATTAGGGTTTTATCAAAATCGGGGCCGTTTGATTGAAGAGTTTTATCATGAAAAACGAAGATGAAAACGAACAAACCGCTTAAAAGACTTATAAATGGCTCCAGTGTACAGCTAAAATACTTTGCTTCAAGTATTCTGGTGTGAAAAACCGATACCAACTTATACTGTATGTATATATTGTGCAAATCATCTTCGAAGTGTACACTGTACAATTTGACGTAGTTAGAATTTTGAATTGGGTTCGAATTACACTATCAAACGTAGAACTGATTACAATATATCGTTCAATCAAATTTGTTAATAATTTTTTAATCCTTTAACAACTTAAGTTTCGTTTATTTGACTTCATTACAAATTGTTCCAATTCTTGGATAAACTATAGCCTGACCTTAACAACAAAAATCTTGAATGGGATAAGGATACACGTCCATACATAAATTTTTCATCAAGAGTTCTTGATAAGTTGACTTCCTGGATAACTTGGAACAAATTACTTAGAATTACTAAAATAGTTTAGAATAGTAAAGTAGAAATGGCAGACTGGAAGAACGCCGACAGGCACAAAGTGGAAGTGGAACTAACCCGGTGTTTGGAGCAGACCAGTAGAATGTTTGTAGTTTCCTCTTCACACTCCCCAGACTCAGGCTTCACAGAGTAGCTGATAACAACACCCCCATCTTTAGAGCTGGTAACAGGGGGCTCCCCCACATTACCAATGTTAGTAATGCTCTCCCCTGCTTTGTAACACGCAGCACCCCCTGGGAATGGGGAGTCAGTGATCTACATTATACATGGAGTGGCACAGACCTACTCCATGCTGAATACTCATATGTTATACTGATTTCACAAATCGGGAGATCGTATCCTACAAATTTTTAAGAAAACCTAATGCGGACAGAGTAACACTCCATATAACGGAGGTACACTCTATCGCTCACCTCCGCAGGCGTTTGGCCCCAGGTACAGGACCACATTGAGAAGTAGATGGATGTTTCACCCCCCGCCATGGGGATGGTGATAATCCCTCCCCACCAGCTCTCCTGTCGTACAACTCATTCCCCACGTTGTAGGGAGTAGCACGGGATCAGGTCGGGGGAGGGAGTCTTGCATCCCCACACTGCCCAAACCACGGTGATGGGACCTGACCACGTGCCAAAATTCCGGGCGTCCCCTGGGGGATGCACACGGGTCAGGGTAGTGGGGATGTACACAGGGTCAGGGAGTAGTGGGGACAGTACACGGGTCAGGGGCAGTGGGGGATGTACACGGGTCAGGGTAGTGGGGGATGTACACGGGTCAGGGGTAGTGGGGATGTACACGGGTCAGGGGTAGTGGGGGATGTACACGGGTCAGGGGTAGTGGGGGATGTACACGGGTCAGGGGTAGTGGGGGATGTACACGGGTCAGGGGTAGTGGGGGATGTACACGGGTCAGGGGTAGTGGGGGATGTACACGGGTCAGGGTAGTGGGGGATGTACACAGGTCAGGGGTAGTGGGGATGTACACACAGGTCAGGGGGATAGTCAGGGGTAGGGGGGGGATGTACACAGGGTCAGGGGTAGTGGGGGATGTACACGGGTCAGGGTAGTGGGGATGTACACGGGTCATGTGGGGATGTACACGGGTCAGGGGTAGTGGGGGATGTACACAGGTCACACGGGTAGTGGGGGATGTACACGGGTCAGGGGTAGTGGGGGATGTACACACGGGTCAGGGGGTAGTGGGGATGTACACGGGTCAGGGGTAGTGGGGAATGTACACGGGTCAGGGGTAGTGGGGATGTACACGGGTCAGGGTAGTGGGGATGTACACAGGTCAGGGTAGTGGGGATGTACACAGGTCAGGGTAGTGGGGAATGTACACGGGTCAGGGGTAGTGGGGAATGTACACGGGTCAGGGGTAGTGGGGATGTACACAGGTCAGGGGTGGTGGGGAATAAACAGGTCAGGGTAGTGGGGGATGTACACGGGTCAGGGGGTAGTGGGGATGTACACGGGTCAGGGGTAGTGGGGGATGTACACGGGTCAGGGGTAGTGGGGGAATGTACACAGGTCAGGGTAGGGGGATGTACACAGGTCCAGGGTAGTGGGGGATGTAGGGTGAGGGTCAGGGTCAGTGGGGGATGTACACGGGTCAGGGGTAGTGAGGGGATGTACACAGGTCAGGGTGGTGGGGGATGTACACGGGTCAGGGGGTAGTGGGGGATGTACACGGGTCAGGGTAGTGGGGATGTACACGGGTCAGGGTAGTGGGGGATGTACACGGGTCAGGGGTAGTGGGGATGTACACAGGTCAGGGGAGTAGGGGATGTACACGGGTCAGATGGGGGATGTACACGGGTCAGGGTAGTGGGGGATGTACACGGGTCAGGGGTAGTGGGATGTACACGGGTCAGGGGTAGTGGGGATGTACACGGGGTCAGGGGGGATGTACACGTGGGGGGGATGTACACGGGTCAGGGGTAGTGTGACATCAACCATTTAGTATTACCAACAAATCAAATTAAAAACATGCCGAATATATAAATATAGAGCTATGCATTTGAGAGCAGTTATATTCAAGTTGTACACGAGTAATGGATAACTAGCAGACTTCTGAAGGTGACGTCATTATCATAAGTTAGAATGCTAAACTGATGACGTCACACTGCCTGCTTAACATGTTAAGACAGCTCATGGTGCTATAAATGGTCGAGCATTGGGAATTGAGTTTAAATTACCGGACGAGCAGCCACAGCCTTAGTCCTGTAAAGCAATACACTCCTCTATTCTCTCTCCAATAGTTACCTCGTAAATTAATATCAATTTATTTTGTTTTGTATAGTGAATAATATTAATATTTATTATTTACTAGGCTTGCTTTGTCGCCATTGTTCTGCATCTTCAGTGATGCAGTAGGATCTGTCAACTGTTCGATGCTTATCATTATTTATCGTTAATTGTTTGTTATATTCGGCGATGCTGTAGTTAATACTCACACACAAAATCCAATTACTTATTAGCTGTACGTGTTGATATTTTGCTAACTTAAAATTCAGTCGAAATCTGAGCTTTACCATTGCGTGATTTATAAATTTGAAACTGTGCAAATGATTTAATTTTTGCCACGGAGCTTCCGATTGGTGATATAATCTTGTGTTTTTAATAGCATATGAAGCAAAAAGTTCGAGATATCGATAACGGTATGTGAGCGAAAAAAATTATTCTCATTAATAAGCAGAAACTTTCAAATTTGTAGAGGTGTGCATAATATTTGTATGGCAACCAGTAACCACTGGTTTTAAATCACGTGATTCACGCTAAATCCAAATCATTTCACGTATTAGAGCTCATTTGAGTCGTTAGGTGAACGGTAAATGCAACGAATAATTATGCGAGTCATTGACAAATCGATATATAACCTGCGCACAGTTGAGTTCCTTTGATCGTAGATTTATATGAATTTGTATTTTGTTTGAAGCTCGGTAATGCATTTGGCACATTTATTTTTTCAAACAATTGTAGCAACTATTACAAATAAACCTGATTCGTAAACCGTTATCAATATCCTGATCAGTGTCAAACATGTAAGACACGAAGATAGAAGACATTGCTCCAGAAAAAATAGAGAGACGGTAGACACACCACAGACACCGACACAGACAGACACAGATACAGACAAAACTCAGACAGACAAAACACAGACTGACTGAACCCAGACACAATGGCGCAGAACAGGGTCGGGCTGACGTTCGAAGCCCTAATCCATGAAAACAAGAAGAGAATCAACAACCGGCTCCAGGTAATTTCCGTTCCTGTTTGTGTCAATTTCCCTGCTGCGAAAAATAAGGAAAAAAGAACATAAGGAACAAAAAATAAGTAACAAAGAACAGTGCATTTGTATTCTTGTTGGAACTGAAACTTCTTCAAGTTTCTACTGACACATTCCTTTCAGAAACAGCTGAATCAGCAACTGCAGATGTTTGAGTCAATGAGAGATGAGTCAGAGCGAATGCACATGAAACAACGATCAGTGAGTTCTGAGAAGTTAAATATTGATTTTAGTTTTGACATTTTTTTTCTTTCACTTCTTGATTTCCAAGAACGTTTCCTCGATCAAAATGAATAAAGAAATTGGAGTCTCATATCAAAAGTACAGTTACACTTCCTGATCCATACTCTAAAGAACAGCTTCACCAAAAACTCTAATATCCCAGGATTTGCTAATGAAGCAGCGGATATACGAACGGATTACGGAATCGTGTAAGCGTGAACTAGAAGTCAAACAAACCCAAACCCCTCCCAAGTTATATGGCAGAAATGTGCCACGACGCAGAGTGAGTTTTTAGGAGATTAAATTAAAACTTGAAATTAAAAACTCAATCAAATGATGGCATTTCAATTTTTTAATTCTAGGAGAAAAAGTATCTGCATTTGCACTTTGTTTTTGAATCCACAGAGCATTGTTCTATGGATTCAACACCGATACCAGTTCTCATTTCCAGAAGCAAAGAGAGGACAGTAAGACCTGGAGCATCACACAGCGGGGTGCTGCCCCTGATGGCACTATCAGACTCCCCAGGGGTGCCGCCCCTGAAAGCACTGTAATCAGACTGCCTCCTGCGGCTACAACAGCCACTGAGAGCACAATGATCAGACTACCTAGTGTGGTGCCTTCGGGGGCTACAAGTGTTCTGCCCAGTGTGGTACCAGTGCCTTCTGGGGCTACAGCGGCGGAATAGAGGCTAGGAGCAGAGATGGACTAAAGTCACGTCTAAGACAGGGCAAAGTGGAAGCAAATAAAAACATTTGACATCGATTGAAGGTTTCCTGTGAGCCCTTATAAGGATGTTATTTTCTACCATAATCAGGGTCTTTCGATTGAAGAGTTTTATCATGAAAAACGAAGATGACAATGAAAATGAACAAACCGCTCAAAAGACTTGTACATGGCTCAGGTTTTACGGCTAAAACGCAAGCTTTATTTAGCTTTGTGTTTCAAATATTCTGGTTTGAAAAAACGATACCAACTTAAACTGTATGTATATATTGTGCAAATCATCTTCGCAGTGTACACTGTATAATTTGACGTAGTTAGAATTTTGAATTGGGTTGGAATTATACTATCAAACGTAGCATTGATTACATTATCGCTCAATCAAAATTTGTTAATAATTTTTTAACCCTTAACAAAAATAACTTAAGTTGCGTTTATTTGACTTCATCACTAATTGTTGCAACTCTTGGACAAGCTATAGCCTAGCCTTCACTACAAAAATCTCCAGAGGGATTAGGATACACGTCCAGATATAAATTGATCATGAAGTAATCTTGATAAGTTGACTTGATAAGTTGACTTCCTGGATAACCTGTACAAAGTAGAATAGTGAAATAGTGAACTAGTGAAGCAGAAATGGCAGACTGGAAGAACGCCGACAGGCACAAAGTGGAAGTGGAACTAACCCGATGTTTGGAGCAGACCAGAAGTAGAATAGTAAAGTAGAATAGAAAAGTAGAATAGTAAAGTAGAATAGAAAAGTAGAATAGAAAAGTAGAATAGTTGTAACTAACCCAATGTTTGAAACAGACCAGAAGTAGAATAGAAAAGTAGAATAATTAGTTAAGTAGAATAGTCTAGTAACTAACCCGGTGTTTGGAGCAGACCAGTAGAATGTTTGTAGTTTCCTCTTCACACTCCCCAGACTCAGGTTTCACAGAATAGCTGATAACAACACCCCCATCTGTAGGGCTGGTTAGAGGGGGCTCCCCCACATTACCAATGTTTGTAATGCTCTCCCCTGCTTTGTAACATGCAGCACCCCCTGGGAAGGGTTGGTAAGTGATTATACATGGAGCGGCATGCTGAATACTCATATTCCATACTGATTTCACAAATCGGGAGATCGTATCCTACAAATTTTTAAGAAAACTTTATGCGGACAGAGTAACACTCCATATAACGAAGCTACACTCTGTCCCTCACCTCCGCAGGCGTTTGGCCCTGTAACAGGACCACACATTGAGAAGTAGATGGATGTTTCACCCCCCGCAATGGGGATGTGATAATCCCTCCCCACCAACTCCCCCAAGTCGTACAACTCATTCCCTTCGTTGTAGGAGTAGCACGGGATCAGGTCGGGGGAGGGAGTCTTGCATCCCCCCACACTGCTCCAAACCACGGTGATGTGACCTGGACTCACGTGCTGCACTTCAGGGCGTCCCTGGGGGATGTACACGTGAACAATGGGTAGTGGGGAATGGATTATAATGGGTGTATTAGTGTATTCCATCCCGTGAAATGTGCTTTAAAAGTAGAAAGAAATTTGTATATTATAGTTGAGATATCATAGTCAACTGTACAAAATATACAGTCGAGTTCATTCAGGAATTTGTCTAGAAGGAATACTCGACTTAACAAAATTTTACATTGAGACTCTCTGAGTTTCTGTGACAGTATCTGAAACTGCACTCACTAAAACATAGTTTTCTAGGAATTGTACAAGTAAACTATATCAGTTAATTCTATGGAGAGCACTGTCCGGCAAACAGAGGTTGTGGGTTCAACCCCGCTCGCCCCGTTCATTTTCAGATCACCGAGTTTGTGTGTGTGTGTGTGACTACAGGCAGGTGAATTACAAATACAAGAAAACTCACTACGCTGTTTCCGCAGAGGAGGGTAATGTGTGTCGTAGTGTCGCCCTCTGATAACGTAACGTTCACGAAGTCAGCCTGCGCCTGGTACGAGGTTACACTTCCCAGGGACACAGTGTCACCTCCAGCCGTCTTGTAACACCCTGCCTTGCCTTGAGAAAAAGTTTGAGAGGGTGGAGGAACGATAGATAGAATAATATACTCAGTAACTGTGATATTTTAAGATATAAGTTGCTGAAAATGAAGGTTAGATTCCAGATCTTGCCTTGACATGACGTAGAATTCCCACAAAGGTTGAAGAAGAACTTTGTCGAATTGTACACAGTAACAATCTCTCTGAAAAATATAATTTGATGCAGAATATGCAATAGAAAAATTGATAAAACTCATTTCGGACCAATTGCAAAAGTAATAAATATTGCTTTACAATTCGTAAGATATGCCCACCTCACTTCAAAACCAAATCATATCATAAAATGCCCACCTATCTAGAATAGAGATGTCGTATGGGTGTGGCAGTGAAGGGCAGGCAGTGTAAATGACAGGAAGTAGTAACAACTGTATCAGCAGCGCCAACTCATTGCTCATCCTTCGCTAGGAATGATAGAGCGGGTTAAGCGCAGAGAATCACGGATGACAAAAATAGATAAATAAATCGTTTACTTCATTAATTCATTATATTTTAGTGAGAAATAGAAAAAGTATCGATAACAACAGATTTATCTAGGAAATTTAATTCAATTTAGCAGCTTCCCATGAACTTGAAAATTAAACGATGATTAGTAAATGAATACCGAAGAGGATTACAAGTTATTCAGAAGTCTGATATTCATGAATGCTACAATGAATAAAGTTATCAAATCGGTTCTAAAGTCATCGTATCACGTTACCAGTTAGCACCCTAACAAAACCTGCAGCATATCTCACTAGCATCAGTGTTACACAGCATAAAACTCAAAATTGGCCAAATGCCAAAAGTCCAACAAACCGTTGCTTGAGTAAAAATGGAGATTATCCCCCTCATAAGTTGAAAATATTCATTAATTTAATAAATGTGCGCTGGTGTTACTTACGGCACAGCATCAATAAGTTAACAAATCAAATAATAAAACCTAAATCTAGAACTTAGAATAAAAATCTAGAACCTCTAGAATAATGTCTAGAACTTAGGTTTTCTCTTCCTTCCCGAGTATTTGGAATCTGCCGTGACTTCCTTGCCCTGCGACCTCATTTTCTGTTTCTTGTGTGCAATCCACTCTTTTTTGGTCACTTCACCTTTCCTCTTCCTCTTCTTGCCCGTAAACCTGATAACAATTCACCAGATGTCGGAGCGTGGTGTTATGTTTCAATGTGGGGTGTGTAACATTGCACTTGGCCGTGGAGATGATAAAAGATAACGAGGTCGGGACATTGAAAAACACACACAAGTGGTACGATAGGTGTAGAACAGCTGATACACAACCAGATGGGATGGCAATAAATAATGAGAGTTGATTAGAAATCAAAGCTACTGAATGAAAGATGTCACTTAGCACATTTAAAGACCTGGCCCCTCAGGGCGAATAGACCCCATATTCAAAATCTCTCCACCTTCTCAATCAGCACTCCCAGCCCACACCCCCCTTCTCCCATCGCCTCCCTCCCAGCTCTACCCAACCCCTCACCTCTCGCTGTTGTACTTGACAGTGTTCTCCTCCTCGTCCCCCAGCCCCTGCGGCAGAGTAACGCTGGAGACGGGGGTACCGGCGAAGAGACACAGGAAGATCTTCTTAGCTTTGGTGCTGTTCGGGTAGTCCACCACAACTCCACCAGTGAACCCACACCGCGTGGCTTGCTCTAAGGATGATGTGGCAATGTAAAAATGGCATTTACCAGAGGACATCTAATTTCAAATAAGCAGGAGATCACAATTTTCAAAACTGAAACGAGAGTAGCAAGATTCCCAACAGTGAGAAACACTTCTGAGGATTATGTATATTTTCACGAAAAAGAACTCGATGAGACCAAGATTTGTTCACGAACATAACTCACAACACCCATTGTATTCGATCCTACCTCTCTATACCCAAATATGGAGTAATTCAGTGGTTTCTATCACTCTTTGTCTGAATATGGAATAATTGAGCGGATTCCTATGATATTCTGAGGTACCTGTTATGAGTTCCATCTGTTTGGGTGACTCTGGGTACACTTGGAACACTGCTCTACCACCACTCCTCTGGAAAAGTATGGTGTAGATGTTAAACCAGTCAAAAAACAGAAGTAGATTAGCGAATAAAAAGTCTATATGAACGCCTAATTTTCCTACCTTCTGAGGTACCTAATCAAGTTAAATTCTGCATTGCTTACCATGGATGAGAATAGCATTGTGAAGAATCTCCGGAGGCGTTTGAAGGGGTTGTGATTTGCCTTGTCTGCGTTACACAGCCACTGTAACACTGATATACTGAAATGTTGGATTCTAATAACTCAGTGCTTGACTAGCTTCCGGGAGTCATGCTTCAGCTCATGTTCTGCTACCTGTTTACCTCAACAAAGGGCTATTTCTATTGATAATATTTTCACAGTCAAATCACACCAAACTTTTAAATGTCTAAAAGATCGCTGACCTGATAACACCATCGAATGTTCCAGCTCGGAAGGGAACTCCTTCTCCAATGTCGGATAGTACCACATCACCGTCCACCTCACGATCTACTGCTACCTCTACAATGAGAGAAGGGTTAAAGAAGTAGACGATTTATAGAAGCTTTATTGTTAAACATAATTAATTATAATAGTTAAAATTGATGTACTCTATGCTCAAAAATGCTCTGCATAATTCATTCATTGATCATAGACTCTCAAATTGAACGCAAATAGTTGAAACTACGATCGCTACTTTGCCTCATGAACCTCTGAATACAGCAAACAGAACGGTCACAAGATTAGACAAAGAATACTCCAATGCCTCATTGAATAACAAACTACACTAGAACAAACTACACTAGAACAAAGACCACAACAAGACTTTGTTTGGATCTATGCCTATAGCTTATACAATGTTACTCTTAGTCTAGTTCATAGTACATCAAATGTCACAAAAAGGTAATTATTCTTACCCAGCATGCTAGGACTGATGTCCATTCCAACCCAGAAGTGTCCTTCTTCTGTTATCGCTTCTCCACTCAGGCCTGAGCCGCAACTGGTGACAAAAGAACCATCAGAAGTAGATATTTTATATTTGAACAATAGGAAGATTCTTTAAGATTAAGCGCTCTTCTGCTCTTCAAATCTAGGTGTTATAGAATTTTCCAGAGCTTCAGAAAATGCCACCGAGAGTTAAAACTTGAAGAGGTATTTTTCAGGGCCAACAAAAAGAAAACACAAAACGATTCATAAGGTCAAACAGATAAAATCATCAAGATCGCAGCTCGAATCAAACACCACCCTACATCAAGGATAAATGCAGTCTGATCCTCTGGTAAATTAAGCAATTCAACTGCTCTGGAGCTCATAGACATCTGGATGTCAATAATCCTCGAGTTGTTGGAGTATTTTGCTGCCTCAGTGTCATTATAAAACAACTCTGGCGGTCCTATGTGTTCCGGACGAGACATTGATCGCAGATACTGACGACAGTAAATTAGCTACATGGGCAAAGACAGAATGAACCGTAGATGGAAAATTTCCCACAAAACATCCAGAGAAAAAATAGCGCTCGATTTTTTGTGTACAATATTTGTCTTCTATAAATGAAATGTGCGCGGCGCGGCCACAACATCGTGAATTATCAAAATTCAATTTGGAATGAAAATTCATAATTTCAAAATAAATATTCAAAAATATTATCTTTAGATCAATATTTCAGAATAAATTAACATATTTTTGTTATAAATTCTCAAAACTGCACTGTTCTTAATTTACTGAGCCGCGCGCGCCGCGCACTTTGTGTAGTACATTTTTATTCTTTTTTTTAATCATTTTCATCGTTTTCATGCGTGATTTTTGTTTTTCGCTTGTTAATGGATATTTTTATTTTTACATTACAATGTCAAGAAAATATATCAAAAATGGGGATTCAGTATTGTGGACAATCAATTTTTTGATATATTCTGGAGAGGATTTGATGAATAAACTGAAAGTAAGATGAATATAACTTGATTTAATTTGTTCTATTTCAATTGTACAACAAAAGTTTTTTGTATATTTTGTTTAACAATTTAATTGACTCATGTTTTGACAATGGGGTTAAATAACTCTAATTTAAACTTTTTAACTTTTCAAACCTTGTAAATAACATTTTTTTGTTAATTTATTTTTGAATAGCATGGTATGCTTTAGCATGAGGATAATAGTTTTGATATAAATTGTTCATTGGGCTCACAATAAGGAGCAGGTTATACTGTGTGTATAACTAAGTAGAATCATTAATTAATTAATTAACCATGATGATTTTTCTAAATAAGCAAATAATAGAATGACTTCTTGTTTGTGATGTGGGATGTCACTATTCCCTTAATTGTCATTGAAATTGTTCATAATCATAGCTGTTGCATTATTATGTTCATAGATGTAAATTGTAAAGATAGATTATTGATCTTCTTTGTAGAACAAATACAGTCATCTTTGTAGTCAAGATTATTGAAGTATTTAATTGGTTTGCAGTACTTTGACATGTTGTAATATACACATACACCTTTATAGATAAGACCTTGGATAGATATTAAAAATATTAAACATAAAGTATAACATACCTAGTATAACATACCTAGTATAAGATACCTTTAAAAGTGCTTTGTTCATTTTACAATAATATTGTGTTAATTGAGAGCAGAATCAACCAGGATTTTCATAAAGTAATGTCATATAAGCATAGGATTGATTCATAGCTTTTATTTGTTTATGTAAGATAAATTCTATGGTTTTCCTTGATTCTCTTGTCCTCCTCATAGGATGACTTCCATAAAGTTGAAGTATTTTGATCTTGAAGGAGCTGCTGAGAAGTTACGACTGGCTCTGACTGTTTGCAACCAAGACTTTGAGGATGTCAGGGTTGATTATGCCAAGGTGATATTCAAACCTGTCCATTTCCATTTGTGAGACCTAAATGATGAATCATGATCATTCCTGTTATTTATACATTGAGGATGTCAGGGTTGATTATGCCAAGGTGATATTCAAACCAGTCCATTTCCATTTGTGAGACCTAAATGATGAATCATGATCATTCCTGTTATTTATACATTCTTACACATATGTGTGTGTAGACCAGTCTATTGACAGAGGCCTTGATAAAGATGCATGGATTTCCTCAGTGTGCTTCAACTTCTATATAAATTACACCAAAAGCACACAATTTCGCATGTCTTTATCTAGGCCTTGTTCAATCAAGTAGTCTGCACACATATGGGTTAGATGATTTTTCTTGTACTGAATTAATTGGTGTTTGTCAGGAATGGGGAGCAATGAAGAATACAATGCCCTATGAGCAGCTCCCAGTGATTGAAGTTATTGAAGCAGATGGTTCAACTAAAACAATTGCTCAAAGTCCTTCCCTCATGAAATGGATTGCTAGAACTTATGATAGCAGTGGTTTGTTACTTTTGATTTGATCCTGAAATTCGAGTGAATAGAAGTATTCAATTTTTATGAGGATTCTGTATGATTTTATGATTCATTCTTATTTAGCAATGGCATTTAGATTAGATACTATCACTTTTCAGGAACTTTATACCCAATTGATGTTAATGAAATGATGAAAGTTGAGGAAATGATTGGACTATCTAATGATATGAGCAAATCCTTTCTTCCCTCTCTGTACCTGGGATTTGATCACACAAGATTTGGATATCCTGCTGAGGTATATACTTTCATGATTTTAATTTCATGTCAGTGCAATAATTATATTCTCAGCAAGCTGTCACTACATATATTTATTTATTCAGTTTTATCAATATAATGTTGAATGAACAAAAAATTATATAAAAATAGAATTGAATTTAATTGTACTATTTATTATACATTTATCCATTAGTGGGAAGAAAAAGAAGCAACTATCCAAAAAGTGCAAGAAAAGTTCTTGAAGGATGACATTCCAAGATTTATGAAGTACTTCTCTGATGCTATCCAAAAGCATGGAAATCAGTTCATCACTGGTAAAAATCTAACTATTGCAGATCTCCAGATCCTTACACAAATGAGACAGCTGTCCTCGGTTAGTCACCATCATCCATTCATGATTGATGTATAGTGTGTCCCGTTTAAGTTCGTAAATTTTAAATACACTCTGCATCTACTGCAATAGAGATAAAACCCTAAATGGTTCTGTAGATTGGAGTAAATAGATGAACATTTAGGCATATCTTGGCCTGATTTGGTTTTCAGAAGTTTGAGTCCATATTTTTTCACGTTGACTGGAAGTGTGAAAAATACATGTTATTGAAACGTGCATTTGAGGTCATCACTTTGAAAGATTCAATGGTCGTCCAGGAAGCAACCTGGATACCGCACCAAAATTTTACCTACCCTTGGAACTCTCCAGTGTATCAACGAAATATTCTGCGACCCTGGAACTGCTCATGACAGCGGAAACGACGGGAATCATCGATGAAAGAAGCTGAGGTGAAAAGTGTGCAAACCTCGTTTCAAATAACCCAGCTCCTGTAACTTCAAAAAACATCAACCAAACATCATTTATTGGAGTTGAAAATTTCTATGATTGTTCGTCTGAGAATACTGATGGAATCCCATGAGGCAAAATTTCAAATCTGATTGAAAGACAAGCAGAGGAAGGCCTAGTTCGCAGCCTGTAGGGGCGTGCTTAGAGAATAGCGCATATAACCTGAAGTTTGTTTCCCGGCAAATCATGGTTCTACAGTCATGGGATATCCCAGAATTGGCATCAATATTCTTGGAGGTTTAACAGGGACACTGTTCAGCCTCTTGGAAGTCGGTTAACACCTATTGAAGTCATGGTTTGAGGCGCTTTTAGCCCCAAAATCTTCATTTTCCTTAATCATTCCACGAAAATGGCTCCCACAACAAGGTTAACGGGCATATTCACTATGATTATCTGTCGTGATTTTTTGCGTCAGCTGATGTAGAAACGCTGAAGTCGTAATGGTTCATGCAAGTTAGTAGAACACCTCAAATGGCTCTCAAAAATCGAGCCATTATTGACATGCATTTTCGAAGGAGAGCAGTAAGGAAACACATCTTCGTGTCATGGCCTCCCTACTCCCAAGATTTGACTCCCGTTGATTTCTGGCAATGGCTGACACTCACAAGAAACATCTTCAATGGAAGACAATAGCCGTTTACCACTATGACTCTCCTGGAAGGAGCAGTAATGTGGGGATTCAAGAAACTACAAAGGGGTAATTTTGCCCATTTGAGGCCTTAAGTTGAGAGGTGATGGACAAGTTGTGTCAATAGCAACGGTTATAGAAGTTAATTTACCATAAATGTTCATCATTTTGCTCTGAAATGATGTGTGAAATTTGTCCATAAGTCAATTTTTAAGAATGAAAATGTAACCTTGAAATTTACGAACTTAAACGGGACATAGTATAGTTATTAGTGTTTTAATGAGTACATAAATTCCCAATCGCTCTGACAAGAATGAAATGCTGATATACTGAATTAAACTCTCATTAATATGAGGCAGAAATCTTTCGTTTTACACATCATCAGTGCCTATAATGAGAATAAACTAGATTAGGAAAACAGCAAAGCAAATGTACAGAAAACCACCTAAGTCTTAAATGAGAGTAGAGGTATCCCAAAGGGGTCATTAGAATTAATTCCAAAAGGTTTAATTGATCTTAATTTTTGAATAAATTTATGTTCATTGATTTCTAAATTTTTGGGACTAGAATTCATTAAGATAAGAATTTCATAAGAGGTATTAAAATTAGCTTTATCTAAAAAGCCATGGTCATCGACCAAGTGAGCTCCCAGACTATAAATATCGGAAGTTTCGAAATTATCTGAAAAACGAACATTCGGTTTATCTAAAAGTTCATAGAATTTCCTTCGATGTTCTGATACTCGTTCATGGAGATGTCGGACTGTTCTACCAACATAACACTTTGGGCAATGCTTGCACACAAAACAATAAATGATATTGTATGATTGACAACTGCCGTTAGCTGGTTTAATCTTCACTCCATTTATTTTTAACTTCTCTTTGTCCGTTATCATCTTACAACACATACAGTTTCGATGGTTGCAAGGAACGGTACCCGAAATGCGACTACTAGTGGCAAATTGTCTTGCATCAACTAGTTTACGTCTGAGAGAGTGTCCAGTTCTTTTGATCCTGGAAAACAAACCCGCTTCTTGTTTTGGTGAAGGGCTCGGTGACCGCTCGGTGACCCACTCAGACTACTGTTGCTAGAAGAGAAACTCTTGGTAGAGCTAGTCAATACACTCTCATACTTATCCACCACATCCATCAGATCAGTGTCACTACCAAAAGTTGAGATAACCTGATAGACCCCTTCACTGGGGATGAGGGAACAAGTATTGAACTGTGTGAAGCGTCACGTGGGGTGGGAGCTTGCGTGGTAAGGATTTCACTTTCTTGGAAATCTTCTCCACCATTTTTTTCGGGAAATTCGAGTTGTAAAAACATTGAACAAGTTCATCTATTCTGTGGGAGAGTCTTTCATCATTATTTATGATACGCCTTAATCTCAAACACTGTGAATACACTATACTAGAGTAAACATGGTTTTGGATGGCAGCTCCCATAGAACAAATGGCCGAGAATCTGTTTCTTTGTGAACAGATCTGTTTGAAGGTTACCATCTTGATCAAAACAGAACTTAATATCAAGAAAGGAAATGTATGTACAATTGTCTGCAACCGAATATTCATCAATCAATAAACCAAATTTGCTAATTTCTGTATTTACATTATTTATAAAGTCTGAATATTGTCTTTTGGTGCCGTCAAACAATCCAGCCCCGTCATCTATGAACCTTTTTACTGATTTAACATTCGCCATGAGTTCCTGGTTAGAGTATACAACCTTACGGAGAACATAATACACGGCTATGTTGGCAATCTGAACATAAAGACTGCCTCCTGTTGGAACACCCTTCTTTTGTCTATACCACTGACCTTCGAATTGGCCTACTGATGCTTCAAAACTAGCTTTTACTAGCTTGATAATCCACTTTTTGAATTCATCAGACCACTCTGATCGAAGTTCGTCAATAGCACATGTGAGTGCTTCTAGGGTTAGATCAGGGTCAAGGGAATCATAAAGGGCCTTAAAGTCGAAAGAAAATGTTCTCAATCGACGTTTTAGGTTGTGATCCAGGGAGTCATTGACACATTCCAACCAATTGAGAGCATCGTTGGTGTCTATAAGCAGGTCTTCACAGAATTCCCGTTCTAGGTCACGGAGATACCGGTCTGCTAGAACACGTCAGATCTCCTTGTTGCCCCTTCTTGAAGAGCTGTTATGAGCCTTACGGGAGGCTCAACCCCTGGTTTCAGGTCTTCCTTTTTGAGTTTGTGAATTTTCAAACTCGGGTAATAGTAAGGATTGCCTGGTTAGTGTTTTACCATGAGTATGATTTTATTGAATACAGTATGTCAGGAGATTGAATAAGAGTAGCATGATTTCAATGAAACATTTTTGTAATCTATTCTTCAATCATTCAGTGGCACAGGTACAGTAGAAACCATGTCTTTTGTTTTATTTGTACCTATACAACTAGGACCTAGGTATATTTCAAGCACTCTCCCACAAGATTAATAGCTGGATCACTGTACTGTAATTCTTTAGATTTATTTAGGTAACCAATTTGAGAATTGCTTACTTTCATAAGGTAGGTACTGTATGCCCTCTGATGGAGCACACTGCAATGTGCTCCACACACTTTAATCACTATTCCAACGATTCTAAATTTAATTACAGGGTTGGGCAAAGCACATTCCAACCAACTGCTTGGAAGGTTATTCTACAATCACTGAGTGGATGGAGCGCATGTATGCCATACCCCAAATAAGGAAATGGTACAAGATGGACCATGATATTAACATCAAACTGACATACTTTAACATTGCTGGTGCAGCTGAGAAAGTGCGACTTGCACTGGCTATGTGTGGCAAGGAGTTTGAAGATGATAGAATCAACTACCAGGTTTTGTTTCTTGATACTTTGATAAATATTTATTAATCAATAAATTTATAGAAATAAAAGAGCTTCGTTGATTGAGATCTCTAATTAAGCTGCTCTTTAAATACATATCCAGCTAGATACAATTTTTAAATTTCTAGATACAATTTCTAAATTTTCATTAAATTAAATAAGTACACTCTGTTTCAGGATTGGCCTACTCTTAAACCCACAATGCCTTATGGTCAACTGCCTGTGATGCATGTTTCAAATCCAAAAACTGGAGAACATCAACTATTCACCCAAAGCCCTGCAATGCTGAGATGGGTTGTCCAGAAGTTTGACACAACTGGTAAGTCATCAAGCCATGTAGTAGTGAAACAATTCTTTAATCAAACAATTTTATGAATTTACAGTATTAAACTCGCACATAAATGAATAAGATAATCTGCAGGATAACGATCACATGGCTGTATTGACTTTCAATTCAATTTAATTCAACCCTTCCATTCAAGGATCACATTCAAATAGGGCAATGTAAACATATGAAAGTATAAAGTTCTCATCAATAAGGCTAATACTATTGATAATATACTGTACCTACTTGATTAATTATTGTTAAATACACCTCATACCGTCCATGCCCACAGGTAAGCTGCTGCCTAGTGACACTCAGAAAATGATGAAGATTGAGGAGATGATCGGGTTATCCGACGACTTTGCCAAAGCTTGGGCTCCTTGTCTCTACCTCGGAATGAGGCATGAAATCTTCGGATACCCGCAGGAGGTAACGGATAAGTTTCTGAATTTGAATTTGAACAAAATGTTTACAAAACCTTCACAACAATGTATATATACTACATATTTTCTCGACTTTAATATGAATGAAGCTTCTATGTTGAGCTGAGGGAAAAACACCTAGTCAATCATCAAAACTTATAAGCCTTGAAGGGTTGTGACTTGAATAGGTATAGACCTTATTTTTCAGTTTTCATTGATAAATACATAAATTGATTTATTGCATACGAACTTCATAATTATTGAAATGAAGAACAACTAATGGAATTGAAATTGGTGAGTTCTTGAAAATGATCATGATATGCCGTAATTACTCACCGATAATCTTGTTTCAGTGGCCAGAAAAAGGTGAAGTTGTCAAGAGCCTGCGGGAGAAGTTCCTGGAAAAAGAGCTTCCAAAGTTCATGAAGTTCTTCACCAGAGCCCTCAGTGGGGGAGCGTTCTTTGCTGGTGAAGATGTGACCATTGCAGACCTCCAGATCCTGCCTCAACTCGAATACTTTACTAAGGTAACTTTCTATATATAAAAGAGTTGTGCGCGTAACATGTATATCACAACCCATCCGGTATTTGGGTTCACGTTATCAAAACGCGTGACAGTAATCGAAACATTTGCATCAATGTTTACTGCTCACCTCCTTGACTGTGACCCCTCCTTGACTGTGACCCCTCCTTGACTGTGACCCCTCCTTGACTGTGACCCCTCCTTGACTGTGAACCCTCCTTGACTGTGACCCCTCCTTGACTGTGACCCCTCCTTGACTGTGACCCCTCCTTGACTGTGACCCCTCCTTGACTGTGACCCTCCTGACTGTGACCCCTCCTTGACTGTGACCCTCCTTGACTGTGACCCCTCCTTGACTGTGACCCCTCCTTGACTGTGACCCTCCTTGTCAGACCCCTCCTTGACTGTGACCCCTCCTTGACTGTGACCCCCTCCTTGACTGTGACCCCTCCTTGACTGTGACCCCTCCTTGACTGTGACCCCTCCTTGACTGTGACCCCTCCTTGACTGTGACACCTCCTTGACTGTGACCCCTCCTTGACTGTGACCCCTCCTTGACTGTAACCCCTCCTTGACTGTGTGTAAGGTGTGTATTTATTGAGGAAATACTAGTTAAGGAGTCTACAAATTAAGGAGTCTGCTAATTTCTCCGAAAATCAGGCAAATTCGGGACTGTGTGATGCAATTTTGACAAAAATGCAGTAAAAAGTGGGCTGGCGCCTAATTTATAATATAAAAATTGAAAATTCTGAAATTTATCTAAAAAGTTGATGAATCATCGTGCTAATTTCTTATCTAATTTATTATAAGGGATCGTTCACATATTATGTAATCACTTAGGGGGAGGGGGGTGTTTTCAAATGATTACGTTTGATTACGGGGAGGGGGAGGGGTTTAGTGGTTGATTACGTAATCAAAATATCCAATTTTTGACACAATTTTTGGAATTTTCTGCCACAATTTCTCGATATTTAATTAGCAAAATTTTCAGAAAACCAACTCAAAAGCAACATTTTTCAGCAAATTTTCTCAAAACTCACCTCAATATTTTCATCAATTTTTCCTAAGTTGAAACAAAATCAATGATAAAGTATTTACACTGTCCATTTTCTTCATTTTCTACTCAAAAAGGTGGGGGGGGGTTAGGCTTCATGATTACGTAATATTCCCCTCAAGAGAGGGGGTTGGGCTTTGATTATTGTTTGATTACGAGGGGGAGGGAGGGGGTTTGAAAATGGCTAAAAATTGATTACGTAATATGTGAACGATCCCTAATGATATCTGAGTTATTATAATGATTTCAATAATCCAAATTTTTTATTTTGAAAATTGTATACCGAAAATGATAAAGTGACCTGAGAACTCTTTAACTGCGTGGAATCTTGCTAGTTCAGTGACTTCAGGCCCCACAGTCTCATTTGGATCTTCTTTTGCTGTTGCAGTGTTGCATTGGCTCACCCCGAGTCGATGCTGATTTATGATATGTTTCACCATAAAGATGGCACAATATTTCGTATCTAGGTGGGGTGTTTAACCAAACAAATATCCTTGCGTCATGGTCCTCTTGCGAGGCAGATTCCCCGTTCTGGAACCTTATCCGAATCACACCGTTCGGGACACTCCTTATCTTAACCCCAACGATAGGTAGGGTATCACATGGAGTTGGAATCACCTCCGATTTTAAACTGGGTTTCTGAATCCAATCTGGGAAAATCGAAATAGTTTTATTAGAAGATTTGAATTTTTCAGTATCCGTGCTTCCGTGGTTAATAAGAATTAATGCAAGGATAATACAAACGAATATGAAAATTTTGAATGCAGCAAATTCACAATGAAATGCTTCACATAATTTCCACGAATAAAAAACTTTATTTATTTCTAGTCAATTCCTTATCGCATGGACATATCGCACTTCTCACTTACCCGTATTGTAAATCCCATCTTTACATGAACTTTCCGTTTGACTTCGATGCCAACTCAACGCCAAAATAGCTATCGTTATCCACATAATATCTAAAGTGATTGTGATGAACCACTGATCAATTCATGTTTTTAAAATATCCTTTATGTTGTTGCTCTAAAACAGAGCAATCAAATGCTGTATTGCTTCAAACTGTAGTTTGTGCTTATAACTTTATGAAGGCAATTTTACCTGATTTTACAGAAAATAAACGAGCGGGAATTTGTGAGGTTTCCAGACGGGTAGGAAATAAAGAGGAGCGATTGTGAAATGAGCAAAGCTTAGTGGGGCTCATAAACCTCTATTTGACAAAATTAGAATATTCAGGGAGTCTGATGAACAATGGAAATCTTACAAATTGAGCCCTGTTTATCTGATCTGCTATCAGCACCCTTAAACTTGACCAATGTTAACGTTCGGCAATGTGAAGATGTGCATGTATTTCTGAATTTCAAGCTCATGCATACATGAGTACTTTAATAGAGGAGACACAAGGATGCTTATAAAACTGGCGCCTAAAAGCTGCTCAACATGTTGCATATATGCATTCGATTAGAGTGTGGCATAGCTGAGTAGCTGCTATCATTTGTGTTCATTATGTGTTGAAAAGTTGATGAACAGGGTAAGTAGAAAGGGCGGGTATTTACGGGAGCGTCAAAGGAAGCGCCAAGGCGGCTATAAGGGGCAGGGTATGTAACAAAGCGGCAATAAGGGGCAGGGCATCTAACACGACCTTTACTGCACTCTCAGAACACTATTGTTTCTCTCACCTTTACAAATTTTCCTAAACACTGGTTATGTAACAAAGCGGCTGATATTCGCAGGGGGCAGGGTCCCTAACAAACGGCTCTGCTGACCCCTAAGGGGCAGGCAAAGGGTATGTAACAAAGCGGCTATAAGGGGCAGGGTATGTAACAAAGCGGCTATAAGGGGCAGGGTATGTAACAAGGCGGCATTAAGGGGCCCCTGCTGACCTCAGAACACTATTGTTTCTCTCCTGCTGACCACCTAAACACTGGTTATAACACTCGACCCCCAAGCTACTGACCCACATAATGACCATCTGCTGACCCCCTGCTGACCACATACTGTCCACCTGCTGACCCCCTGCTGACCACATACTGACCCCCTGCTGACCACATACTGTCCCCCTACTGTCCACATACTGTCCCCCTGCTGACCACCTACTGTCCACCTGCTGACCCCCTACTGACCACCTACTGATCCCCTACTGTCCCCCAACTGACCCCCTACTGACTCTCTGCTGACCCCCTACTGATCCCCTGCTGACCCCCTGCTGAGCCCCTACTGTCCACCTACTGACCCCTACTGTCCACCTACTGACCACCTACTGTCCCCCTGCTGACCCTGCTGACCCCCTACGGTCCACCTGCCGACCCCCTACTGACCCCCTACTGACCCCTACTGTCCACCTACTGACCACCTGCTGTCCCCCTGCTGACCACATACTGATCCCCTACTGACCCCCTGCTGACCACCTACTGACACCTACTGATCCCCTACTGTCCACCTACTGACCCCTACTGACCCCCTACTGACCCCCTGCTGACCACTTACTGACCCCCTACTGACCCCCTGCTGACCCCCTACTGTCCATTCACTGACCCCCTACTGTCCACCTACTGACCACCTACTGACCACCTACTGTCCCCTGCTGACCCCCTAATGATCCCCTACTGACCACCTAATGATCCCCTACTGACCACCTAATGATCCCCTACTGATCCCCTACTGACCCCTGCAGCTGATCCCCTACTGACCACCTACTGACCCCCTGCTGACCCCCTGCTGACCACATACTGTCCCCATGCTGACCCTCTGCTGACCACCTACTGATCCCCTACTGACCCCCTACTGAGCCCCTGGTAATAACACTCCTGGTAATAACACTCCTGATATTCGCAGGGGATTGCTGACCACGTTCCAGCGGACTCTCTGGCTGCTTACCCAGCTGTAACTGAGTGGATGGAGAGAATGCACAACATCCCCCAAATCAAGGAGTGGTATGCCAAGCAGAAGTAGTGTTGTAAAGTTGTAAAGTGGGGCTCTGTCCTGTGTTAAGCTGCAGCATTAATAAGATCGAGTCTTTGCAAAAGTCCATGTTGATGTCATCATGATGATTATAGTGATTGATTGATGACATCATCATTTTCTATTTCAACAAGAGCGATTTTGAAGTGCTGTGGTGTAATGCAGGGCTTCTCCATCATTAACATTTAACATCTATCTATTTTATGTTTATGACTTAATTACCTTTAATTACTACTTTTAGCTGATAGTGATGATATATCATAACTACCTACTTTATAGTTTATTTAAGTTTATAAATTTGTAAGCAATATTTAGTCTTTATAAAATTTATTATGTTGTACATCCAACTGATATTCTAATCAGTATCCTATTCGATAACTATTGGTTCCTGTTTATTGGTATCATAAAATGAATGTGAAAATATACTTTGATCATTATTGATAAATACATGACTTTTATTCATGATATTAAATTTAATTTTTCAGAATCAGACCAAATTTTTATGTCAATTGGACAATATAATTTTGTTGTTGATGAACAAGTTTTATGTCTTGGTATCGTTTCAATTCAGATGATTGGATAATAGGAATTTATATCAGAATCTATATATCAGAATCCAGATAAATTTTACCATAGAAGATCTAAATTTCTTTTGAAAGTAAGACCTATAAGCTTATTAAGTTATGGCAATGATGTTACTATCTATGTATTACTCTATGTAAGATGCTTTCTTATACATGTATATTGTCGATTACCGTTTGTGTAAAAATCAACTTTAACTTATGCGTTTCACTGGTTTATAAAGGGTTCATTGAATACTCTTTTTAATTAAACTATCGTGCTATTTTAAAACACTTGAAATCTCCCCTAGGCTGCCGAACATAATTTGACAATCAGGTGATGGATTGCGACATATTTATTAACTTACCCCTTGCCCTACAAAATACAAATGGAATTAAGCAAGTTTTGTGCCAGTAAAGTTCCCGGTTAGGATTATGAATTGAGAGCATAAATTGTTCATCAATATAAAATCAAACCCCCTCCCCAAATGAAACTAGTGACGTGATTACATCATTTGTGAACGTTTCCTTGAAATTTTAATAACCCGATCGCAGTTTTAGGTTTTTAGGATGCCTCGCACGTACCAGGAAGAACTGAAGTTCATTGAAAAGATCGATGAGTTCTCCTTCAGGATTAAAAAGGACTTCCAACCTAACATGCAGGTAGTGAGGGGACTCAAACAGTTCATTTCTTGTTATAATTTGTTTGGTGTCGATATAATTAACGTGGATCAGAAATTTTGCGAACCAAAGACTTGCATTTTACAGAATTTCTGTCGAAAGTTCAGCGTTTTATCGATCGATCCATGTGCATTGTGTAGAAATATATGGGCCATGCGGCATATAAAAGGCATGATATCGTCTCAGGTGGAAGGAGAGTTCTTCGCGAACAGCAGACTGCAGTACCTCATGTTTGACGAACTGAAGAACCACTGTAGAGGAGGTGAATTTCGATCTACCAGCTAATGATTTCCAGTTTGACATTTTGCTGGCGTTTTTTGGTGCCTTTTGACACTTTACGGCACGTTTTGACGTTTTTTTGTCTCGTTTCGATTCTTTTCAGTGCGTTTTGGACTGTGTCCTGTATCGTAACCTTCATGCTTTGTAACACCACTTACACCAAGTTAATAACACCAATAACACCCTAATAACACCCTAATAACACCCCTAATAACACTAATAACACTAATAACACCCCTAATAACACCCCTAATAACACTAATAACACTAATAACACTAATAACACTAATAACACTAATAACACCCTAATAACACCCTAATAACACTAATAACACCCTAATAACACACCTAATAACACCCTAATAACACCCTAATAACACTAATAACACCCTAATAACACCCCTAATAACACACCTAATAACACCCTAATAACACCCCTAATAACACCCCTAATAACACCCCTAATAACACCCTAATAACACTAATAACCCCCTAATAACACCACTAATTACACTAATAACACTAATAACACTAATAACACCCCTAATAACACTAATAACCCCCTAATAACACCACTAATTACACTAATAACACTAATAACACTAATAACACCCCTAATAACACTAATAACACTAATAACACCCTAATAACACTACTTATAACACCCTAATAACACCCCTAATACCCCTAATAACACCACTAATAACACCAATAACACCACTAATACCACTAATAACACCCTAATAACACCCTAATAATACCCTAATAACACTAATAACACTAATAACACTAATAACACCCCTGATAACACCCCTCATAACACCCTAATAACACCAATAACACCACTAATACCACTAATAACACCCTAATAACACCCTAATAACACCCTAATAACACTAATAACCCCCTAATAACACCACTAATTACACTAATAACACTAATAACACTAATAACACCCCTGATAACACCCTAATAACACCCCTAATAACACCACTAATAACACTAATAACACTAATAACACCCCTAATAACACTAATAACACCAGGTGTCGGAGGTTTCCTGCCGGCAGTGAAGCAGATCGCTAATGTAGCCGCTCTACCGGGCATAGTGAAGAGATCCATTGCTTTGCCGGACGTGCACTCCGGGTACGGGGAATGTTTACTAGATCGTATTTTAATCTACAGACCACAGAACACAAGTGCTGTGGTTTGATCCTTCCATATTTCTGGGAATGTTTACTCTCTTGACATTTCGCTTGAATCGAATATTAATTGATATTTCTATCTTGTGACCGAATTCAATAAAGCAATTCAGATGAATTATCAGTTGCTTACATAGAAAAACAATTACAATTGTTCAGGTATCATCTGTGTCTTCTTAATCTCAAATCAAATGTTCAGGTACGGGTTCGCTATTGGGAACATGGCTGCATTTGACATGGACAACCCGGACGCCATCCTCTCTCCTGGTAGGTACATAAATAGTAAAACCCGGCCGCTGCGGCAAGGGGAACCACTATGATGCTTTAGATATTCATATTAGGGCCCGTCCCCAGTAATTTCTATATCATAATCAAACGTGTCCATCCTTGCACTTCTACGTGATGTCTAGATGCCTCTAAATTCGAGTGGTTTCAAACAACACTGGCATGAACATTTTGTAAATGATATAAGACAGCCATAAGACAGTCCTTGCAAGTTGTATGATTGCAGATTGCTCAATTACCGGAGGGCTCGATAAAGACGCGCAATTTTGCATCAAAAATGTCTATAAATTCTTTCGAAAGTACATCAATATGCGCGTTAGCCTTATCCCTTTCGTCGTAGAAGTGGAGACTTGCCGCTTCTCTATTGCTCTATTCCCTCTCAGGTGGGGTCGGGTTTGACATTAACTGCGGAGTAAGACTTCTGAGAACGAACCTGTTTGAAAAGGACGTGGAGCCCGTCAAGGAACAGTTGACACAGACCCTCTTCAATCATATTCCTGTAGGTCAGTACTTCGGTATTAGAGCTTATTAGGCTGAAAATGCTGTAAATAATCACTTCTCAGGGGTTGGATCTTAGGGGATAACCAGTTTCTAATCACTCACTTCACGCAGGGGTTGGGTCTAAAGGGATGATCCCGCCTCCAATAATAACTTCGCAGGGGTTGGGTCTAAAGGGATGATCCCGCCTCCAATGATAACTTTGCAGGGGTTGGGTCTAAAGGGATGATCCCTATGAATGCCCGGGATCTGGAGGAGGCCCTGGAGATGGGGATGGACTGGTCGCTGCGGGAGGGTTACATCTGGGCTGAGGACAAGGAGCATTGTGAGGAGTACGGGAGGATGCTGCAAGCAGACCCGACTAAGGTGTCTGCCAGGGCTAAGAAGAGAGGTGAAGTTTGTAGAGAATTGTTTACTTCAAGGTTTTCAGACTTCAATGGTCTACTTTAAATGAAATTCCAATGTGTCATAACATCTTTGAGTATTTACATTTGAAACCGTGCAAATATTTCTGATTTTTGCGCCTGGCATATCTAAATAAGTAAATATTGCGATTTAAATCAGTCGCTTATCTCAGGTCTACCCCATCTAGATTATAGGTACTAATCGATAAACCGCCCACTAGGTCTACCCCAGCTAGGCACACTGGGGGCGGGGAACCACTACGCGGAGATACAAGTCGTGGATGAGATCTACAACAAACAGAACGCCAGGAGGATGGGCATTGATGAAGTGGGCCAAGTTTGCGTCATGATTCATTGTGGGAGTAGGGGACTGGGGCATCAGGTGGGGTACTATGGTGTTGATCTGTCCATTTATTGTCTGTCTGTTTCAATGTTTGTCTTGTTTTTGTCAAGATTTTCCGTCGTTATCAACTGATTCACGCTTCTTTCCAACGTTGTTTTGGGGGAAATTTGCGCCATCATCGACTTGTTTAGTGTTTACTCATTTCATCTTCGACCATTGAAGTATCATTGAAGTATCATTGGGCATCAGGTAGCAACAGATGCCCTGACGGAGATGGAGCGTGCAATGAAGCGAGATAAGATAGAAGTTAATGACAGACAGCTAGCGTGTGCCAGGATCAACTCAGAAGAGGGACAGAACTACCTCAAAGTTAGTAGCATAAAGCAAGCCAGCATTGCCATTTGAACCAGTATTTGTCTGAGCTGCAGATTTGATCTGACAGATATAACGGATTTTCTCATTTTGTCCTATACAAGTGAAGCATGGAGCATCCCATGTCTAATGTCTTTGATATGCTTTATATGACTTTATTTTGCAGTTGTTATGTTTTATAAACTTGTAAAGTGGTATTTTTATCTACAAACTACAGTACAGAATTGCTGTAGTCCGTTCAGCCATGTCAATAAGGTTAATAAAGTATAATAAAGTTCATGCTACGGTTTAAGAAGTAAGTAACGAACAAGAAGTTATAAAAGAACAAGAGCTCATGCTACGGTTCAAGAAACATTAGTTACTAATGAACACGGAAGGAATAAATGGTACTACTAATAATTTAAATTAATAAGGCCTAAAAAACATCAGGTGCTCATGGGTTTAAACGGGTCGTCAGTTGGGTAAGGGTGATTATGCAGTACAAAGTGTACGGCACTCGGTTTTTCGGCCTCCTAACCCAAGAAACCTACACCCCGGAGGCCGTGCGTACACACTGCACGCACCCCGACTGGGACCAAAAATGAAAACTTATGAAGAAACACGTTTTTAATGAATTAAAGAATCTATGAAACATTGAAACCAGAGTAATAGGGTTAGGTTTAAGGAATCATGCCTGATAAGGGTACATAAGAACTTACGTAGGAAGAAACTTTTCAACGAACAAAAGATAAAAGCACGAGAGGGTAATGTTAGTAGACACGTGAAATTAAGAAATTAAGGATATGAGGTGATCAAGGCGGCATCATGTCTCTTAGAATGGTAATTGAATTGTTGTTGTTGTTGTTGGTAGGAGAACGGTAATTGAATTGTTGTTGTTGTTGTTGGTAGGAGAGCGGAAAGTTTCTGAGGGATTGATAATAATTTGATTAGGTGGTCAGTCAGAATAAGAACTGTAACTTTTGAGAAGAGTGGGGTGGAGTGTTGTTTATTTTCTGAGAAATGACGATAAAACATAAAACATGGAATTGTAATTTGGCGTTATGTCAAATTTTGTTAAAATATCTTTATCTACTAAAATTTTGAATAGTTTTTTCAAAAGAACATGTCTTTTGCAACCCTTATTAGTCATAGTAATAAATAAGTTTTTCAAGGCAACTAAGAAATACTTTAGGTCATTACATACGCGCGAGTAGCGAATCACCTGTGTTATAAAAACATTGTATACCGTGTTTCTGTGGATATTACTTTTTAATAGAAGGGTATTTGACAATAGGGAATCCAAATTTATCTCTTTTATCATAAAGGAAGGTGGTAAATTTATTTGTGGACTTGTCAATAAACATATCAATTTCCAACATAGAGGTCCGCCCATTATCTATATTTTCCTTGTTAATAATTAAGCCTGGTGAATAGATCCTGTCCTTGAAAAGGTTGAAGTTACTGTAGTTATTTTTTTTTCTGTGTAGGCGATGGCTGCGGCTGCTAACTACGCCTGGGTAAACAGGAGCTCTATGACCTTCCTCTGCAGACAAGCCTTCGCCAAACTCTTCCACACCACGCCAGATGACCTGGACATGCACATGATCTACGATGTCTCGCACAACATCGCTAAGGTTAGTAACATGATGTGTCGCCAACATCGCTAAGGTTTGTAACATAATGTGTCGCACAACATCGCTAAGGTTTGTAACATGCTGTGTCGCACAACATCGCTAAGGTTTGTAACATGCTGTGTCGCACAACATCGCTAAGGTTAGTAACATGATGTGTCGCCAACATCGCTAAGGTTAGTAACATGATGTGTCGCCAACATCGCTAAGGTTTGTAACATGCTGTGTCGCACAACATCGCTAAGGTTTGTAACATGCTGTGTCGCACAACATCGCTAAGGTTTGTAATTAAGCTTCTTTAATGGTACATCGAGCAAACGCGCCCCCGAAATCCTGATGGACTTCATTATGATGAATTTATACCTTTTCCCACTTTACTATGATGAATTGGTGCCTTTTATAAACGGCACCAATTCATCATAGTAAAGTGGGAAATATTAACATTTACAATGATTAAATCATCCCCCTCTAATCCTCTCTTTAGATAGAGCAGCACATGGTTGATGGGAAGCTGAAGACTCTGATGATGCACAGAAAGGGGGCAACCCGGGCCTTCCCTCCCAACCATCCCCTCATACCAGTAGACTACCAACTCACAGGTTGACTCGCGGTTGTGTTAGCACACACTGTAGCTTACTCAGAAACTCAGTGGCATTTCTTAATTCTTATCATCATTAATTTCACTGTCACTTCGAAAAACACAAACTCTGACACCTCTAGATTTTCAGAGTGAGCTAGGAATTAAAACAAAGCCCCACCTAAGTCCTGCTTGTCCTGTTTCTGATTAAACTCCTTCACTCAGTTGTACACACTTTCAATGTTGACCCCAATACTTCCTCCCAGGCCAGCCTGTTCTGATTGGCGGTACAATGGGTACGTGCAGCTACGTGCTAACCGGCACGGACAAGGGCATGGAACGTACCTTCGGGACTACGTGTCATGGTGCGGGGCGCGCTTACTCACGTGCAAAGTCACGCCGTAACCTCGACTACTTGACAGTGCTAGAAAACCTGAAGCAGAAGGGCATATCGATCAGGTGGAATGATTGTATCAATAGAAATATCCCAGTTTCTGTTCCTTTTCAACCTTATTTGGGCATATTACCATGGTTTATATCCATATAAGGTAAAATCACATTCCATATGAGGTATAACCACCTCTCTCACCTCAGAGTGGCGTCCCCTAAGCTGGTGATGGAGGAAGCCCCGGAATCCTATAAGAATGTGACGGACGTTGTCAATACGTGTCATGGGGCTGGGATCAGTGATAAGTGTATCAAACTTAGACCTATTGCTGTTATCAAGGGATAGTGAATGGGAGTTGAAAATGTTTTTAGTTGAAATTACGTTTGCTTATGTGCGGTATGCCGGCATTTAGTCTCAATTTAGAGTTTTAGGGAGGCTTTAGTTGAATAATAGACTAATGTTGGAAATCTTTTGATGTTCTTGAACGTTTTAAGTTGGTTTTGAATATTTGTTTTTTAAATTTGTTGACTTATGTTTGAAATGTTTGATGTGAAGATGTAAACACAGTTGTTCTAAGACTAAAGTGACCCTTTGTCTCAGGCTATATAATGTCATCTAGTTTTGTCATTGTTTTGATGATTACACACAAGAAAGTTTGGTAGCTAAAGAATAGTTTATTACATTCCCTTAAAATGAGATCCTAGCATTCAAAATTAGATTGAAGATTGGTCGATGTTAATTCGATCATTATTTGGTGCCTGTCTATTGCCATGATGGCAATATGAATATGGACACCCTCATCATTTGAAGGCATTTTGATGAGTTGATGGAGTGCATACTCATAACTCAACATTCTTCTCATTTCACCACAATATACTAGAGTAGCAGAGTGCCAACAACACTCTGCTACTGGAGTAATATACTTCCTCACGTCTTGGCATAACTCATAACTCATTCTCCATAGGATGTCCCGGAGTGTTAGGCTTGAGACCCGGAGCAGGGCTAGAGATGAGCTCCGCAGGGCCATGACCTCCATCGACAAAGTCAAGAAATGGTAAGACAACGACAACCTCGATTTTGTAAAAAGTCAACTTTTAGGCCTGCGACCAAACTATAAACCATTTGCACTCTGCACTCATGTTTTTCAATTTCAGACATTGTTCATTATTAGAATCTCTAGAATTCTCCTTATTGTCGGACAATGAATATACCGCCCCCCCCCCCTCCAGGGAGAAGAAGTGGGTGTCTGTGGGCAGTAACGCCTGCTCACTCCGCGTCTACAAGTGGGTGCCCCGCGACGCCTCCAAGGACCCCAAGAAACCCACCCCCACCAAGGTTGATAAATATTTTAAGATACAGTAGTACGATACATATTTTTTCTGAAAATGGTTTGGGATTGCAATGATCAGTCAAAATGCCTCGTAATTTTTAACGATTTTTGCACGTATTTAACAACTTAACAACTCTAACACCCACCAAGGAGGCGCCCAAAGCCCCGACGGAGCCCACTGCCGCCCCTCCGGCCCCCGTGGTGCCGCCCCTGCCGGAGGAGAACTCAGCTTCGTCAGACTCAGTGGAGAAGACAGACGAAAAGAGCATCAAGTTCCCTGCTAATCAGTTCCTGCCATCCGTTAATGAGGTTTAGAAGCTAAAGGTTGAAAACCCTTTAAAAACACTTGGACAATAGATGTCTTATGTCACGATTAATCCTTTATTTACACAATGACAATAATTAATGCTTGTAACATTATAACCTTCCAAATCGTGGTTTTGTTCTCCCAAGTCCTCCGTAAATGTACCAACTCCTTCATATATCTCACGTTTTACCACGTGTTTCAGACAAACGAGGACTCCCGGGACAGTTTCACTGCATCCAGTGCTGAGTTCATGAAGTACTGTCCTGACCCTGACTCTCAGGACTCCCTGACCTGCAGCGATTACACAGGTTCGGCATATGCTATCATACCGTGTTAACACATAGACTCATTCTCTCCGAGAACTAGCGAATCTCATTGATCTGTCTGGAATCTCACTGCGTCTTGAATAAATCTGTGGTTTTAAATTACCCGTGATGAATCACCCTGAGTATGTGACTCTTTGTATCTACTACAACGGACTACAATGACCGTATTTAAAAACCCCCAGACTCCTCAATATCCCAGGATATAAATTCAATAATAAATACCCCTCATCAGCCACAATGTCAGACCAGCTGGAGGACAGCACGAAACCCAACTCCAAGTGTTCCACTCCTCCCCTCACTGATAAAAACATGGGGGACCCCAAGATAACCGTAGCAGATGTGGGTATATTGGGTATTGGGATAAGAGCACGAAAGTTTTTTTTTTCATGAATGGAACAAAATTGGTCATTGCTGACTGCGTAGTTGATTCAGTGCTCGTTTTATAAAGTACACAATCATGTAATATCATTGACTCCCAATTCAATCTGTGTTCTGGTTGCAGGCATTTAAAAACAAGCAGGAGCCGACTGCCCTGGCCCTACCAGACCAACCAGCTGTTGAGTCTGAGGAGGGGGAGCAGTTGACTGAGCTGAAGGAGCAACCTAAACCACAACCCATTCCTACTCCTACTCCTGCTGTGGTGGTGTCAACTGCTGCGGTGGTGTCAACTGCTGTGGTGTCAAGCGATGTGGTGGTGTCAACTGAGGTGACACCAGCAGCGGTGGTAGTAGAGGATGTGGTCATGCACAGCACTGGTAAGTGATAAAGTGAAATGAGAATTTAATAGTTTTAATGATACATTAGTATTACACAAGTGTGTAAAATGTACAATGTACATTTTACATTTCACAATGTACAATGGTATTAACAACTGTTTAGCTTGTTCTTAATTTGACATGTATATTATTTTATCGATTCCAATCATTCTCTGTTATCCAATCACGATTCACAACCCATTAATTATGCTTCACGAACCAATCATAATATCTTCCCTTATTTCAGGTGAATCTGTTGAAGCAGTTGAATCTGAGGGTCCTCCCGCTAAAAAGATTAAGGAAGACACTTCAGAAACGTGAAACATGTACAGACACATAGATACAAGATATATGGTATATACAAGATGTAATAGCCTCGTTTCCGGCCAAGATAGATAATGTTTAAATTGTATGGTACATTGTGCCATCTGACTGACTGACACGAATTCTAAATATGCTTGCGAATGGAGATACACTGAAATCTAAAAGAGAAATTTTGCTGAAGACTGCTCTATTTTCGCGAGGAGAGATAATTGGATGTTCATCATTATTTTAATTTTCTGTTATATTTGCAAACATTGAATTTATATTCATTTTATTTGAAATTATCACAATATTTCTGTTTATCCGATTAAACTTGTTGCTCATTTTGCTTATTCAATAGTTCAATTTGTTTTTTGGCAACGTCAATAACCAGGATTGAAATTCACCATGATTAACTGGTCGATGGCCAAAAAATTGTGTCATTTTCTTTTCGCCTTCATGGGGAGGAGATTGGAATACATTGCTATATATTAATAACTGATCCTCAACGCTACCGCCCTAGCCCGCCTAGGTCCGATAATCAATAATCTTATTTCAAATGCTTCATTTTAATCTGCATTATAGGGCGATGACTCGACTGGTTCTACGTTCCAGAAGTTCTCTGTGTATTGCTTCCCTTCACTCATCAATCAATCAGAAACCAGTAACACTACTCAACAATCAGAGGACTCGGTCACTGGTTTCCACCAATGAGACCCCTCAATGTACCCCGTTAACCAATCAGAAACCACTGTGTCGAAACCTCTCAGATACAACTAATAAGAGGATTGAACGACCGAAGAAAGTTAATTTCGGGAAGAAATTGAAGAATGTACCGGAAACTGTCTCCAGCCTTCAAGGACCATGAGCAGTAGCATGTCAACTTCTTGAGTTCTTGCAAGAGCCAAGAACTGGCAGCGTTCTCCGCCAATAGTAATGAAGTTTTATTGTATTGATAGTTTTATTGTATTGATAGTTTAGTAGTTTAAGAATTTACTTTATATTACTTCATAATTAAAATTTTATCTACTTATTTCTCAGGAAACTGTAGGGATCCTGGTTGCGGTTGTAGGGCTGTATTTCGTTATGTGGAAGTGGCTACTTGACGGGAAACAGAGGGAAATGGAACACAAGAAAAGAGAAAAGGGACTCTCATGAAGAAAACATCACAAGTGTAAAGTCTTGAGAAACTTAAAAGTACTGTTTCTGGTGGAGCTGAAGTCTCAGAAATATTGAAGAGATGGAGTTCAAATTAGGAGAATATATAACTAACTGTCATCTCCAAATTATCATCATTAATTGTTGTTATTACTTTTTTATTTCGTGTCTTTGAAATAGATTAGCTTTTCCATGCCTGCATTGATAACATTAAATTCGTTTATTGTTAATAAGAACGAGATGAAGTATGAAAATTTTTTGATTCCTCCACTTTTCTTAAATCCGTCCACTGAAAGTTATTTATCGGTTGTAATTATCAATGTTTTACCAGTCATTATCAATGAAGTGAGGAAAACGCCATTGATAGGTATGTAAAGCAAGAATTATTGTACCCACATACAGACTTTGAAGATGGCAGAAGGTAAAATATCTCGACCTGAAAGCCTCAAGTTTCCCAAGCATGCTCTAGGGAAGGTAAGTGGCATCGAGATTCATGATATCCTTTGTAGCAATATCATGATAAGAAGATTAAACGAACCTTAGTTAAATGTAGTTTCAAAATCAAAATATGGCACATAAAGGAAGCCTTTTTAAAACAGTACGTCACTGGAAACTGGTCAAATTCTCTGGAGTCCTGACACTCTTTCTTCTTCCAAAGCTTTGTCATCCTGGAGACAGCTTAAAGCTTGCTCCCTGTAACTCTATAATATACAATCTCTCAGACTGCAGCTATGTTCGGTGTGGTGGGCGTGTTCGGGGCGTGGTTTAAGGTGTGGCACGCCAACTACCTGAGGTGTGGTCTGTCTAAGGACGAGTGGCAGAACTACGACGAGGAGTTCAAGAGGAAGGAGGACGAGAGGTGGATTTGTATTTTATTCGAAGTTTGTAGGTCACTTTGTTTCGTTTCAACTTTCTAAAACCTGGTCAGTGGTTACGCATAAATTGTATTCTGAGTCCTTCTATACTTCCCATAACCTCTAATGTCTTTTTCCAGGTGGAACATTGACCGTCCAACTCTCACTCATCCTGACTACTACAAAGACTTCACTATCGTGCAGAAAGCGAGGAATCTCTGGAAATCTCTGACTGGCGGCACCTGAGATGTGCAAAACGAAGAACTCCAGTTACAAAACTATTGGCGTTATAGAAAACGTCTGGTATTCCAGTTAATTTATAAAATTTGGCAGGTCAGGGAATCTTGCATCCACATCTTTTAAATTTTGATAAGTCTGTGTGACCGGCAGACTTCAGTGGTACAGGCAATTGCTTCCTGCATGACCCTTTACCAGAACGCCGGCCGCTCGAGGGGTGATGTGAGGCCTATCTCCCTTCTTCACTGTTTGTACCCCTGTTTGTAGCATTACCGCTACAGCGCATAGTGTAAGAGACTCTATGGAACAGCTCTTACGGGCTTAGATCACTCACTCATTCACCCTAGTTGGGAATTCACTCGCATGTCGAGAGAGGCTCTGAAGTTCCAGCGGTCACCCCACAACTACTTGGACACTAAAGACTGCGGATCCGACGTTAAAGTTATGATCAATTAAAATCGTAGGACTAGCTATAATTTATTAATTTGATCAATAGAGAGGTGGAACAATTCAGTTCGGGATGATGGGATCATGGGACCCTTCCAATGGGGACTTTTTCGTGTTAACGAAGGTATTTGTCGTCATTTGATCCATTTTATACTCTCAATCCAGCTGGATTCAAATATCGTGACCCTCGGAAGTGCATTTTTGCTGTAAATTACTAAATTGTTGCTTACCATGTTTATAATAATCAAGTGATATGTTTTCTATACTTTTATGGTTTTCTTTTTGCTTAATGATGATTGGAGTTTTTCAAGAAAAGATTTACTTTCAATGACTTTAATCCACATGAAAAGCTTCATTAACCTAAATTGACCTTCTCATTGAGCCAAATAACTCACAGTATAGGAACTTACGAAATAATTCTTACCAGATAACAATATTCGCACATATTCTAAGCAACTATTCCCCTCCTTTGAGGTAGCAATGGTTTCTAAGACATCTAAGAGCAAGGAAAAGAAAGCGCACCGCAAGGAGATGCTAGCTAAGTTGGGTGCAGCACAGCAACTCCTGAACAAAGCGAACCTTCCAGAAACTAACCACCTCCAACCCTTCACACCTTTCCAGGTATTAGAGGTCACGAGGGAAGCGTATGTTGTTGGTAGTAACTAAACCACACGTGTTGAATGGTAAATTTATGACCTTGTTCAGTTGGACAGTTGATATTCCATGGTTCATTTTGGTAATTTGTATGTTGATAAAAATGATAGTAAGCTAAGAAATGTAACTATTATACTGATTTTTCTCTCAGAAGTACACGCGAAATGGAGTAGACTTGTGTATAGAGTGTACCCACTACTCTAACACTGATAAGGATACCTTCGAATCCATGTTCCAGATCCTTGAAACCAACATGAAGAAAGGTATATGATTTATCTGCAATTATGCTTCGAAATTTGACCGATGACTTCTTCCGAAACGAAACCTCTGCTTTACAGCTTTATGTCTGAATGAGATTTGCAAAAAGCGAATATATGTGCAAATCATTAGAAACCTCCTGACCCTCCCAGAGTACGAGGCCTGCACTTGGGGATGGAACGAGAAAGACAAGAGGGAGGAGATGCGAGAGAAGAATCCGTGGTTCCTGATAGCGCGAGACAGCGGATCACGTGACCTAGCCGCCTTCGCACACTTCAAGTTCGATTTCGATGAGGAGATAGAGGTTCTCTACTGCTACGAGGTGAGGCTGTGAAGCATGATACTGCCTGGATTTCCTGAAATTCAAAACGACGAACTTTTTGCATCTAGAATAGATCGAAGTTTGAAAGATGCGCGTCATAGTTGTGCCCGTCACAATTTGAAAATGTTTTTACGTAGCGCGCTAAAACATTGTATTGATTTGTCTGGCGCAACCAGAACGCGCGCTGCGGCGCGCACGTATGAACTCAATCACCTACGTGCGTACAAAATGCGTACCATTGGCGATGAATTTCGCTACGTCGATGTGTCAGGATTGAACCAACCCACTCTAATTTTCCAGGTTCAAGTGACTGAGGAGTACCGAGGGAAAGGCCTGGGTAAGTTCCTGATGCAGATACTGGAGCTAGTGGGGAGTAGAGCGGAAATGAAGAAGATAATGATAACCGTCTTCAAACACAATCCTCGCGCAGTGCACTTCTTCGGGGACATTCTCAAGTGAGTGAACTTTCAATATGTCGCATTCATATTAATTGAAATTGTCCCTGATTAATCAAAGTTGTCGCTGGTTATACTTGCTTATTTGGAGGAATTACAGTTACTATTGCCCCTTTGGATAAGAATGATCCTGCGTATTTTTGCCATTGAACAGTCCTGCAACTCCCTTCAAACCCCACAAAAACCTCAAGTACCAGGACGATGAAACCTCCCCCAAGTTCGTTGACCCCACGTCAGAGGAAGGGGAGTATTGCTACGAGATAATGAGCAAAGCTCTCAAGAGCAAGAAACCAGCTTCAGAGGGATCCTGAACTTGTATTTCTTTAACTATTCAATAATAGGACATAGGATCATGACTCTGGGGCATTAAACCTAGGTTCACACCCTGAAAGATTCCCACATTTACCAGAAGTGCCCTGGAAATTTCCACTTTTACCCTTGAAAAGCTTGATCAGCAGCAAGGTTTTGCGAGCTTGGTATAACCCATGAGAGAGCAGTAACTTATTTTCATCACAATAATTTTACCCATCGGTTTCAACAAGCATCTGTGGATGTTCCGAACTTCAGAACTGTTAATTTATTTGAATTTTATTTAATGCTGTTTATGACGTGGTTTGATTGTTGAAGAACACAGTGATACCTAAAATAAAGCTCCTTTTTAATGTTTCTGACAGATTTAATTGTTCATCTTTATAACATTTTAATTTTACGAATATTCATTTCTTAATTTGCTTCTTTTAGAAGTTCATGTTAGAGGGTTGGTGGAAGGGTTTGCACAATATCAAGATTTCACTTCAGAAAATTCTCTACATTGCAATGAAAATATCTTGATTCACAAAAAACATCTACGCAAAAAAAATTCCAGTCAAATCCTCCATTCTTAAGACTAACCAAGAAAAGATATTGCCTCGAACATCATATTCAACTGAGCAGAACAAGATCTACATTTGACACGATATAGCTTCAGAGTCCTCTCTGTCTCTCAGTTCATGTTCATCCTTTCATCACATAGGGCGGGCGAGTATCGTGATTATAAAAACTATTCCGTCTAAATCCCCTACTGCACGAGCCAGAGTCTGTATTCGGTGCTCCAGTCGCGTTACATCTGCGGATGATAGATTATTTTAGTTTTGAAATGGTATTATATTAAGGATGCTGAACTTACTGAAAAACCATGTTCTGTATGAAGCAATGAAATGGAACAATGATGGATGATTGGAAATTATCAACAAACGGTCAGGAGAATTGTAACAGATAATGTGAAGTTGTAACAGCCCAATTTTGACTCACTCAGGTAATTGCGGATCGCCGGATCAGATAGTCACAGTAGCTTCAATTCTTCACGGCACGTTTCAGTTAGCACTTCAAACCGGTATAAGCTGAGGAAAATATTATCAGGAATCGAAATTCGAGAGTGGGAACCAACGGTTGGTTTGTACCTTTCCATACATACATTTTGAAATACATCAAAATGTATGTATGTATGTACCTTTCCATGCTTCTACATATTTATAACAGTCTCAGTCAATCGCAAAATAGATAAATGAAACTCTTAAATTAGGAAGATTCATTATTGATGTTTTGCCCATTACAAAACCTGTCGTAGTGAAAATAATCTGCACGGCAAATGCCACATTTTCACTCATTATCCGTTAACATCAAGGACGCATAATTTAATTTTAAACACAGGTGTAGGGCCGTAAAAATCAAAGCACGAATTCAAACCATTGTACAATGTGGCAACGTATCTTTGTCTCGCCGAACAAAGAAAAAGGGTCTTCCGGATGCGCGCGTCCCTAATGAGGCACGCGCGCAAATAATTAGTTTCAACGCGCGAAGAACACAGAATTCTTGAAGCAATTTTGCTAGTACTTGAAGCAACGTTCGTAAAATGCAGAACATGTTTTACGCGACATGTGACAAGCCGCGCCGCAAATTTCGGCACTCCAAATGCGCGCGACGCGCGCGCGTGGACATATGCAATTTCCTCCCATGAACGCTACACAAATCACGAATGATTTACTATCTAATTAAAGCAACTCATCTATAAATTTGACTAGTTCATTAATCAGTTTTATACAGTAAGCTGACGTTGTCAATTGTCTTTGATCTGTGTACGTTTTGAATTCAGCCGACCTTTTTTCTTCCAATTCCAACCAAAGTCCACAATCGCCTTCTAATCTTCGAGACGATTCGTGTAGTAACTCGAATTTTTATTAAGTTCTAGTTCTTGTCTCAACTATTATCTCGTTATTGAGAAGGTAGATGCTTTTATGGCCTTTAAATTAACCGACCCAACTTAGCTGCCCGATTTGAAGGTAATAAGAGCCATTATATCAGCCTGAAGATGAGATACATTATCATAGTATCATGAACGTTGACGGTAATATGACAATAATTGAGTTATAAGCCTTATTCCCAGTCGAATCGCAGAGATGAGGGCAAATGCCCAAAGTCCCATTTTAATCTGGTGGCAAAAAGGGACAAGTGTGGACATGGCGATTTCAGCCGAAAAATCACTCCAAATCATTTTATTTCGATCCTAAAAGTCAATTTAGGGTTCCTAGACACTAAATCAACCATTCCCAGCCCGTGGCCACGCCCAGATTCCACGCCCCATAAATGCGCGAAATGTCGCAAGCTGTGTGACAAAATGTGACAAATGTCGCCTGAGGCGACATGGGGTTTTAAGACCTCAAATGTGCTTGATATGAGTTGTTATGGTTAGATATCATGTTTGAGAGTTGCCAGGCCATCATAGGAGCCACGCCCAACCTTGAGCCACGCCCAAAAGTCCCATCTTTCCTGCCAATCTGGTGGCAAAAAAGGGACAAGTGTGGACATGGCGATTTCAGCCGAAAAATCACTCCAAATCATTTTATTTCGATCCTAAAAGTTAATTTAGGGTTCCTAGACACTAAATCAACCATTCCCAGCCCGTGGCCACGCCCAGATTCCACGCCCCATAAATGCGCGAAATGTCGCAAGCTGTGTGACAAAATGTGACAAATGTCGCCTGAGCCGACATGATATGAGTTGTTATGGTTAGATATCATGTTTGAGAGTTGCCAGGCCATCATAGGAGCCACGCCCAACCTTGAGCCACGCCCAAAAGTCCCATCTTTCCTGCCAATCTGGTGGCAAAAAGGGACAAGTGTGGACATGGCGATTTCAGCCGAAAAATCACTCCAAATCATTTTATTTCGATCCTAAAAGTTAATTTAGGGTTCCTAGACACTAAATCAACCATTCCCAGCCCGTGGCCACGCCCAGATTCCACGCCCCATAAATGCGCGAAATGTCGCAAGCTGTGTGACAAAAATGTGACAAATGTCGCCTGAGGCGACATGGGGTTTTAAGGCCTCAAATGTGCTTGATATGAGTTGTTATGGTTAGATATCATGTTTGAGAGTTGCCAGGCCATCATAGGAGCCACGCCCAACCTTGAGCCACGCCCAAAAGTCCCATTTTTCCTGCCAATCTGGTGGCAAAAAAGGGACAAGTGTGGACATGGCGATTTCAGCCGAAAAATCACTCCAAATCATTTTATTTCGATCCTAAAAGTTAATTTAGGGTTCCTAGACACTAAATCAACCATTCCCAGCCCGTGGCCACCCAGATTCCACGCCCCATAAATGCGCGAAATGTCGCAAGCTGTGTGACAAAAATGTGACAAATGTCGCCTGAGGCGACATGGGGTTTTAAGGCCTCAAATGTGCTTGATATGAGTTGTTATGGTTAGATATCATGTTTGAGAGTTGCCAGGCCATCATAGGAGCCACGCCCAACCTTGAGCCACGCCCAAAAGTCCCATTTTTCCTGCCAATCTGGTGGCAAAAAAGGGACAAGTGTGGACATGGCGATTTCAGCCGAAAAATCACTCCAAATCATTTTATTTCGATCCTAAAAGTTAATTTAGGGTTCCTAGACACTAAATCAACCATTCCCAGCCCGTGGCCACGCCCAGATTCCACGCCCCATAAATGCGCGAAATGTCGCAAGCTGTGTGACAAAAATGTGACAAATGTCGCCTGAGGCGACATGGGGTTTTAAGGCCTCAAATGTGCTTGATATGAGTTTTTATGGTTAGATATCATGTTTGAGAGTTGCCAGGCCATCATAGGAGCCACGCCCAACCTTGAGCCACGCCCAAAAGTCCCATCTTTCCTGCCAATCTGGTGGCAAAAAAGGGACAAGTGTGGACATGGCGATTTCAGCCGAAAAATCACTCCAAATCATTTTATTTCGATCCTAAAAGTTAATTTAGGGTTCCTAGACACTAAATCAACCATTCCCAGCCCGTGGCCACGCCCAGATTCCACGCCCCATAAATGCGCGAAATGTCGCAAGCTGTGTGACAAAAATGTGACAAATGTCGCCTGAGGCGACATGGGGTTTTAAGGCCTCAAATGTGCTTGATATGAGTTTTATGGTTAGATATCATGTTTGAGAGTTGCCAGGCCATCATAGGAGCCACGCCCAACCTTGAGCCACGCCCAAAGTCCCATTTTCCTGCCAATCTGGTGGCAAAAAAGGGACAAGTGTGGACATGGCGATTTCAGCCGAAAAATCACTCCAAATCATTTTATTTCGATCCTAAAAGTTAATTTAGGGTTCCTAGACACTAAATCAACCATTCCCAGCCCGTGGCCACGCCCAGATTCCACGCCCCATAAATGCGCGAAATGTCGCAAGCTGTGTGACAAAAATGTGACAAATGTCGCCTGAGGCGACATGGGGTTTTAAGGCCTCAAATGTGCTTGATATGAGTTGTTATGGTTAGATATCATGTTTGAGAGTTGCCAGGCCATCATAGGAGCCACGCCCAACCTTGAGCCACGCCCAAAAGTCCCATCTTTCCTGCCAATCTGGTGGCAAAAAGGGACAAGTGTGGACATGGCGATTTCAGCCGAAAAATCACTCCAAATCATTTTATTTCGATCCTAAAAGTTAATTTAGGGTTCCTAGACACTAAATCAACCATTCCCAGCCCGTGGCCACGCCCAGATTCCACGCCCCATAAATGCGCGAAATGTCGCAAGCTGTGTGACAAAAATGTGACAAATGTCGCCTGAGGCGACATGGGGTTTTAAGGCCTCAAATGTGCTTGATATGAGTTGTTATGGTTAAATATCATGTTTGAGAGTTGCCAGGCCATCATAGGAGCCACGCCCAACTTTGAGCCACGCCCAAAAGTCCCATCTTTCCTGCCAATCATTTCCCTTTTTCGCTAGCGACTTTTCGTACGAGGAATTTGGGCGTGACCACTGGTTGAGAATGATTAATTTAGTGTCTAGAAGCACTAAAATAACTTTTATGATCAAAATAGAATGAATAGGCGACATTTGTCACATTTTTGTCACACAGCTTGCGACATTTCGTGCATTCATGGAGCGTGGAATTTTGGCGTGGTCACGCGTTGGGAATGGTTGATTTAGTGTCTAGGAACCCTAAATTAACTTTTAGGATCGAAATAAAATGATTTGGAGTGATTTTTCGGCTGAAATCGCCATGTCCACACTTGTCCCTTTTTTGCCACCAGATTGGCAGGAAAATGGGACTTTTGGGCGTGGCTCAAGGTTGGGCGTGGCTCCTATGATGGCTCTGGCAACTCTCAAACATGATATCTAACCATAACAACTCATATCAAGCACATTTGAGGCCTTAAAACCCCATGTCGCCTCAGGCGACATTTGTCACATTTTTGTCACACAGCTTGCGACATTTCGCGCATTTATGGGGCGTGGAATCTGGCGTGGCCACGGGCTGGGAATGGTTGATTTAGTGTCTAGGAACCCTAAATTAACTTTTAGGATCGAAATAAAATGATTTGGGGTGAGTTTTCGGCTGATATCGCCATGTCCACACTTGTCCCTTTTATGCCACCAGATTGGCAGGAAAAATGGGACTTTTGGGCGTGGCTCAAAGTTGGGCGTTGCTCCTATGATGGCCTGGCAACTCTCAAACATGATATCTAACCATAACAACTCATATCACGCACATTTGAGGCCTTAAAACCCCATGTCGCCTCAGGCGACATTTGTCACAATTTTGTCACACAGCTTGCGACATTTCGCACATTTATGGGCGTGGAATCTGGGCGTGGCAACGGGCTGGGAATGGTTGATTTAGTGTCTAGGAACCCTAAATTAACTCTTAGGATCGAAATAAAATGATTTGGAGTGATTTTGGCTGAAATCGCCATGTCCACACTTGTCCCTTTTGCCACCAGATTGGCAGGAAAGATGGGACTTTTGGGCGTGGCTCAAGGTTGGGCGTGGCTCCTATGATGGCCTGGCAACTCTCAAACATGATATCTAACCATAACAACTCATATCAAGCACATTTGAGGCCTTAAAACCCCATGTCGCCTCAGGCGACATTTGTCACATTTTTGTCACACAGCTTGCGACATTTCGCGCATTTATGGGGCGTGGAATCTGGGCGTGGCCACGGGCTGGGAATGGTTGATTTAGTGTCTAGGAACCCTAAATTAACTATTAGGATCGAAATAAAATGATTTGGAGCGATTTATCGGCTGAAATCGCCATGTCCACACTTGTCCATTGGTGATTGGTTGCAACTGATCTGCATGGACCATCATGAGATTTTTGGGGCTTGACTCAAGGTGGGGCGTGGTTCTTATGGTATGGCCTGGCATCTTTCAACATTTTAATATGATATTTAACCATAACAGCCCATATTGAATCCCATTTCGCCTCATGCGAAATTCGTCCCTTGTTGCGTCCTGGCTCAGAACAACTGAATTTGGTTCAAAAGTTGCATTTCGGCTTAATTGGATTATGGATAAGTATCTTTTACATCTGGTCAGATAATATGGGATTTAGGTTGCTTACCAAGGTTTGGCATAGCAGTCATGATGACCGGCCCGGCAAAATAAAGGCACGATTTCTAACATAGTTGAGGCCTTGAAATGCTATGTTCATTCATGAAAGTGAAACATTTGAGCATTTGCCCTCATCTTTGCGATTCGACTGGGAATAAGGCTTATAACTCAATTATTGTCATATTACCGTCAACGTTCATGATACTATGATAATGTATCTCATCTTCAGGCTGAAATAATGGCTCTTATTACCTTCAAATCGGGCAGCTAAGTGGGGTCGGTTAATTTAAAGGCCATAAAAGCATCGACCTTCTCAATTACGAGATAAAAGTTAAGACAAGAACTAGAACTTTATAAAAATTCGAGTTACTACACGAATCGTCTAATGGCTCGAAGATTAGAAGGCGATTATGGACTTTGGTTGGAATTGGAAGAAAAAAGGTCGGCTGAATTCAAAACGTACACAAATCAAAGACAATTGACAACGTCAGCTTACTGTATAAAACTGATTAATGAACTAGTCAAATTTATAGATGAGTTGCTTTAATTAGATAGTAAATCATTCGTGATTTGTGTAGCGTTCATGGGAGGAAATTGCATATGTCCACGCGCGCGCGTCGCGCGCATTTGGAGTGCCGAAATTTGCGGCGCGGCTTGTCACGAGACACTGTCTGGCAGACTTTATCATACCTTGCCAGATGTACTCTGAAGTTAGTGATGTGTCAAATTTCATTGGCCTTTATTTAGCACATCTTCAAAATACATAGACACGTGTGGGTAGGGCCCATTTTGAGATAGCTCCCGAGGGCGCAGCCTGAGGGATCTATCCGGTTTTGGCCCGAGCCCGTAGGGCGAGCGTCTAAACAAATATGGGCCCGATCTGGCAAGTGTCTATGTATTATAGACCCGCATGAAAATCCAGAATTTCCACAGAGGTGTCTATAAGTGCGTAACAATCCTCAAGTGCGCACCAATAATAGACAGTACCCGAAATGAGACCACAATACCTGAGACTTGGAGCACGTGATGGAAGACCTTGAGACTGAGGATCTCATTCTTAGTCAGAGCCAGGCCAGACTGCTCAGCATTTTCCAGAATAGCTCCCACCTCCTTCAGAATGACATCCGCCACATCAAAGTTCCTGAGTTAAAATGCTTAGAGTCAGCAGTACTTTCATAATGATAACTTGATAATGAACTGGTTACAGAGGCCCGGCGTTTAAAAATTTAAAGATGGATGGTGGTGATATTGATGCAGTAATTAATGGGAAGCCAAACCCATTTAAGGCTTCCAAGACCATTTTGAAACTTTAAATCTACTTTGATTTAAATGATAGTTTTCCTTTCAAAATGATGAACATGAAGCTTTGATGTTAAGATTGCGTTACAGTCACGTCGCGAAAACAAAATCTAGGGCCATTTTGGCCATCCAAATGGCTTGATAAATCACAGCAAGAATTAGTAAGCTTTACTCCACCTCTGGATGAGTAGAGCCATGGCTTGGGAGAGGGAGAAGAGAATCCGGGTGTTTTGTGCGTTGATTCGCCCCGCGTATTCCGCTCCCGCCGCTAGCGTAGTCACAGCGGCGCTGATGTTGCCTGTGGTGGGCAAGGGTCAAAGCTCACGTGGTCATTTAAAGGTTGTCGTGGTAACATTAGCAGTCGAATTGCTATTCTAAGATTGTGGTTACCAAGGTAACCGGGACACAGGTTAATTTCACAATGAAATAGATAAATGGAAGGGGAGTATTTTGTGGGGTTCCAACCAATTTAGAAATAGTTTCTGTGTACTACACGTATCAGATATGCGCTCTGCTCGATTGCAGTACAATTCATTCGCGTTTCAAGGACAGAGAGTTAAATGTGAAGATATTATTGGATATGGGCCATGTAGCATATCGTACATAAAGGCCATATATTATGTACGATATCAGGAACTGGTATAGTCTGTATAGTTCTGGTAATAAAGTCTAGAAAAACAGTACAAATGACTAAATGAATCCGGATCAATGAAAAATGATTCTTGGCGGTAGATTTGAGCGAAATTTACACCATTTTAAAGTCGAGAATGAAACACGCCAGATTCTTTTAAGGGACACTTACCAAGATCCATATTTGCTTTAGCCAGCTGGAAGCACATCTGACAGTACCAGAACTGGTAGTTGATAGCGAGTTCTATGCTCTCGTTAATGAGCTTCACAGCTTCGGAGTTCTTGTGTTTCGCCATGTAGACGGAAGCTAGCAAGCTCGTTATCTCCAACTTCAGCTCCTCCATGGATGTGAGCTCCTTCACTTTGGACAGCTGAGGGAGTATATGATGTTATGTACTGCAGGGAATCTAGGAGGGATGTGCACACGAACTTCAGACTCCCGAAACACTGGCAGCAAAGAGGCTGCCAGATGACCCTGGAATCGGAGGTGAATGAGACTTGTTAGCATTCCATTGATTTTACCAAGTTCCAGACTAGTTTTTTATAGACAAACAGCTCAGAGATTGATAGATATTAGATAACAATATCATACAATACAACTCAATAGTAGGGTTTGGAAAAAATGGTAAGAGGGGAAGTTCAAGCTTTCAAGGCGATCTTACAGAGGTTCCCAGTAATTATTCAACTCACAGCCTTCTTAAGGTGCTCCTGAGCATGATCAATGTTCTTAGTGTGGACCCACATCAACTGAGCTATCTGGAACCGAGTTCTGACCTGGGGACAATGTTTCAGGTTTAGACTCAGAAGTTGATATGAGATACTCAAAAATCGGTGTAATGTAGCTGTTCTAACACCGCAATAAAAGCAAAGGGTAACAGCGAAGATAGAAGTGAAAGAGGTTCATCCTAACCTCAATTCGAGCAGGAGGAGTGAGAGTTAGGATGGCCTCCAGACAATGAATCGACTTCCTGATGTCAGGATTCTTCGCTATCCTGAAGTCCTCAGCGGCTCCCAACAACGCAAAGTACATGTTTTCAAACGTGACTGCTTCAGCCACAGACGACCCGGGCTCCTCAGTACATTCACTCTCCATGGTTTGAGCTAGTGGGGAGTTTCCAGATGTTAGAATATGTTTCAGTGAAAAAAGTATGATCTTCATAACATCAATTTGATTCAAATATTTTAGGATTTCGATTGGATTAGAGTTCTAATATATGCTGGTAACTTGATAATTGTTCACGGACAGCATTGACAAGGCTCGTTTTACTGTCTTGAGTCAACGTATGTTTTAGTTCTTGTTATACGTAGGTAAGTCGTGTAATTTGATAGGACTTCATTTGACACCAGGTACTCGAATAAAACGTCGGGTGATGTTTGAAAGAACTAAAAACCTTGAAGAATATGAAAAAACTTCTTTTTAGGGTATTACAGCACACTATGAACAGCAATACCACTGCATTGATAGTTCATACCATTCTTTTGTTCTATCAAATCATTCTAGATTTAACAAAATAAATACCGCTATGCTATGCGCGGGATTCGAAATGTTAAAGAAATGCGTGAACACGGCCTGTTGTGTACACAGAACACCTTTTACGAGACTTGTAACAAGCCGCGCACGCGCCGCGCCGCATATTTCAGCACTCCAAATGCGCGCGCGCGTGGATGTAACTTCCTCCCATACACGACACAAAATTTATGAAAATTACACAGCATCTAATTGTTCATTTCAGTCTGCTGTCATTGCAATGTTTTGAAGATCAATCTTGAATAATTATTTGTTTGTCACAATTTCGATGTCTAGATTCGTTGATGGATTTCTTATAAAAATGTGTTGTCGTGTTTTGAAACAGTAGAGTCCCGACTTGACATTTTAAAGTTTATTAAAAAGTCTGCTTGCTTGCACAGTAATATTGATCAATAAATTTCAGCCTGATGTACGACGTTACATTTAAATTTTGTCGTACTCGTAGTAAATTGTTTTGTAACTGTCACAAATCTGTCACAAGTCTCGTGTTACACTGTTATGCGACTTGAGGATTTTGGGGAATATACGACTCCTTAAACCTACTATTATGGTCAGATAAGATATTTGAGAGTTTCTAGAGGCCAACACAAGCATTCCCAACCCTCGACCACGCCCAAATCCCAAGTCTCATAAATGCACCAAAAGAGCCCCAAATTAATGACAAGCTGTGAGACTTGGGATTTTAAGGCAAAATATCACTCCAAAACACATCATTATGGTGGAATAACATACTTAAGAGTTACAGAGTGCCAAATGGAAAACTCTCATCCATTGGCCACGCCCTAATCCCAAGTCTCATAAATGCGCAAAACCTGTAATAAAAGTGTAACAAAAGTGTGACAAGTCTCGTGCTATGAGACTTGGGGATTTGAGGCGATAAGCGACTCCCTAACCTATTATTATGGTCAGATAACATACGAGTTTTAAGGCCAACACAAGCATTCCCAACCCTCAACGCCCAAGTCAGTCTCATAAATGCGCGAAAAGTGTCACAAATCTGTAACAAGCTATGAGACTTGGGATTTCAAGGCGAAATACCAACCCAAAACACGATATTATGGTTGGATAACATACTTTTAGAGTTTCAGAGTGCCAATGGGACCCTCCCATCCTTGGCCACGCCCAAATCCCAAGTCTCATAAATGCGCGAAAACTGTAACAAAGTGTAACAAATTGGACAATTCGTGCATGAGACTGGAAATGGCGATATGCGACTCCCTAACCTATTATTATGGTCAGATAACATATTTGAGAGTTTCTAGAGGCCAACCACAAGCATTCCCAACCTCAAGCCGCCCAAATCACAAGTCTCATAAATAGTGGGAACAAATGAGACTTGGATTTCAAGAGTAACAACCCAAAACACGATATTATGGTTGGACCAGGACCCTCCCATCCCTTGGCCACGCCCAAATCCCAAGTCTCATAAATGCGCGAAACTGTAACAAAAAGTGTAACAAATGTGACAAGTCTCGTGCTATGAGACTTGTGGATTTGAAGCAAATAGGCTACTCTAACCTATTATTATGGTCAGATAACATATTTGAGAGTTTCTAGAGGCCAACACAAGCATTCCCAACCCTCAGCCACGCCCAAATCACAAGTCTCATAAATGCGCGAAAAGTGTCACAAATCTGTAACAAGCTATGAGACTTGGGATTTCAAAATACCAACCCAAAACACGATATTATGGTGGGATAACCTTTAGAGTTTCAAAAACACCACATCCCGCCACGCCCAAATCCCAATGTCTCATAAATGCGAAAACTGTAACAAAACTGTGACAAGTCTCTTTAGACTCTGGGGATTTGAACGATAGTGCCTAACCTATTATTATGGTCAGATAACATATTTGAGAGTTTCTAGAGGCCAACACAAGCATTCCAACCCTCAGCCACGCCCAAATCACAAGTCTCATAAAAGCGCGAAAAGTGTCAAAATCTGTAACAAGCTATGAGACTTTGGGATTTGCATAGCGAAATATCAACCCAAAACACGATATTATGGTTGGATAACATACTTTAGAGTTTCAGAGTGCCAATGGGACCACTCCCATCCCTTGGCCACGCCAAAATCCCAAGTCTCATGAATGCGCGAAAACTGTAACAAAAGTGTGACAAATGTGTGACAAGTCTCGTGCTATGAGACTAGGGGATTTGAGGCGATATGCGACTCCCTAACCTATTATTATGGTCAGATAACATATTTGAGAGTTTCTAGAGGCCAACACAAGCATTCCCAACCCACAGCCACGCCCAAATCACAAGTCTCATAAATGCGCGAAAAGTGCCACAAATCTGTAACAAGCTATGAGACTTGGGATTTCAAGGCGAAATACCAACCCAAAACACGATATTATGGTGGGTGCCAATAAGACCACTCCCATCCCTTGGCCACGCCCATATCCGAAGTCTCATGAATGCACGAAAACTGTAACAAAAGTGTAACAAATGTGTGACAAGTCTCGTGCTATGAGACTTGGGGATTTGAGGCGATATGCGACTCCCTAACCTATTATTATGGTCAGATAACATATTTGAGAGTTTCTAGAGGCCAACACAAGCATTTCCAACCCTCAGCCACGCCCAAATCACAAGTCTCATAAATGCGCGAAAAGTGTCACAAATCTGTAACAAGCTATGAGACTATGAGGTTAGGGAGTCGCATATCGCCTCAAATCCCCAAGTCTCATAGCACGAGACTTGTTACACATTTGTTACACTTTTGTTACAGTTTTCGCGCGTTTATGAGACTTGGGATTTGGGCGTGGCCAAGGGATGGGAGTGGTCCCATTGGCACTCTGAAACTCTAAAGTATGTTATCCCACCATAATATCGTGTTTTGGAGTGATATTTTGCCTTAAATTCAAAGTCTCATAGCTTGTTACAGATTTTTCGGCACTTTTCGCGCATTTATGAGACTTGGGATTTGGGCGTGGCCGAGGGTTGGGAATGCTTGTATTGGACTCTAGAAACTCTCAAATATGTTATCCGACCATAATAATAGGTTTGGGAGTCGTATATCGCCTCAAATCCCCAAGTCTCATAGCACGAGACTTGTCACACATTTGTTACACTTTTGTCACAGTTTTCGCGCATTTATGAGACTTGGGATTTGGGCGTGGCCAAGGGATGGGAGTGGTCCCATTGGCACTCTGAAACTCTAAAGTATGTTATCCCACCATAATATTGTGTTTTGGAGTGATATTTCGCCTTAAAATCCCAAGTCTCATAGCTTGTTACAGATTTTTTGACACTTTTCGCGCATTTATGAGACTTGGGATTTGGGCGTGGCCGAGGGTTGGGAATGCTTGTGTTGGCCTCTAGAAACTCTCAAATATGTTATCTGACCATAATAATAGGTTAGGGAGTCGCATATCGCCTCAAATCCCCAAGTCTCATAGCACGAGACTTGTCACACATTTGTTACAGTTTTGTTACAGTTTTCGCGCATTTATGAGACTTGGGATTTGGGCGTGGCCAAAGGATGGGAGTGGTCTCATTGGAACTCTGAAACTCTAAAGTATGTTATCCCACCATAATATCGTGTTTTGGGGTGATATTTCGCCTTGAAATCCCAAGTCTCATGGCTTGTTACAGATTTGTGACACTTTTCGCGCATTTATGAGACTTGGGATTTGGGCGTGGCCGAGGGTTGGGAATGCTTGTGTTGGCCTCTAGAAACTCTCAAATATGTTATCTGACCATAATAATAGGTTAGGGAGTCGCATATCGCCTCAAATCCCCAAGTCTCATAGCACGAGACTTGTCACACATTTGTTACACTTTTGACAGTTTTCGCGCTTTTATGAGACTTGGGATTTGGGCGTGGCCAAGGGATGGGAGTGGTCCCATTGGCACTCTGAAACCCTAAAGTATGTTATCCCATCATAATATCGTGTTTTGGGGTGATATTTCGCCTTAAAAATCCCAAGTCTCATAGCTTGTTACAGATTTTCGGCACTTTTCGCGCATTTATGAGACTTGGGATTTGGGCGTGGCCGAGGGTTGGGAATGCTTGTATTGGACTCTAGAAACTCTCAAATATGTTATCTGACCATAATAATAGGTTAAGGAGTCGCATATCGCCTCAAATCCCCAAGTCTCAAAGCACGAGACTTGTCAGACATTTGTTACAGTTTTTGCGCATTTATGAGACTTGGGATTTGGGCGTGGCCAAGGGATGGGAGTGGTCCCATTGGCACTCTGAAACTCTAAAGTATGTTATCCCACCATAACATACTTTGCCTTTAAATCCCAAGTCTCATAGCTTGTTACAGATTTGTGACACTTTTCGCGCATTAGTGAGACTTGGGATTTGGGCGTGGCCGAGGATTGGGAATGCTTGTGTTGGCCTCTAGAAACTCTAAAATATGTTATCTGACCATAATAATAGGTTTGGGAGTCGTATATCGCCTCAAATCCCCAAGTCTCATAGCACGAGACTTGTGACACACATTTGTGACAGTTTTGCTACGCATTTATGAGACTTGGGATTTGGGCGTGACAAGGGATGGAAATGGTCCATTGGCACTCTGAAACTCTAAAGTATGTTATCCCACCATAATATTGTGTTTTGGAGTGATATTTCGTTTTAAAATCCCAAGTCTCATAGCTTGTTACAGATTTGTGACACTTTTCGCGCATTTATGAGACTTGGGATTTGGGCGTGGCCGAGGGTTGGAAATGCTTCTGTTGGCCTCCAGAAACTCTCAAATATGTTATCCGACCATAATAATAGGTTTGGGAGTCGTATATCGCCTCAAATCCCCAAGTCTCATAGCACGAGACTTGTGACACATTTGTGACAGTTTTCGCGCATTTATGAGACTTGGGATTTGGGCGTGGCCAAGGGATGGAAAATGGTCCCTTGGCACTCTGAAACTCTAAAGTATGTTATCCCACCATAATATTGTGTTTTGGGGTGATATTTCGCCTTTAAAATCCCAAGTCTCATAGCTTGTTACATGAAAATCGACGGACATATCCCCACAAAATGGTACCAAAATGATCGGCACAATGAGTACTTTCAAATGAACTAAGTTTTGTTGGTCTTTGAGACAATTTGAGGGAGTTATAGGCTGCACGTGGGCAAGGAGCCGCGCTCATTTTAAGCAACGCCGAAAATTTGCTTCAAATTACGCATATCAATCGACATCACAAAACTCGCGATTGAAAAATAAATCATCGCTCAAATTACAAGATAAAACATGGAAACGAAAGCTCGATAATTCCTCTAACATTCCTCGAAACTTTCAGGGCAATACATTGTGTGGAAGAAAAGTTATCAATCTCCAAAGTCAACCGGTCAAAATTTGGACGTATTTTGTTCATAAATCGGCTCAGGATAGACGTAGAACAAATCTGAAAAGACTGTTTGATAGCGCGCAAGCGCCCCCGTGCATTCCCACGGTGCGCGCAATTCTAAATGTTGAAACGTAGCACGTGCGCGCTGATTTATTTCGTTGTTTTGGTATATTTTGTCAGTTTCGCGTGTCGCAGTGAAAAATTGGGTTTGGGGAAAGTACTACCGTCCACATTTTTCATCCAATTGTCATGAAACTTTTAGAAGTGTTTGAAAACAAAATTTTGAAATCGACAGACGGAAGAGAATTTTAAAAATCGATCCAATTGACGAGATATAGGCAATTTAGTGAAAATATACAAAATTTAGCGTCAATTTTGGCCATAACTTTCGTTATAAGCCGAATTTCAAAATTCCCTCTGACTATCGGAAGCTCCTTTGTGTTCTATAACACATATCCGAATTTCAGACAGATTCGACTAAAAGATTTGGAGTTATGTCCATTTGAATGCAAAAATTTGTGTTTCACTCAAATTTTCTCTGACCATAAATTAGGTTCCAACTATAGTACTTCGTTGCGCAAGTCTCATAGCACGAGTTTGTGACACTAATTTGTTACAGATTTTACGGCACTTTTCGCGCATTTATGAGACTTGGGATTTGGGCGTGGCCAAGGGTTGGAATGGTCCCTTTGGACTCTAGAAACTGTAAAATATGTTATCCGACCATAGTATTAGGTTTAGGAGTCGTATATCGCCTAAAATTTCCAAGTCTCATAGCACGAGACTTGTCACACATTTGCATTTATGAGACTTGGGATTTGGGCGTGGCCAAGGGATGGGAGTGGTCCCATTGGCTCTGAAACTCTAAAATATGTTATCCCATCATAATATCGTGTTTGGGGTGATATTCCGCCTTTGAATCCCAAGTCTCATAGCTTGTCACAGATTTTCGGCACTTTTCGCGCATTTATGAGACTTGGGATTTGGGCGTGGCCGAGGGTTGGGAAATGGTCCCTTTGGACTCTGAAACTCTCAAATATGTTATCCGACCATAATATTGTGTTTGGGGAGTGATATCGCCTCAAATCCCAAGTCTCATAGCGTGTTACAGATTTGTGACACTTTTCGCGCATTTATGAGACTTGGGATTTGGGCGTGGCCGAGGGTTGGAATGCTTGTATTGGACTCTAGAAACTCTCAAATATGTTATCCGACCATAATAATAGGTTTGGGAGTCGTATATCGCCTCAAATCCCCAAGTCTCATAGCACGAGACTTGTCACACATTTGTTACACTTTTGTCACAGTTTTCGCGCATTTATGAGACTTGGGATTTGGGCGTGGCCAAGGGATGGGAGTGGTCCCATTGGCACTCTGAAACTCTAAAGTATGTTATCCCATCATAATATCGTGTTTTGGGGTGATATTTCGCCTTTGAATCCCAAGTCTCATAGCTTGTTACAGATTTTTCGGCACTTTTCGCGCATTTATGAGACTTGGGATTTGGGCGTGGCCGAGGGTTGGGAATGCTTGTATTGGACTCTAGAAACTCTCAAATATGTTATCCGACCATAATAATAGGTTTGGGAGTCGCATATCGCCTCAAATCCCCAAGTCTCATAGAACGAGACTTGTCACACATTTGTTACACTTTTGTCACAGTTTTCGCGCATTTATGAGACTTGGGATTTGGGCGTGGCCAAGGGATGGGAGTGGTCCCATTGGCACTCTGAAACTCTAAAGTATGTTATCCCATCATAATATCGTGTTTTGGGGTGATATATCGCCTTTGAATCCCAAGTCTCATAGCTTTTCGCGCATTTATGAGACTTGGGATTTGGGCGTGGCCGAGGTTGGAATGCTTGTGTTGGCCTCAGAAACTCTCAAATATGTTATCTGACCATAATAATAGGTTTGGGTCGCATATCCTCAAATCCCCAAGTCTCATAGCACGAGACTTGTCACACATTTGTTACACTTTGTCACAGTTTTCGCGCATTTATGAGACTTGGGATTTGGGCGTGGCCAAGGGATGGGGTGGTCCCATTGGCACTCTGAAACTCTAAAGTATGTTATCCCATCATAATATCGTGTTTGGGGTGATATTTCGCTGAAATCCCAAGTCTCATAGCTTGTTACAGATTTGTGACACTTTTCGCATTTATGAGACTTGGGATTTGGGCGTGGCCGAGGTTGGGAATGCTTGTGTTGGCCTCTAGAAACTCTCAAATATGTTATCTGACCATAATAATAGGTTAGGGTCGCATATCGCTCAAATCCCCAAGTCTCATAGCACGAGACTTGTCACACATTGTTACACTTTGTCAGTTTTTCGCGCATTTATGAGACTTGGGATTTGGGCGTGGCCAAGGGATGGAAGTGGTCCCATTGGCACTGAAACTCTAAAGTATGTTATCCCACATAATATCGTGTTTTGGGGTGATATTTCCTTTGAATCCCAAGTCTCATAGCTTGTTACAGATTTTCGACACTTTTCGCGCATTTATGAGACTTGGGATTTGGGCGTGGCCGAGGTTGGAATGCTTGTGTTGGCCTCAGAAACTCTCAAATATGTTATCCGACCATAATAATAGGTTTGGGAGTCGTATATCGCCTCAAATCCCCAAGTCTCATAGCACGAGACTTGTCACACATTTGTTACACTTTTGTCACAAGTCTCGAAAAAGGTCACCTCTGTGTACATGACAGGTAGAGCCGCGCGTTACATTTTATACGGTTGCCACACAATACCGCCCATATTCAGTTCTTCAGCCGGTTTTGCTTTTTATTTCACTGCTTTAGGAGGTGTATTTATGGAGGTTGTAATTTGGGGATTTTTCAGGCAAAAATTCCTATTTTTTCACACACCATGACAGTTCAAAATGACGTCCTTATCATATGTTAACTAGATTATTGACTTGAGAAACATCCCAAATTGCACATAAATGCACTCCTAAGTATTTACAGGGTGTTTCATAAATAGTGACTATTTTGAAACTGTACTGAAAATTCAATGAAAGATTTAGCTCTGTATAAGTTCATTGATTCATTAATTAATAATGATATATTAAGTTGAAAGTATTAAGTGCCAAAGAGTTAAAATCAAATGCGATTTGTTGAAAAGTCATGTCTTATTGAATAATTTAATGACGGGTTAAATCTCGAAACATAAATAATAAAATGTATCCCACAATCAGACGAACAATGAGTTTAAAACAGATCATTTTAACATCTCCATTTACAATCCAGGTAGAATATTTTCATTACATCATCAGTACCTATATAAATGGGGATAAAGTCAGTGTCAAATCCAGTAAAAAAAGAAATGCATAACCCTGAGAAAATTATAGAATTAATCTTGAAAATTAACATTAAGAATTGGAAGGCCAAAAGGATCATTGGAATTTATACCAAATGGCTTGACAGTTCTTAATTTATGTATGAACTTGTGTTCATTTTCTTCAAGTGTAGTAGTGCTCGAATTCATCAAAATAAAATTGAATATGTATCATTAAAATCAGATTTACACACAATTGGTGATCCTCAATCAGGTGCTCACCCAAACTATAAGTATCAGATTCATCATCCTTATATTCATTAGTAAGTTTGATACTAGGATTATCTAGAAGCTTGTAAAATTTAGTCCTGTGTTCAGTGGTTCGGTCGCGCAAAGGTCTCACTGATCTACCTACATAATATTTAGGACATTTGCTACACACAAAGCAATACACTATATTATAAGTAGAACAAGTACCAAGCGCTAGCTTTATCTTAACCCCATTGATCACATGTTGCTCCTTATCATCGATCATTTTACAACACTTGCAGTTTCGGTGTCCACAAGGTTCTGTTTGTGTCAATGCTTAACTTAAGGAGTGCTGTCTATTTTTCACAAGTTTCTTACGGAGGGAATGACCCGTACGTTTCACAAACTTGAAGATTTTACCATCTTTTTCGGACTGCTCAGTGTTTGTGCTTCTTGTGTTTGTGCTCTCAGTACTTGCTCCACTCACAGAGGAATTACTGCTATTGCTAGAAAAAACTCCTTGTTTTCACAAGTGCTGGTTCAAAAGTCTGCACAACATCTACAAGATCTGAGTCACTTCCGAAAGTTGAAATAACCCTTATAGTAGGGCTGGGAGTAGGAGGGTTTGGGATCAGAATGGAGCTAGTTGGTGTATTTTTGGGGTCAGGAAGAACCCTTTCTTTACTTTTCACCTCGGAAGAAATGTTCTCCACCATTTTTATTGTTAGCATGACTTGTAAAAACATGTTTTAAGTTCATCAAATCTTCTACAAAGCCTTTTGTCATCATTTGTAATTCTTCTGAGATACAGGGATTGTGAATAGACTATGCTGCTATATACATGATTGGGATGGCAGCTGCCATAGTATAAGTAGGAGCAAGAAACAGTTTCCTTAGTATACAGGTCTGTCTGTAGGTCTCCATTCTGATCAAAACAATATTGAATGTCCAGAAATGAAATGAACTCATTAGGGCTGCAGACTGTGTGTTCATCAATGTGTAACGAAAACTGACTCAATTTATCATTAATGTTTTGTATGAAATCAGTGAATTGTCTTTTCGTTCCATCAAATACGCCAGCTCCGTCATCAATAAATCTTTTAGTAGTGATGACATTTTTCATGAGTGTAAAGCGGGGGTTACTATCCTGCTACTAGCGTTCAGTGACTACTCCCTCTCCTATTTCAGGTGGCAAGGTGCTGATTAAAGCAGGGGTTACTATTCTGCTACTAGCGTTCAGTGACTAATCCCTCTCCTTTTCAGGTGTGAAGGTCCTGATTAAAGCAGGGGTTACTATCCTGCTACTAGCGTTCAGTGACTACTCCCCCTCCTATTTCAGGTGTGAAGGTTCTGATTAAAGCAGGGGTTACTATCCTGCTACTAGCGTTCAGTGACTACTCCCTCTCCTATTCCAGGTGTGAAGGTTCTGATTAAAGCAGGGGTTACTATCCTGCTACTAGCGTTCAGTGACTGATCCCACTCCTATTTCAGGTGTGAAGGTTCTGATTAAAGCAGGGGTTACTATCCTGCTACTAGCGTTCAGTGACTACTCCCTCTCCTATTCCAGGTGTGAAGGTTCTGATTAAAGCAGGGGTTACTATCCTGCTACTAGCGTTCAGTGACTACTCCCCCTCCTATTTCAGGTGTCAAGGTCCTGATTAAAGCAGGGGTTACTATTCTGCTACTAGCGTTCAGTGACAAGCATGTAAGGGAGAGGTGCAGTAATTTCGGTAAAACCATCAAGTATCTGAAGTACCGACTGCCTCAGCAACTCTTACAAGAGGACTACTTTATCAATGAGCTAAGTGTAGATCTCACCCAAACAACCCAAAGCTATGAGCCCAATAATATAAAAGATGGGAGCCCAAAAAATCCTATTGTACTACAAGCACAAAACTAATAGCCGGTTTAGTTGAGAGTGACGTCTTTGTTTAATGTTTATTACTATGTTTGAAAAGGGCATTAAATGGAGGACCGCAAACCGCCTTCTATCAAATTTTGCACCCCTCAAATACTTTCTTCAAATTACAACTTACTAGTCCAAGTAATGGTGACCTTATTACTGATATATTATGAGAGATTATTACTGATATGAGAGATTATGCTGCACTCGAGGTACAGAATTCATTTCGCGGGTCATCTTATTCCTGGAGGCGATGTTTTACGCGACATGTGACAAAAGTGTGACAAAAATGTGACAAATGTCGCCTGAGGCGACATGGGGTTTTAAGGCCTCAAATGTGCTTGATATGAGTTTTTATGGTTAGATATCATGTTTGAGAGTTGCCAGGCCATCATAGGAGCCACGCCCAACCTTGAGCCACGCCCAAAGTCCCATTTTTCCTGCCAATCTGGTGGCAAAAGGGACAAGTGTGGACATGGCGATTTCAGCCGAAAAATCACTCCAAATCATTTTATTTCGATCCTAAAAGTTAATTTAGGGTTCCTAGACACTAAATCAACCATTCCCGGCCCGTGGCCACGCCCAGATTCCACGCCCCATAAATGCGCGAAATGTCGCAAGCTGTGTGACAAAATGTGACAAATGTCGCCTGAGGCGACATGGGGTTTTAAGGCCTCAAATGTGCTTGATATGAGTTGTTATGGTTAGATATCATGTTTGAGAGTTGCCAGGCCATCATAGGAGCCACGCCCAACCTTGAGCCACGCCCAAAAGTCCCATTTTTCCTGCCAATCTGGTGGCAAAAAGGGACAAGTGTGGACATGGCGATTTCAGCCGAAAAATCACTCCAAATCATTTTATTTCGATCCTAAAAGTTAATTTAGGGTTCCTAGACACTAAATCAACCATTCCCAGCCCGTGGCCACGCCCAGATTCCACGCCCCATAAATGCGCGAAATGTCGCAAGCTGTGTGACAAAAATGTGACAAATGTCGCCTGAGGCGACATGGGGTTTTAAGGCCTCAAATGTGCTTGATATGAGTTGTTATGGTTAGATATCATGTTTGAGAGTTGCCAGGCCATCATAGGAGCCACGCCCAACCTTGAGCCACGCCCAAAAGTCCCATTTTCCTGCCAATCTGGTGGCAAAAAGGGACAAGTGTGGACATGGCGATTTCAGCCGAAAAATCACTCCAAATCATTTTATTTCGATCCTAAAAGTTAATTTAGGGTTCCTAGACACTAAATCAACCATTCCCGGCCCGTGGCCACGCCCAGATTCCACGCCCCATAAATGCGCGAAATGTCGCAAGCTGTGTGACAAAAATGTGACAAATGTCGCCTGAGGCGACATGGGGTTTTAAGGCCTCAAATGTGCTTGATATGAGTTGTTATGGTTAGATATCATGTTTGAGAGTTGCCAGGCCATCATAGGAGCCACGCCCAACCTTGAGCCACGCCCTAAAGTCCCATTTTTCCTGCCAATATGGTGGCAAAAATGGACAAGTGTGGACATGGCGATTTCAGCCGAAAAATCACTCCAAATCATTTTATTTCGATCCTAAAAGTTAATTTAGGGTTCCTAGACACTAAATCAACCATTCCCAGCCCGTGGCCACGCCCAGATTCCACGCCCCATAAATGCGCGAAATGTCGCAAGCTGTGTGACAAAAATGTGACAAATGTCGCCTGAGGCGACATGGGGTTTAAAGGCCTCAAATGTGCTTGATATGAGTTGTTATGGTTAGATATCATGTTTGAGAGTTGCCAGGCCATCATAGGAGCCACGCCCAACCTTGAGCCACGCCCAAAAGTCCCATTTTTCCTGCCAATCTGGTGGCAAAAAGGGACAAGTGTGGACATGGCGATTTCGGCCGAAAAATCACTCCAAATCATTTTATTTCGATCCTAAAAGTTAATTTAGGGTTCCTAGACACTAAATCAACCATTCCCAGCCCGTGGCCACGCCCAGATTCCACGCCCCATAAATGCGCGAAATGTCGCAAGCTGTGTGACAAAAATGTGACAAATGTCGCCTGAGGCGACATGGGGTTTTAAGGCCTCAAATGTGCTTGATATGAGTTGTTATGGTTAGATATCATGTTTGAGAGTTGCCAGGCCATCATAGGAGCCACGCCCAACCTTGAGCCACGCCCAAAAGTCCCATTTTTCCTGCCAATCTGGTGGCAAAAAAGGGACAAGTGTGGACATGGCGATTTCAGCCGAAAAATCACTCCAAATCATTTTATTTCGATCCTAAAAGTTAATTTAGGGTTCCTAGACACTAAATCAACCATTCCCGGCCCGTGGCCACGCCCAGATTCCACGCCCCATAAATGCGCGAAATGTCGCAAGCTGTGTGACAAAAATGTGACAAATGTCGCCTGAGGCGACATGGGGTTTTAAGGCCTCAAATGTGCTTGATATGAGTTGTTATGGTTAGATATCATGTTTGAGAGTTGCCAGGCCATCATATGAGCCACGCCCAACCTTGAGCCACGCCCAAAAGTCCCATTTTTCCTGCCAATCTGGTGGCAAAAAGGGACAAGTGTGGACATGGCGATTTCAGCCGAAAAATCACTCCAAATCATTTTATTTCGATCCTAAAAGTTAATTTAGGGTTCCTAGACACTAAATCAACCATTCCCGGCCCGTGGCCACGCCCAGATTCCACGCCCCATAAATGCGCGAAATGTCGCAAGCTGTGTGACAAAATGTGACAAATGTCGCCTGAGGCGACATGGGGTTTTAAGGCCTCAAATGTGCTTGATATGAGTTGTTATGGTTAGATATCATGTTTGAGAGTTGCCAGGCCATCATAGGAGCCACGCCCAACCTTGAGCCACGCCCAAAAGTCCCATTTTTCCTGCCAATCTGGTGGCAAAAAGGGACAAGTGTGGACATGGCGATTTCAGCCGAAAAATCACTCCAAATCATTTTATTTCGATCCTAAAAGTTAATTTAGGGTTCCTAGACACTAAATCAACCATTCCCAGCCCGTGGCCACGCCCAGATTCCACGCCCCATAAATGCGCGAAATGTCGCAAGCTGTGTGACAAAAATGTGACAAATGTCGCCTGAGGCGACATGGGGTTTTAAGGCCTCAAATGTGCTTGATATGAGTTGTTATGGTTAGATATAATGTTTGAGAGTTGCCAGGCCATCATAGGAGCCACGCCCAACCATGAGCCACGCCCAAAAGTCCCATTTTTCCTGCCAATCTGGTGAGCTGGTGGCAAAAAAGGGACAAGTGTGGACATGGCGATTTCAGCCAAAAAATCACTCCAAATCATTTTATTTCGATCCTAAAAGTTAATTTAGGGTTCCTAGACACTAAATCAACCATTCCCGGCCCGTGGCCACGCCCAGATTCCACGCCCCATAAATGCGCGAAATGTCGCAAGCTGTGTGACAAAATGTGACAAATGTCGCCTGAGGCGACATGGGGTTTTAAGGCCTCAAATGTGCTTGATATGAGTTGTTATGGTTAGATATCATGTTTGAGAGTTGCCAGGCCATCATAGGAGCCACGCCCAACCTTGAGCCACGCCCAAAGTCCCATTTTTCCTGCCAATCTGGTGGCAAAAAGGGACAAGTGTGGACATGGCGATTTCAGCCGAAAAATCACTCCAAATCATTTTATTTCGATCCTAAAAGTTAATTTAGGGTTCCTAGACACTAAATCAACCATTCCCAGCCCGTGGCCACGCCCAGATTCCACGCCCCATAAATGCGCGAAATGTCGCAAGCTGTGTGACAAAAATGTGACAAATGTCGCCTGAGGCGACATGGGGTTTTAAGGCCTCAAATGTGCTTGATATGAGTTGTTATGGTTAGATATCATGTTTGAGAGTTGCCAGGCCATCATAGGAGCCACGCCCAACCTTGAGCCACGCCCAAAAGTCCCATTTTTCCTGCCAATCTGGTGGCAAAAAAGGGACAAGTGTGGACATGGCGATTTCAGCCGAAAAATCACTCCAAATCATTTTATTTCGATCCTAAAAGTTAATTTAGGTTTCCTAGACACTAAATCACTCATTCCCGGCCCTTGGCCACGCCCAGATTCCACGCCCCATAAATGCGCGAAATGTCGCAAGCTGTGTGACAAAAATGTGACAAATGTCGCCTGAGGCGACATGGGGTTTTAAGGCCTCAAATGTGCTTGATATGAGTTTTTATGGTTAGATATCATGTTTGAGAGTTGCCAGGCCATCATAGGAGCCACCCCCAACTTTTAGCCACGCCCTAAGGTCCCATCTTTCCTGCCAATCTGGTGGCAAAAAAGGGACAAGTGTGAACATGGCGATTTCAGCCGAAAAATCACTCCAAATCATTTTATTTTGATCCTAAAAGTTAATTTAGGGTTCCTAGACACTAAATCAACTATTCCCAGCCCGTGGCCACGCCCAGATTCCACGCCCCATAAATGCGCGAAATGTCGCAAGCAGTGTGACAAAAATGTGACAAATGTCGCCTGAGGCGACATGGGGTTTTAAGGCCTCAAATGTGCTTGATATGAGTTGTTATGGTTAGATATCATGTTTGAGAGTTGCCAGGCCATCATAGGAGCCACGCCCAACCTTGAGCCAAGCCCAAAAGTCCCATCTTTTCTGCCAATCTGGTGGCAAAAAGGGACAAGTGTGGACATGGCGATTTCAGCCACAAAATCACTCCAAATCATTTTATTTCGATCCTAAAAGTTAATTTAGGGTTCCTAGACACTAAATCAACCATTCCCAGCCCGTGGCCACGCCCAGATTCCACGCCCAGATTCCACGCCCCATAAATGCGCGAAATGTCGCAAGCTGTGTGACAAAAATGTGACATGTCGCCTGAGGCGACATGGGGTTTTAAGGCCTCAAATGTGCTTGATATGAGTTTTTATGGTTAGATATCATGTTTGAGAGTTGCCAGGCCATCATAGGAGCCATGCCCAGCTTTGAGCCACGCCCAAAAGTCCCATCTTTCCTGCCAATCATTTCCCTTTTTCGCTAGCGATTTTTCGTGCATTTTTATGGCGAGGAATTTGGGCTTGACCACTGGTTGAGAATGATTAATTTAGTGTCTAAAAGCACTAAAATAACTTTTATGATCAAAATAGAATGAATAGGCGACATTTGTCACATTTTTGTCACACAGCTTGCGACATTTCGCGCATTTATGGGGCGTGGAATCTGGGCGTGGCCACGGGCTGGGAATGGTTGATTTAGTGTCTAGGAACTCTCAATTAACTTTTAGGATCGAAATAAAATGATTTGGAGTGATTTTTCGGCTGAAATCGCCATGTTCACACTTGTCCCTTTTTTGCCACCAGATTGGCAGGAACGATGGGACCCTAGGGCGTTGCTCAAAGTTTGGCGTGGCTCCTATGATGGCTTGGCAACTCTCAAACATGATATCTAACCATAAAAACTCATATCAAGCACATTTGAGGCCTTAAAACCCCATGTCGCCTCAGGCGACATTTGTCACATTTTTGTCACACAGCTTGCGACATTTCGCGCATTTATGGGGCGTGGAATTTTGGCGTGGTCACGCGTTTGGAATGGTTGATTTAGTGTCTAGGAACCCTAAATTAACTTTTAGAATCGAAATAAAATGATTTGGAGTGATTTTTCGGCTGAAATCGCCACGTTCACACTTGTCCATTGGTGATTGGTTGCAACTGATCTGCAATCTGCATGGACCATCAAAAGTTGCATTTCGGCTTAATTGGATTATATATAAGTATCTTTTACATCTGGTCAGATAATGTGGGATTTAGGTTGCTTACCAAGGTTTGGCATAGCAGTCATGATGACCGGCCCGGCAAAATAAAGGCACGATTTCTAATTAGAAAGGCCTCAACTATGTTAACATAGTTGAGGCCTTGAAATGCTATGTTCATTCATGAAAGTGAAACATTTGAGCATTTGCCCTCATCTTTGCGATTCGACTGGGAATAAGGCTTATAACTCAATTATTGTCATATCACCGTCAACGTTCATGATACTATGATAATGTATCTCATCTTCAGGCTGAAATAATGGCTCTTATTACCTTCAAATCGGGCAGCTAAGTGGGGTCGGTTAATTTAAAGGCCATAAAAGCATCTACCTTCTCAATTACGAGATAATAGTTAAGTCAAGAACTAGAACTTTATAAAAATTTGAGTTACTACACGAATCGTCTAATGGCTCAAAGATTAGAAGGTTAGAAGGCGATTATGGACTTTGGTTGGAATTGGAAGAAAAAAGGTCGGCTGAATTCAGAACGTACACAAATCAAAGACAATTGACAACGTCAGCTTACTGTATAAAACTGATTAATGAACTAGTCAAATTTATAGATGAGTTGCTTTAATTAGATAGTAAATAATTCGTGATTTGTGTAGCGATCATAGGAGGAAATTGCATATGTCCACGCGCGCGCGTCGCGCGCATTTGGAGTGCCGAAATTTGCGGCGCGGCTTGTCACATGTCGCGTAAAACATGTTCTGTATTCCTGCGAGGCGATGTTTTACGCGACATGTGACAAAAGTGTGACAAAAATGTGACAAATGTCGCCTGAGGCGACATGGGGTTTTAAGGCCTCAAATGTGCTTGATATGAGTTGCTATGGTTAGATATCATGTTTGAGAGTTGCCAGGCCTTCATAGGAGCCACGCCCAACCTTGAGCCACGCCCAAAAGTCCCATCTTTCCTGCCAATTTGGTGGCAAAAAAGGGACAAGTGTGGACATGGCGATTTCAGCCGAAAAATCACTCCAAATAATTTTATTTCGATCCTAAAAGTTAATTTAGGGTTCCTAGACACTAAATCAACCATTCCCCAGCCCGTGGCCACGCCCAGATTTCACGCCCCATAAATGCGCGAAATGTCGCAAGCTGTGTGACAAAAATGTGACAAATGTCGCCTGAGGCGACATGGGGTTTTAAGGCCTCAAATGTGCTTGATATGAGTTGCTATGGTTAGATATCATGTTTGAGAGTTGCCAGGCCTTCATAGGAGCCACGCCCAACCTTGAGCCACGCCCAAAGTCCCATCTTTCCTGCCAATTTGGTGGCAAAAAGGGACAAGTGTGGACATGGCGATTTCAGCCGAAAAAATCACTCCAAATAATTTTATTTCGATCCTAAAAGTTAATTTAGGGTTCCTAGACACTAAATCAACCATTCCCAGCCCGTGGCCACGCCCAGATTTCACGCCCCATAAATGCGCGAAATGTCGCAAGCTGTGTGACAAAATGTGACAAATGTCGCCTGAGGCGACATGGGGTTTCAAGGCCTCAAATGTGCTTGATATGAGTTGCTATGGTTAGATATCATGTTTGAGAGTTGCCAGGCCTTCATAGAGCCACGCCCAACCTTTGAGCCACGCCCAAAGTCCCATCTTTCCTGCCAATTTGGTGGCAAAAAGGGACAAGTGTGTGGACATGGCGATTTCAGCCGAAAATCACTCCAAATCATTTTTATTTCGATCCTAAAAGTTAATTTAGGTTCCTAAACACTAAATCAACCATCCCCAGCCCGTGGCCACGCCCAGATTTCACGCCCATAAATGCGCGAAATGTCGCAAGCTTTGTGACAAAATGTGACAAATGTCGCCTGAGGCGACATGGGGTTTTAAGGCCTCAAATGTGCTTGATATGAGTTGCTATGGTTAGATATCATGTTTGAGAGTTGCCAGGCCTTCATAGGAGCCACGCCTAACCTTGAGCCACGCCCAAAGTCACATCTTTCCTGCCAATTTGGTGGCAAAAAGGACAAGTGTGGACATGGCGATTTCAGCCGAAAAAACACCCAAATCATTTTATTTCGATCCTAAAAGTTAATTTAGGTTCCTAGACACTAATTCCCAGCCCGTGGCCATTCCCAGATTTCACGCCCCATAAATGCGCGAAATGTCGCAAGCTGTGTGACAAAATGTGACAAATGTCGCCTGAGGCGACATGGGGTTTTAAGGCCTCAAATGTGCTTGATATGAGTTGCAATATCATGTTTGAGAGTTGTCAGGCCTTCATAGAGCGCCCAACCTTGAGCCACGCCCAAAGTCCCATCTTTCCAATTTGGTGGCAAAAAGGGACAAGTGTGGACATGGCGATTTCAGCCGAAAAATCACCCAAATCATTTTATTTCGATCCTAAAAGGTTTAGGGTTCCTAAACACTAATCAACCATCCCCAGCCCGTGGCCACGCCCAGATTTCACGCCCCATAAATGCGCGAAATGTCGCAAGCTGTGTGACAAAATAAAATGTCGGCTGAGGCGACATGGGGTTTTAAGGCCTCAAATGTGCTTGATATGAGTTGCTTTTGGTTAGATATCATGTTTGAGAGTTGCCAGCCTTCATAGGAGCCACGCCCAACCTTGAGCCACGCCCAAAGTCCCATCTTTCATGCCACCCTAACAAGTGTGGACATGGCGATTTCAGCCGAAAAAATCACTCAAATTTTTATTTCGATCCTAAAAGCCCTTTAGGCTTAAACACTTGTCAACCATTTTTGCCCGTGGCCACGCCAGATTTCACGCCCATAAATGCGCGAAATTTGCAAGGCCCAAAATGGACAAATGTCGCCTGAGGCGACATGGGGTTTTAAGGCCTCAAATGTGCTTGATATGAGTTGCTATGGTTAGATATCATGTTTGAGAGTTGCCAGGCCTTAGAGCCACGCCCAACCTTGAGCCACGCCCAAAAGTCCCATCTTTCCTGCCACGCAGGCAAAAAGGGACAAGTGTGGACATGGCGATTTCAGCCGAAAATCACTCCAAATCATTTAATTTCGATCCTAAAAGTTAATTTAGGGTTCCTAGACACTAAATCAACCATTCCCAATGTGGCCATTTGGATTTCACGCCCCATAAATGCTGAAATGTCGCAAGCTGTGTGACAAATGTCGCCTGAGGCGACAGGTTTGAGCCTCAAATGTGCTTGATATTGTTTGAGAGTGGCTTTTGGGCGTGGCCTTTGAGCCACGCCCAAAAAGTCACATCTTCCGCCAATATGGGGTAAAAAAGGGACAAGTGTGGACATATGATTTCAGCTGAGAAAACACCCAAACATTTTATTTCGATCCTAAAAGTTAATTTATTCTAACACTAATCAACCATTTGTCATGTCACGCCTTGATTTTTCACGCCCCCAAAATGCGCGAAATGTCGCAAGCTCCAAAAATGTGACAAATGGTGGCAAAATTAGTTTTAAGGCCTCAAATAACTTATGATTTGCTATGGTTAGATATCATGGCGAGTTGCATTTCATAGGAGCCACGAAAACGCCCAAAGTCCCGTCTTTCCAAATGGCATTTATTTCGATCCTCCAAATTAATTTTTAATTTAGGGTTCCTAAACACTAAATCAACCATCCCCAGCCCGTGGCCACGCCCAGATTTCACGCCCCATAAATGCGCGAAATGTCGCAAGCTGTAAATGTCGCCTGAGGCGACAGTTTAAGGCCTCAAATGGCGATATGAGTTGCCATGGTTAGATATCATGTTTGAGAGTTGCCAGGCCTTCATGGAGCCACGCCTAAAGTCCCAGGCCTGGTGGCAAAAAAGGGACAGTGTGGACATGGTGATTTCAGCCGAAAATCACTCCAAATCATTTTATTTCGATCCTAAAAGTTAATTTAGGGTTCTAGACACTAAATCAACCATTCCCAGCCCGTGGCCATGCCCAGATTCCACGCCCCATACAGTGTGACAAAATGGGACAAATGTCGCCTGAGGCGACATGGGTTTGAATCCTCAAATGTGCTTGATATGAGTTGTTATAACGTTGAGCCACGCCAAAGTCCCATCTTTCCTGCCAATCTGGTGGCAAAAGTGATAGTGTGGACATGGCGATTTCAGCCGATAATTCACCCAAATCATTTTATTTTGATCCTTAAAGTTAATTTAGGGTTCTGGGCAAATCAACCATTCCCAACCTGGCCTGGCAATTTCAAAGATGATATCTAACCAATTAACCATAACTACTCATATCAAGCACATTAGAGGCCTTAAAATCTCATGTCGCCTCAGGCGACATTTGTCACATTTTTGTCACCCAGCTTGCGACATTTCGCGCATTTATGGGGCGTTGAATTTGGGCTTGGTCACGCGTTGGGAATGGTTGATTTAGTGTCTAGGAACCCTAAATTAACTTTAAGGATCAAAATAAAATGATTTGGAGTGATTTATTATTGAAATCGCCATGTCCACACTTGTCCCTTTTTGCCACCAGATTGGCAGGAAAGATGGGACTTTTGGGCATGGCTCAAAGTTGGGCGTGGCTCCTATGAAGGCCTGGCAACTCTCAAACATGATATCTAACCATAGCAACTCATATCAAGCACATTTGAGGCCTTAAAACCCCATGTCGCCTCAGGCGACATTTGTCACATTTTTGTCACACAGCTTGCGACATTTCGCGCATTTATGGGGCGTGGAATATGGGCGTGGCCACGGGCTGGGAATGGTTGATTTAGTGTCTAGGAACCCTAAATTAACTTTAAGGATCGAAATAAAATGATTTGGAGTGATTTTTCGGCTGAAATCGCCATGTCCACAACTCCACACTTGTCCCTTTTTTGCCACCAGATTGGCAGGAAATATGGGACTTTTGGGCGTGTCTCAAAGTTGGGCGTGGCTCCTATGAAGGCCTGGCAACTCTCAAACATGATATCTAACCATAGCAACTCATATCAAGCACATTTGAGGCCTTAAAACCCCATGTCGCCTCAGGCGACATTTGTCACATTTTTGTCACACAGCTTGCGATATTTCGCTCATTTATGGGGCGTGGAATCTGGGCGTGGCCACGGGCTGGGAATGGTTGATTTAGTGTCTAGGAACCCTAAATTAACTTAAAGGATCGAAATAAAATGATTTGGAGTGATTTTTCGGCTGAAATCGCCATGTCCACACTTGTCCCTTCTTTGCCACCAGATTGGAAGGAAAGATGGGACTTTTAAGGATGGCTCAAAGTTGGGCGTGGCTCCTATGATGGCCTGGCAACTCTCAAACATGATATCTAACCATAGCAACTTATATCAAGCACATTTGAGGCCTTAAAACCCCTTGTCGCCTCAGGCGACATTTGTCACATTTTTGTCACACAGCTTGCGACATTTCGCGCATTTATGGGGCGTGAAATCTGGGCGTGGCCACGGGCTGGGAATGGTTGATTTAGTGTCTAGGAACCCTAAATTAACTTCAAGGATCGAAATTAAATGATTTGGAGCGATTTTCGGCTGAAATCACCATGTCCACACTTGTCCCTTTTTGCCACCAAATTGGCAGGAAAGATGGGACTTTTGGGCGTGGCTCAAGGTTGGGCGTGGCTCCTATGAAGGCCTGGCAACTCTCAAACATGATATCTAACCATAGCAACTCATATCAAGCACATTTGAGGCCTTAAAACCCCATGTCGCCTCAGGCGACATTTGTCACATTTTTGTCACACAGCTTGCGACATTTCGCGCATTTATGGGGCGTGGAATCTGGGCATGGCCACGGGCTGGGAATGGTTGATTTAGTGTCTAGGAACCCTAAATTAACTTTTAGGATCGAAATAAAATGATTTGGAGTGATTTTTCGGCTGAAATCGCCATGTCCACACTTGTCCCTTTTTTGCCACCAGATTGGCAGGAAAGATGGGACTTTTGGGCGTGGCTCAAGGTTGGGCGTGGCTCCTATGATGGCCTGGCAACTCTCAAACATGATATCTAACCATAGCAACTCATATCAAGCACATTTGAGGCCTTAAAACCCCATGTCGCCTCAGGCGACATTTGTCACATTTTTGTCACACAGCTTGCGACATTTCGCGCATTTATGGGGCGTGGAATCTGGGCGTGGCCACGGGCTGGGAATGGTTGATTTAGTGTCTAGGAACCCTAAATTAACTTTAAGGATCGAAATAAAATGATTTGGAGTGATTTTTCGGCTGAAATCGCCATGTCCACAACTCCACACTTGTCCCTTTTTGCCACCAGATTGGCAGGAAAGATGGGACTTTTGGGCATGGCTCAAAGTTGGGCGTGGCTCCTATGAAGGCCTGGCAACTCTCAAACATGATATCTAACCATAGCAACTCATATCAAGCACATTTGAGGCCTTAAAACCCCATGTCGCCTCAGGCGACATTTGTCACATTTTTGTCACACAGCTTGCGACATTTCGCGCATTTACGGGGCGTGGAATCTGGGCATGGCCACGGGCTGGGAATGGTTGATTTAGTGTCTAGGAACCCTAAATTAACTTGAAGGATCGAAATAAAATGATTCGGATTGATTTTTCGGCTGAAATCGCCATGTCCACACTTGTCCCTTTTTTGCCACCAGATTGGCAGGAAAGATGGGACTTTTGGGCGTGTCTCAAAGTTAGGCGTGGCTCCTATGAAGGCCTGGCAACTCTCAAACATGATATCTAACCATAGCAACTCATATCAAGCACATTTGAGGCCTTAAAACCCCATGTCGCCTCAGGCGACATTTGTCACATTTTTGTCACACAGCTTGCGACATTTCGCGCATTTATGGGGCGTGGAATCTGGGCGTGGCCACGGGCTGGGAATGGTTGATTTAGTGTCTAGGAACCCTAAATTAACTTTTAGGATCGAAATAAAATGATTTGGAGTGATTTTTCGGCTGAAATCGCCATGTCCACACTTGTCCCTTCTTTGCCACCAGATTGGAAGGAAAGATGGGACTTTTAAGGATGGCTCAAAGTTGGGCGTGGCTCCTATGATGGCCTGGCAACTCTCAAACATGATATCTAACCATAGCAACTTATATCAAGCACATTTGAGGCCTTAAAACCCCATGTCGCCTCAGGCGACATTTGTCACATTTTTGTCACACAGCTTGCGACATTTCGCGCATTTATGGGGCGTGAAATCTGGGCGTGGCCACGGGCTGTGAATGGTTGATTTAGTGTCTAGGAACCCTAAATTAACTTTAAGCATCGAAATAAAACGATTTGGAGTGATTTTTCGGCTGAAATCGCCATGTCCACACTTGTCCCTTTTTGCCACAATTTGGCAGGAAAGATGGGACTTTTGGGCGTGGCTCAAGGTTGGGCGCGGCTCCTATGATAGCCTGGGAACTCTCAAACATGATATTCAACCATAACAACTCATATCAAGCACATTTGAGGCCTTAAAACCCCATGTCGCCTCAGGCGACATTTGTCACATTTTTGTCACACAGCTTGCGACATTTCGCGCATTTACGGGGCGTGGAATCTGGGCATGGCCACGGGCTGGGAATGGTTGATTTAGTGTCTAGGAACCCTAAATTAACTTTAAGGATCGAAATAAAATGATTTGGAGTGATTTTTCGGCTGAAATCGCCATGTCCACACTTGTCCCTTCTTTGCCACCAGATTGGCAGGAAAGATGGGACTTTTGGGGATGGCTCAAAGTTGGGCGTGGCTCCTATGATGGCCTGGCAACTCTCAAACATGATATCTAACCATAACAACTCATATCAAGCACATTTGAGGCCTTAAAACCCCATGTCGCCTCAGGCGACATTTGTCACATTTTTGTCACACAGCTTGCGACATTTCGCGCATTTATGGGGCGTGGAATCTGGGCGTGGCCACGGGCTGGGAATGGTTGATTTAGTGTCTAGGAACCCTAAATTAACTTTAAGGATCGAAATAAAATGATTTGGAGTGTTTGGATCGAAATCGCCTTGTCCACACTTGTCCCTTTTTTGCCACCAGATTGGCAGGAAAGATGGGACTTTTGGGCGTGTCTCAAAGTTGGGCGTGGCTCCTATGAAGGCCTGGCAACTCTCAAACATGATATCTAACCATAGCAACCCATATCAAGCACATTTGAGGCCTTAAAACCCCATGTCGCCTCAGGCGACATTTGTCACATTTTTGTCACACAGCTTGCGACATTTCGCGCATTTATGGGGCGTGAAATCTGGGCGTGGCCACGGGCTGGGAATGGTTGATTTAGTGTCTGGGAACCCTAAATTAACTTTTAGGATCGAAATAAAATGATTTGGAGTGATTTTTCGGCTGAAATCGCCATGTCCACACTTGTCCATTGGTTGCAACTGATCTGCATGGACAATCATGAGATTTTTGGGGCTTGACTGAACGTGGGGCGTGTCTCTTATGGTATGGCCTGGCATCTTTCAACATTTTGATATGATATTTAACCATAACAGGCCATATTGAACACATTTGAGGCCTGAAAATCCCATTTCGCCTCCTGCGAAATTCGTCCCTTGTTGCGTCCTGGCTCAGAACAACTGACTTTGGTTCAATAGTTGCATTTCGGCTTAATTGTCTCTACTTGTTACTTTTTTACATCTGGTCAGATATGGGATTTAGGTTGCTTACCAAGGTTTGGCATAGCAGTCATGATGACCGGCCCGGCAAAATAAAGACACGATATCTAACCTTAACAACACATTTGAGGCCTTGAAATGCTATGTTCATTCATGAAAGTGAAACATTTGCCCTCATCTTTGCCATTCGACTGGGAATAAGGCTTTTAACTCAATTATTGTTATATCACCGTCAACCTTCATGATATTATGATAATGTATCTCATCTTCAGGCTGAAATAATGGCTCTTATTACCTTCAAATCGGGCAGCTAAGTGGGGTCGGTTAATTTAAAGGCCATAAAAGGATCTACCTTCTCAATTATAATAGTTAAAACAAGAACTAGAACTTTATAAAAATTCGAGTTACTACACCGACACGAATCGTCTAATGGCTCGAAGATTAGAAGGCAATTATGGACTTTGGTTGGAATTGGAAGAAAAAGGTCGGCTGAATTCAAAACGTACACAAATCAATTATCAAAGACAATTGACAACTTCGGCTTATAAAACTGATCAATGAACTAGTCAAATTTATTGCTTTAATTAGGTAATAAATCATTCGTGATTTTATTTGTGTAGCGTGCTTGGGAGGAATTTGCAAATGCGCGCGCGACGCGCGCATTTGGAGTGCCGAAATTTGCGGCGCGGCTTGTCACATGTCGCGTAAAACATGCAATTTCAAAGGGCGGTCCCCTATTATAGAGATCAATGGTAACTGCCCAAATTTGGACCCCTCAAATTGAAATCGTTTTATTAGAATCGTTCTATGGTGATCCATTTCAGCTATTGAGCCTTCAGATATCGGATAAAAAGATGAAGGAGACCCACTTATCTCAACTGGCGAAACTCAAAGAAATATGCGGACAGTAACTTATTGAAAATCAAAGAGATTTACTCATATCAGTTTGGAAATATCTGATTCCTAGATATTGACATGATTCACTATCAACAAGCGAAATGAAATGATCTTCGCGGAATTCACGGCGAGATCTCAATAGCATAATGAACGGTGTGCTACTTCACTTTTGAAGGAATACATATCCCCCTGATTCGTCACCGAATAAATTTCGCCTCCGACTTAATTTTGAAAGTGTCGTCATCGGAAAGTCCATACTCGCGGACTCAAATTTTGCATGGGTTCACACAGTTCCTGTTGATTCGGCGAAGTTCATCGGAGTTCTAAAGAGCTCTGCTTTGATTCTCATTCAATGAGAATCTCAAATTTTGCAAAGTTCTTATGAATGGGTTATTAACTTATGTTCATATACTAGTTAGGGCTGGGGTTAGAGTCAAGGCCATGGGTTTTTAGAGTTATGCTTATGGCTAGGTTTAAGTTTTTGGTTTAGCTTAGGGCTATAGATTATAGGGTCAGGGTAGTACAGTAAGATTGGTACACCGTTCAAAACTTTTCGCTTGTTACCTAAGAATCATACTTTCAAATTTGATTGGTTTGAAATCCCAATCAACATCTATTATTAACACCATTTAAGGTTAAATATAGAAAATTTATCAACTATTTTATTAATCTCACAACTATTTATTCCCGCTTTCATTCACTCTGTGGAACAGAATTTAATTGTAAATAGATCCTTCTGTATATGTCAGAGAACAGACTTATTTATTAGTTCATTGATTTATTTGTTTAGTATTTGTTTTAAGTAGTAAGCTGTGCTGAAGATTAGTGTTTATCTTTGACTGTTATATTGTTGTCGGCTGAACTATCTGATTTTAAGATTGCTACATATTTATTGATGCTGTTAGCTATAAATCATAACATACGCTGATATAAAATCGTTGAATTATCATTGTTCATGCGATTGCTTATTGTAACTTAAAAACTATTATTGTTGATCAAGGATCGCTTTATTGTCTACTTAGATGATATTTAATAATAGCTTTCTTTAGATTTGGTTTCGTAGGCTTATCGTCAGTTTTTTTGACATGATAAAGGATCGAATAAAGAATGTCTTATCTTTTAGAATTACGGATCAAAAATCTCAGGCCCCAAATCAGACTGGTTCTGCTCTACAGTGAATTTGATCTTATATGTATAAGAAAACTCGATAATATTACCAATATCTCACAACATGACTTGCTAAAGGATGTTGCGATGTCTGCACGGACGAGGCCCTCGTCTCCGGACCCTCCTCCAGCAAGCTGCCTGTTCTCGTGGCTACACTGCCGGTGACAAGCTGCACGGCTACACTGTCACTGCAGTGAGCGAGGTGCCCGAGTTTAACCTCACTGCAGTGCAGTTAGTGCACGAGGCTACCAGCGCCAAGCACTGCCATGTAATCAAGGACGACTCAAACAACGCCTTTAACGTTGCGTTCGCAACCACCCCCATGGACGATACGGGAGTAGCTCATATCTTGGAGCACACGGCACTTTGTGGCTCTCAGAGGTACCCTATCCGTGATCCGTTCTTCAAAATGCTAACCCGGTCTTTCTCAACGTTCATGAACGCGTTCACGGGCCCTGACTTCACAATGTATCCCTTCTCCACTCAGAACAAGCAGGACTACTATAACTTGATGTCAGTTTACTGCGATGCTGCGTTCTTCCCTAACCTCAGCAAGCTAGACTTCCTCCAAGAAGGCTGGCGGTTGGAACACAGCAGCAAGGACGACCCTGCTTCTGACATCATCCTCAAAGGCGTGGTGTTTAACGAGATGAAGGGTTATAACAACAACTCTGGGTACATCCTGGGTCAGAACGTACTGAACCACCTGCTACCAAGTCACACGTACAGTAGTTGTAGTGGGGGGTCGCCCCCTGATATCCCTACACTCTCACACGAGGACTTAGTGTCCTTCCACCGGTCCCACTACCACCCCAGCAACGCTATCTTCTACACTTACGGGGACCTGCCCTTGGAGGGGCATCTGGAGAAGTTGGACAAGGTCCTGGGGGCATTCAGCCCCATTACTCCCAACACACTCGTGCCTTCAGAGCCGGCGTGGAGCGAGCCTCGGGAGATGGTGGTGAAAGGTCCTCATGATCCTAACGTTACAGATAATGAGAACAATCTCACTGTGACGGTCAGCTACAAGCTACCCGTCATCAACGACAGGTTTGTTTTATATTCAACTACGTTTCTCTGAACGTCAGTGATGGGCTTCTTGAAAGATATAGTTCTAATTTCAATTTGAAAATTGAAATGGCTCATTGATAAAGCCCCTGATAATTATTGTTATTATTGCAATCCCCAAGTCCCTCCCTTACTCCGTTACACTCAGGTATGACAACATAGCACTGTCCGTCATAACGGACGTCCTGACGACCGGAGCTCAGAGCAAGTTTTACGAAGCTCTGATCCAATCTGAGCTAGGATCTGACTTTGCTGACGGTAGTGGCTACCATACCTACACCAAGGACTCCTACTTCACCATAGGACTCAAAGGAGTGACGCAAGACAACGTTGCCAAGGTAATTCTAACTGAAAATTTGTGGGCCAGATTCTTAATAATGACGCGCACTTTCACCCCCAAGCATAAGAGAGGTGGTTCACTGAACTTTGATGATACTAGATCTCGTACTGTGTTTGACAGTACCAGTGATCCACTTGCCGTTTTACTAGTGATCGTTTTGACCATGTTCCTGACCCAGGTTCGCAAGGTAATAGACGAGGTGTGGGAGGAGGTTGTTAGAGAAGGACTGCCAGCAGATCAGGTTGCTGCTGTCTTACACCAGGTACAGATTTTGTTTTGAGAAGATGCCTGATTTTCTGACTTTAACCTGCTTATGAAAACGAATATTATGGTTCTCGACTTTTCCGACAGTTCTCAGAATCGCCAAAATTTGAAAAAATCACACGCATTTATCTCAGTGCCCCCAACCCCCCCCCCCCAAGAGAAAAGCCCTAGATTGAGTCTCACAGTATCTAGCTTTCCTAAGGCACGTGCTTCACGAAGTCCCATGAGGCATAAACTCGTATTAATTTAACCACCCACAACTTCAAACAACCATGCAAATGCCGAATGACAAGATCATGGTACATTCCTCAGATGGAGATATCGAAGAAACACCAGAGCACGTCGTTTGGAATGCATTTGGGAGTTGGCCTGCTCGGGGCTTGGCTCCACGGTGCAGAACCTGCCAAGTACCTGGAGTTTAATACTCATTTGGACCGGTGAGTTGTCGCAATGTGCACTTCTTCTAAACGAGCTGTATGAAAATATTATCTTGTGTTTGAAACACCTCCGGACAGTAGCTTCACGCAGATCAAGAAATCCGAAGGGTTTATCAAACTGTCCAGGTTCCAAGCGTTGGAGGAGGCAGGTGGACACATCCAGGACCTGGTATCACGGAACTTCCTGGACAACCCCCACCGGTTGACAGTCACCATGATCCCTGATGAGACCTTCGGGAAGACACTGGCAGACAGGGAGGGAGCGGTACTGCAGGACAAGCTGACACACCTCACTGAACAAGGTGGATACTTGTTGTCTTTGTTGTCATGAAGGTCAATCAAGTTGATAGGCAGCAATGATGTCATTTCGAGTGTATATCAACTCGCTCATCAAACGAATTGTAGAATTCAATTTGATGGTCTCTAGAGAGCCATCTTTCCAAAATATCCAATTGTGCACGTGCAATAACTCACTTCACCAATACATCTCTGCAGATAAGTTGGAGGTTGCTAGGACGGCTAAGGAGCTGCAGGCTGCACAGGACGAGGTGCAGGACTTATCCTGTTTGCCGTGTATTCAGCTGGGGGATGTTCCCACCACACCCCTTCATTACCCTGTACACCGTATTACTGTAGAGGGCGTTCCTGTACAGATAATAGCCTGCATGGTCATGGTGGACTGTTTATTAAAGTTATAATAAAACTGCGTAATTGTTAAGCCGTTACACTTATCATAACAGTTAATGAGAATGGAACGTTCCTGGGCATTTACGGCTTAGTTGGGACCTTGTTATCGTTTGTTCAGCTAGATTCTAGATAAACTGCCCCGCAGATATACGGGGGCCCTACCAACGGAATCAGCTATTTCCGGTGTCTGATATCAGATAGCGATCTGGTGGATGAGCAGGAGTCCCTGCTTCCCACTTACAGCGCCATCCTCAGCGAGGTAAGGAGCATTCGGCTGAGAGGAATCTCTACACGAAAATTTGATTAGTGTATAACTATTGGGCACTAGGCAGCCTTGGTATGCATATTTGGAGAGGAAAAGCTGAGTGTAATATGCTCAGTTTGCATCGAAATGATGGCGCCTATTAATCAAGTTGTGTCAATAAGATGATTGATTCACTAGTACTGATTATGTTCATGTGGTATGCGTACTGCTCAGGTCGGGGCTGGTGGCAAGTCTTATCAGCAATGTGATCTCGAGAAAATGATGAGGACTGGAAGATTCTCATGCTCAACCCACTTTGGTAGGATAATTATGGTGGCAAAATGTTGCTTGGCATTATTATTTGCCTTTATTATATGCCTTTACACTTGTTTTGATGTATTTTCTGAGACGTCGGCATATCATAAGTCTTAATCAATAATTAAGATGTTTTAACCGATTCCATACTATAAGCTATAACAAACCAAACCCAGTAACCCCACACCTCATTGCCCTCAGCACCTCTGAAAGACTCGATGGACAGGTACACACTGGGTACCCTGTTCAGCTCCTACTGCCTTAACAAGAACCTCCCCTACATGATGAAGCTGTGGGCTGACCTCCTTTCCCAGCCTCACTTCACTGAGACCGACAGGATCAAGGCCCTCCTCGACTCACAGGTATACTTGGTGGCTTTTGTGTCTCGGCAGTAGGGTGTGGTTCACGGGTGCAATAAATCACTGATATACTCGATTGCTTTTTTTCTACATTTCATTGACTCACTTACCTTCGTGCTGTTTTAAAAAGGATTTTTATCAAATTTCAACATGGAAAATGAATTGTAAGAAATCCTTAAAATATGCTATCTTATGCTGACACGTAACCAGTTTGTCTACCACTTGAATCATCAGGTGGCAGCACAGAAGGATCAGATCACAGTCGCACCACTACGCCATCACCAGATCCCGTCTCACATATCCCCTGTAGGAGAGCTAGGGGAACAACTGCATGGCTTCAGACAGGCAGCCAGTGTCCTCGGCTACCACTCCCAGCCAACATGCAGGTTACACACACACCAGGATAGATCTACACCAGTTCCATAGTTCTTCTACTTAGTTTGCGACTTTCGGGAAGGAGTGCATATAAAAAAAAGTCAAAACGTAACACAAACTTCTTTCGGGCCATCCATGGAGGTGACATTTTGTACAGAATTAATTTTAAATCAATCCTGCTTTCAAAATTTCAATTAATTAATTTAATCAACAATTTTTTCTGACAGGATCTGGTAGGGAAGTGGCAGGTACCCACGTGACGCTCTCCGACAGATCCTCTATCCGTGGCAGTTAACACTACCCCCGACCTAGTGGATGATAACCTGGAGGCCATCTCCCGGCTCCTCAAGGGCGTCCCAGACGGCAAGTCCAGCAAGGACTACGGGATCAGGAGACGGGACATCGCCTCGGTGGAAAGCGTCAACAGAGTGAGTTGGGAGGATGGAGGGTGAAGAAATGAAAGGCTGTTTTGAAATAATACGTATCAAATGCCTATCAACTTTATCAACAATAAATACCCATCAACTTTAAAAACCTACAAACATCACTGAACGTCGCCGAGATTGAAATAACATCGTTTTAACGATTTTAGGGGAGTTTATTAAATTCTCCAAACAATACATCACTCACAGATTTGTGGA
>WFMF01000016.1:786190-839737 GCA_011033025.1 Beroe forskalii
TCAATAAGTAGTCCTCACTCCTCTCCTCAACTCTCTTTCCTCAATAAGTAGTCCTCCTCCTCTCCTCAACTCTCTTTCCTCAATAAGTAGTCCTCACTCCTCCTCCAACTCTCTTTCCTCAATAAGTAGTCCTCACTCCTCTCCTCAGCTCTCTTTCCTCAATAAGTAGTCCTCACTCCTCTCCTCAACTCTCTTTCCTCAATAAGTAGTCCTCACTCCTCTCCTCAACTCTCTTTCCTCAATAAGTAGTCCTCACTCCTCTCCTCAACTCTCTTTCCTCAATAAGTAGTCCACGCTCTCCTCAACTCTCTTTCCTCAATAAGTAGTCCTCACTCCTCTCCTCAACTCTCTTTCCTCAATAAGTAGCACTCACTCCTCTCCTCAACTCTCTTTCCTCAATAAGTAGTCCTCACTCCTCTCCTCAGCTCTCTTTCCTCAATAAGTAGTCCTCCTCCTCTCCTCAGCTCTCTTTCCTCAATAAGTAGTCCTCCTCTCCTCAACTCTCTTTCCTCAATAAGTAGTCCTCACTCCTCCTCAGCTCTCTTTCCTCAATAAGTAGTCCTCCTCAACTCTCTTTCCTCAACTCTCTTTCAGCTCTCTTTCCTCAATAAGTAGTCCTCCTCCTCTCCTCAACTCTCTTTCCTCAATAAGTAGTCCTCACTCCTCTCCTCAGCTCTCTTTCCTCAATAAGTAGTCCTCACTCCTCTCCTCAACTCTCTTTCCTCAATAAGTAGTCCTCACTCCTCTCCTCAACTCTCTTTCCTCAATAAGTAGTCCTCACTCCTCTCCTCAACTCTCTTTCCTCAATAAGTAGTCCTCACTCCTCTCCTCAACTCTCTTTCCTCAATAAGTAGTCCACGCTCTCCTCAACTCTCTTTCCTCAATAAGTAGTCCTCACTCCTCTCCTCAGCTCTCTTTCCTCAATAAGTAGTCCTCACTCCTCTCCTCAACTCTCTTTCCTCAATAAGTAGTCCTCACTCCTCTCCTCAACTCTCTTTCCTCAATAAGTAGTCCTCCTCCTCTCCTCAACTCTCTTTCCTCAATAAGTAGTCCTCACTCCTCTCCTCAGCTCTCTTTCCTCAATAAGTAGTCCTCACTCCTCTCTCTTTCCTCAAACTCTCTTTCCTCTTTCCTCAATAAGTAGTCCTCACTCCTCTCCTCAGCTCTCTTTCCTCAATAAGTAGTCCTCACTCCTCTCCTCAACTCTCTTTCCTCAATAAGTAGTCCTCACTCCTCTCCTCAGCTCTCTTTCCTCAATAAGTAGTCCTCACTCCTCTCCTCAACTCTCTTTCCTCAATAAGTAGTCCTCACTCCTCTCCTCAACTCTCTTTCCTCAATAAGTAGTCCTCACTCCTCTCCTCAACTCTCTTTCCTCAATAAGTAGTCCTCACTCCTCTCCTCAACTCTCTTTCCTCAATAAGTAGTCCTCACTCCTCTCCTCAACTCTCTTTCCTCAATAAGTAGTCCTCCTCCTCTCCTCAACTCTCTTTCCTCAATAAGTAGTCCTCCTCCTCTCCTCAACTCTCTTTCCTCAATAAGTAGTCCTCACTCCTCTCCTCAACTCTCTTTCCTCAATAAGTAGTCCTCCTCCTCTCCTCAACTCTCTTTCCTCAATAAAGTAGTCCTCCTCCTCTCCTCAACTCTCTTTCCTCAATAAGTAGTCCTCCTCCTCTCCTCAACTCTCTTTCCTCAATAAGTAGTCCTCACTCCTCTCCTCAACTCTCTTTCCTCAATAAGTAGTCCTCACTCCTCTCCTCAACTCTCTTTCCTCAATAAATAGTCCTCACTCCTCTCCTCAACTCTCTTTCCTCAATAAGTAGTCCTCAGCTCTCTTTCCTCGATAAGTAGTCCTCAGCTCTCTTTCCTCTATAAGTAGTCCTCACTCCTCTCCTCAGCTCTCTTTCCTCAATAAGTAGCACTCACTCCTCTCCTCAACTATCTTTCCTCAATAAGTAGTCCTCACTCCTCTCCTCAGCTCTCTTTCCTCAATAAGTAGTCCTCCTCCTCTCCTCAGCTCTCTTTCCTCAATAAGTAGTCCTCACTCCTCTCCTCAACTCTCTTTCCTCAATAAGTAGTCCTCACTCCTCTCCTCAACTCTCTTTCCTCAATAAGTAGTCCTCACTCCTCTCCTCAACTCTCTTTCCTCAATAAGTAGTCCTCACTCCTCTCCTCAGCTCTCTTTCCTCAATAAGTAGTCCTCACTCCTCTCCTCAATTCTCTCTCCTCAATAAGTAGTCCTCACTCCTCAGCTCTCTTTCCTCAATAAGTAGTCCTCACTCCTCAGCTCTCTTTCCTCAATAAGTAGTCCTCACTCCTCTCCTCAACTCTCTTTCCTCAATAAGTAGTCCTCACTCCTCTCCTCAACTCTCTTTCCTCAACAAGTAGTCCTCCTCTCCTCAACTCTCTTTCCTCTATAAGTAGTCCTCACTCCTCTCCTCAACTCTCTTTCCTCTATAAGTAGTCCTCACTCCTCTCCTCAATTCTCTTTCCTCAATAAGTAGTCCTCGCTCCTCAACTCTCTTTCCTCAATAAGTAGTCCACACTCCTCTCCTCAGCTCTCTTTCCTCTATAAGTAGTCCTCACTCCTCTCCTCAACTCTCTTTCCTCAATAAGTAGTCCTCACTCCTCTCCTCAGCTCTCTTTCCTCAATAAGTAGTCCTCACTCCTCTCCTCAATTCTCTTTCCTCAATAAGTAGTCCTCACTCCTCTCCTCAACTCTCTTTCCTCAATAAGTAGTCCTCACTCCTCTCCTCAACTCTCTTTCCTCAATAAGTAGTCCTCACTCCTCTCCTCAACTCTCTTTCCTCAATAAGTAGTCCTCCTCCTCTCCTCAACTCTCTCTTTCCTCAATAAGTAGTCCTCACTCCTCTCCTCGCTCTTTCCTCAATAAGTAGTCCTCACTCCTCTCCTCAACTCTCTTTCCTCAATAAGTAGTCCTCACTCCTCTCCTCAACTCTCTTTCCTCAATAAGTAGTCCTCACTCCTCTCCTCAGCTCTCTTTCCTCAATAAGTAGTCCTCACTCCTCTCCTCAGCTCTCTTTCCTCAATAAATAGTCCTCACTCCTCTCCTCAACTCTCTTTCCTCAATAAGTAGTCCTCACTCCTCAGCTCTCTTTCCTCAATAAGTAGTCCTCACTCCTCTCCTCAACTCTCTTTCCTCAATAAGTAGTCCTCACTCCTCTCCTCAACTCTCTTTCCTCAATAAGTAGTCCTCACTCCTCTCCTCAACTCTCTTTCCTCAATAAGTAGTCCTCACTCCTCTCCTCAGCTCTCTTTCCTCAATAAGTAGTCCTCACTCCTCTCCTCAACTCTCTTTCCTCAATAAGTAGTCCTCACTCTCTCTCTCTCTCTTTCCTCTCTTTCCTCAACTCTCTTTCCTCAATAAGTAGTCCTCACTCCTCTCCTCAGCTCTCTTTCCTCAATAAGTAGTCCTCCTCCTCTCCTCAACTCTCTTTCCTCAATAAGTAGTCCTCACTCCTCTCCTCAGCTCTCTTTCCTCAATAAGTAGTCCTCCTCCTCTCCTCAGCTCTCTTTCCTCAATAAGTAGTCCTCACTCCTCTCCTCAACTCTCTTTCCTCAATAAGTCCACTCCTCCTCACTCTCTCTCCTCAATTCCTCTCTTTCCTCAATAAGTAGTCCTCCTCCTCTCCTCAACTCTCTTTCCTCAATAAGTAGTCCTCACTCCTCTCCTCAAGCTCTCTTTCCTCAATAAGTAGTCCTCCTCCTCTCCTCAGCTCTCTTTCCTCAATAAGTAGTCCTCACTCCTCTCCTCAAGCTCTCTTTCCTCAATAAGTAGTCCTCACTCCTCTCGCTCTCTTTCCTCAATAAGTAGTCCTCACTCCTCTCCTCCTCCTCAGCTCTCTTTCCTCAATAAGTAGTCCTCACTCCTCTCCTCAACTCTCTTTCCTCAATAAGTAGTCCTCACTCCTCTCCTCAACTCTCTTTCCTCAATAAGTAGTCCTCCTCCTCTCCTCAACTCTCTTTCCTCAATAAGTAGTCCTCACTCCTCTCTCCTCAATAGTCCTCACTCCTCTCCTCAACTCTCTTTCCTCAATAAGTAGTCCTCTCTCCTCCTCTCTTTCCTCAATAGTCCTCCTCTCCTCAACTCTCTTTCCTCAATAGTAGTCCTCACTCCTCTGTCTCTTTCCTCAATAAGTAGTCCTCACTCCTCTCCTCAGCTCTCTTTCCTCAATAAGTAGTCCTCTCTCCTCTCCTCACCTCTCTTTCCTCAATAAGTAGTCCTCACTCCTCTCCTCAGCTCTCTTTCCTCAATAAGTAGTCCTCAGCTCTCTTTCCTCAATAAGTAGTCCTCACTCCTCTCCTCAGCTCTCTTTCCTCAATAAGTAGTCCTCACTCCTCTCCTCAGCTCTCTTTCCTCAATAAGTAGTCCTCACTCCTCTCCTCAACTCTCTTTCCTCAATAAGTAGTCCTCACTCCTCTCCTCAACTCTCTTTCCTCAATAAGTAGTCCTCCTCAGCTCTCTTTCCTCAATAAGTAGTCCTCACTCCTCGCTCTCTTTCCTCAATAAGTAGTCTCACTCCTCTCCTCAGCTCTCTTTCCTCAATAAGTAGTCCTCACTCCTCTCCTCAACTCTCCTCTTTCCTCAATAGTAGTCCTCTCTTTCCTCAATAAGTAGTCCTCTCTCTCCTCAAGTAGCTCTCTTTCCTCAGTCCTCTCTTTTTCTTTCCTCAATAAGTAGTCCTCACTCTCTCCTCAACTAGTCTTTCCTCAATCAATAAGTAGTCCTCACTCCTCTCCTCAGCTCTCTTTCCTCAATAAGTAGTCCTCACTCCTCTCCTCAACTCTCTTTCCTCAATAAGTAGTCTCACTCCTCTCCTCAGCTCTCTTTCCTCAATAAGTAGTCCTCACTCCTCTCCTCAACTCTCTTTCCTCTCAACTCTCTCCTCTCTCTTTCCTCAATAAGTAGTCCTCACTCCTCTCCTCAGCTCTCTTTCCTCAATAAGTAGTCCTCACTCTCTTTCCTCAGTAGCTCTCTCTTTCCTCAATAAGTAGTCCTCACTCCTCTCCTCAGCTCTCTTTCCTCAATAAGTAGTCCTCACTCCTCTCCTCAACTCTCTTTCCTCAATAAGTAGTCCTCACTCCTCTCCTCAACTCTCTTTCCTCAATAAGTAGTCCACTCTCTCCTCAACTCTCTTTCCTCAATAAGTAGTCCTCACCTCTCCTCAATTCTCTCCTCAATCTCTCTTTCCTCTCTAAACTCTCTTTCCTCACTCTCACTCCTCTCCTCAACTCTCTTTCCTCAATAAGTAGTCCTCACTCCTCTCCTCAACTCTTTCCTCAATAAGTACTCCTCTCCTCAGCTCTCTTTCCTCAATAAACTAGCTCTCCTCACTCCTCTCCTCAGCTCTCTTTCCTCAATAAGTAGTCCTCACTCCTCTCCTCAACTCTCTTTCCTCAATAAGTAGTCCTCCACTCCTCTCTCCTCAACTCTCTTTCCTCAATAAGTAGTCCTCACTCCTCTCCTCAACTCTCTTTCCTCAATAAGTAGTCCTCACTCCTCTCCTCAACTCTCTTTCCTCAATAAGTAGTCCTCACTCCTCTCCTCAACTCTTTCCTCTCCTCCTCTCCTCAACTCTCTTTCCTCAATAAGTAGTCCTCACTCTCTCCTCAACTCTCTTTCCTCAATAAGTAGTCCTCACTCCTCTCCTCAACTCTCTTTCCTCAATAAGTAGTCCTCACTCCTCTCCTCAGCTCTCTTTCCTCAATAAGTAGTCCTCACTCCTCTCCTCAACTCTCTTTCCTCAATAAGTAGTCCTCACTCCTCTCCTCAACTCTCTTTCCTCAATAAGTAGTCCTCACTCCTCTCCTCAGCTCTCTTTCCTCAATAAGTAGTCCTCACTCCTCTCCTCAACTCTCTTTCCTCAATAAGTAGTCCTCACTCCTCTCCTCAGCTCTCTTTCCTCAACAAGTCCTCACTCCTCTCCTCAGCTCTCTTTCCTCAACAAGTCCTCACTCCTCAGCTCTCGGAGCAGAGATCCTCACGAAGACGCTGGATCATGAGGAGCACGAGCGGAGCAGGGCTATAGAAGAGGCGATAGAGCGAACACGGATAGCTGGGCTGGAAGACAAGGCTGTAGCCCTGGAGAAGCTGTCCCGTAAATGTGCCCGGGCTCAGGAGCAGGCTCTAGCCGACCTGCAGGGCCGGTGCGACTTGGCGCTGGAGGAGGCGCTGGAGAAGAACTCCAAGGAGTGGAAGAGGAAGATGGAGAGCTCAGTGACTTTTGAGAAGGACTACAGCGATAGGAGACTGGACGAAAACCTGGCTAGGTAACATTGGGAATTACAAATTATTGCACGCCTACAAGTACCCTCAAAATTGGCTAATGGAAATTATTGCACGAGGAGTAGCCGAGTGCAGTAATTTGTATTAGCAAATTATGAGGGTACTTTTAGGCGTGCAATAATTTGTATTATTGCACTCCTCACATTGGCTAATACACTAAGAGCATGGCAAATGGTCATGACGCTAATAGAATTATTGCACTTGGCTATATTAGCGCATTCCCAGCCATGCTCTTAGCGTATTATGTAAAGATCTCTCACTAGCTAACCAGATTTTCACCCTTCGCCATGACACCTGCACACCAAAGGTTTAATCTGCATCTTGAAGTACCCTCAGAGTGGCCCAGGAAGCGGCTGAGAGTCAGCAGACGGCTGTCAGGGAGGCGAGGCAGGAGGAGCAGGCTGCAGCTAAACTTCTCTTACAGGACCTCCGTCAGGAGATGACGAAGGAAAAGGAGGAGGCCATCGCTAAGATCAAGGTGGGTTTAGTGCTGACTGCTGGACTTAAGGTGCGTTCCTAGAGGAAGCCTACCTAAAGCTCAGCTAATATTATCATCAGGCTGGATTGTACATGAAACTGAAATTAATCTCTGGAAGATATTACCATGTTTTGTATGTTAGTTGTCACTAATTGGTATCAAGGCTTCTCTACTGCCACCTCCCCAGGAAGACCACCGAGGGGAACTGTCAGAGCTGGAGAGCAGGTTGAAGGTGGAGAAGGAGCGGGAGGTCAGTGCTGCCATCTCAAAGACAGAACAAGAAGCCCTCGATAGACTTACCAAAGTCAAAATAGATCATGACAACGAGGTGGGCTTATCATTGTAAACTATTGACATTTGACTTGATTATATGAGGTCCAATGATGGAGAAGTTCTGAATTGGTGAAGGGCTGAGTTAGGACGGTATTTTACTTCGCGTATTACAAATTGAAACACATCGATCTAAGTCTTTACTAATAGTTTCATGGGTATAAATACCCAATCGTCAGAAGACAAAGTTCAACAATGACAATGACGAAATAATCCAGATCTGCTCCTTTATAAATAAAATACACCTGAAAAATCTGCATTAATGAATTAAATTACGGATATGAACGAAAATGTATGAAAATTATGCGAATTTATACAATAATTACAAAATTATGAATTTATTTTCACGAAATTAAGTTAAAAAGTGAGACATTGTCGGCTCATAAAACCGAGACTATATTTCACTAAAACTTAAATCGTAAAACGTAAAATTCATAAATTTAGTAAAATTGAAAAATTATAAAATTGAAAAATTATAAAATTGAAAAATTATAACGCTCGTTCTAATAAAAATTTCCGTTTATGTCTACATTTTGAGATGAATTCAGTTTTCTTGTTTAAAAGATTGTGAGAGTGTTACCACAAAGATCGGGAAGGAATTTTTCAAGCTATTGGAAAAGCACTTTCCCCCTCGACACAAGTTTCACAAGATTCTGAACAGGAACAACGTAAAACTCTCATATTCCTGTACCCCTAATATAGGAAGCATGATCAAGTCTCACAACAGAAAGACTCTAGACAGAACAGAGGAGACTCAGACACTGCCCTGCAACTGCAGGAACAAAGAGCAGTGTCCCTTGGATGGTCAGTGTCGTGCTAAAGCAGTTGTTTATCATGCTACCATATCTGATACAACTGAAACCTTCTCCTACATAGGCATATCAGAGCCGGAAGTGAAGAAAAGGATCTCCAAACACAAGAACTCAATGAAGTACAGGGAGCACGAACAGGACACAGAACTCTCCAAGAAATTCTGGGAGATGAAGGATCATGGACGTACCCCTCAGCTGAAATGGGAAATCTTGCAGTTTGCTAGACCTTATCAGAACGGAAGGTTTAACTGTGACCTCTGCCTGAGCGAGAAACTCCAAATCATAAAATTAAAGGACACTCGCAATCTTTTAAACAAAAAAACTGAATTCATCTCAAAATGTAGACATAAACGGAAATTTTTATTAGAACGAGCGTTATAATTTTTCAATTTATAATTTTTCAATTTTTTCAATTTTTACTAAATTTATGAATTTTACGTTTTACGATTTAAGTTTTAGTGAAATATAGTCTCGGTTTTATGAGCCGACAATGTCTCACTTTAACTTAATTTCGTGAAAATAAATTCATAATTTTGTAATTATTGTATAAATTTTCGCATAATTTTCATACATTTTCGTTCATATCCGTAATTTAATTCATTAATGCAGATTTTTCAGATGTATTTTATTTATAAAGGAGCAGATCTGGATTATTTCGTCATTGTCATTGTTGAACTTTGTCTTCTGACGATTGGGTATTTATACCCATGAAACTATTAGTAAAGACTTAGATCGATGTGTTTCAATTTGTATTTTGCTCGCTCCTAGAGCTTGAGCACTCTGTGTATTTAAACTTCAACACACTCGTATCAAGCTCCTAGTGTCAAAGCTGGTAGAGCACTCCAAAGCACAACTCAAACACAAGATGATGACATTTGACAGGATGAAGCTGGACTACTCCCAAAAGAACATTCCCCTGCCTTCGAAAGACTCGTTCATGAAATCACTCATCGCCAAGACAGAGAGTTTCATCAAGAGAGTTCGTTGGAAGGTGTTTTTCTTCGAAAATCCATCGGAGAGAGGCATCAGCTGATGAAAAGTACGGATTTCGAACCTCAAACACCCCGCCCCAAAATCTCGCACTGAATGAGTTTGAGAACGACCTGTACGATCTCGTCTCTGGAATCGAGTTCAAGGCTGACAAGACCGAGTTTCAGAAGAAGATGACTAAAGACATCAGAGAGATACGGAACTCTGGGAAAGTTATACTGCCGGCTGACAAGACGAACAACCTCTACAAAGTGTCAGTCGACGACTACAACAAACTGCTCCACGACAGTATAACTACAGAGTACCGCAAGTCATCTGATGACACCAAGACGGCCATCGACAAAGAAACAGCGATCATTGCCCAGTCCTTGAATCTTGCTGACAGAATGCAGACGTACACGACTGATCAATGCTTCATCACAGTGAAAGATCACAAACCAAATTTCCCCTCCAACCCAAGCTGTCGACTCATCAACCCATCAAAGACCGACCTAGGAAAAGTCAGCAAAAAAATTCTAGAAAAAATCACAAAATCTACCAACGACAGCTTGAGCCTCAAGCAATGGAGAAAGACAAAAGACGTGACAGATTGGTTCCAAGGATTGACTGCTTCAAACGACAAAGACCTCAGATTCATCCAGTTCGACATAGAGACTTTTTACCCCTCAATTTCGGAATCACTCCTCGACAAGGCCCTGGAATTTGCTGAGTTACACTGTCCAATTTCGCAATCAGACAAGAGCATCATCAAACAGGCCAAAAAGGCTCTTTTATTCAACGAGGACTCTTGTTGGGTAAAGAAGACTAATGACCTCTTTGACATCACCATGGGGTCATATGATGGTGCTGAATGTTGTGAAATCGTCGGACTGTACCTCTTGCATAAGATTTCAGGTTTCCTTGAACCCCAGTACACTGGCCTTTATCGCGACGATGGAATCATTGCCGTACCAAAGGCTAGTGGAAGAAAGATGGACCTCATCCGAAAGAAGCTTCACAAGTGTTTCAAGGACGAGGGACTGAAAATCATCGTTCAGACGGACTTGTTAGTCACCGATTTCTTGGACGTTACACTCGATCTAACGAATGGGACTTATAAACCTTACAGAAAGCCCAACGACACCCCCCTCTACATTCATAAAGACTCTAATCACCCGCCTTCAATCAAAGAAAACTTGGTCCCTATGATAAACAATCGATTAAACTCAATCTCCAGCAATGAGACGGTGTTTAACGATAGTAAAATCATATACCAAGAGGCACTCAAGAAAAGTGGTCATAACGAGCATTTTCACTGGAAACAGAGCACCTCATCCCCCCAACCTAAAAGACAGGGACGTCGTCGAGCAATCATTTGGTTCAACCCACCGTTTAGCGAGAGTGTTACCACAAAGATCGGGAAGGAATTTTTCAAGCTATTGGAAAAGCACTTTCCCCCTCGACACAAGTTTCACAAGATTCTGAACAGGAACAACGTAAAACTCTCATATTCCTGTACCCCTAATATAGGAAGCATGATCAAGTCTCACAACAGAAAGACTCTAGACAGAACAGAGGAGAATCAGACACTGCCCTGCAACTGCAGGAACAAAGAGCAGTGTCCCTTGGATGGTCAGTGTCGTGCTAAAGCAGTTGTATACCAAGCTACCATATCTGATACAACTGAGTCATTCTCCTACATTGGCATATCAGAGCCGGAAGTGAAGAAAAGGATCTCCAAACACAAGAACTCAATGAAGTACAGGGAGCACGAACAGGACACTGAACTCTCCAAGAAATTCTGGGAGATGAAGGATCATGGACGTACCCCTCAGCTGAAATGGGAAATCTTGCAGTTTGCTAGACCTTATCAGAACGGAAGGTTTAACTGTGACCTCTGCCTGAGCGAGAAACTCCAAATCATAAAATTAAAGGACACTCACAATCTTTTAAACAAGAAAACTGAATTCATCTCAAAATGTAGACATAAACGGAAATTTTTATTAGAACGAGCGTTATAATTTTTCAATTTTATAATTTTTCAATTTTTTCAATTTTTACGTTTTACGATTTAAGTTTTAGTGAAATATAGTCTCGGTTTTATGAGCCGACAATGTCTCACTTCAACTTAATTTCGTGAAAATAAATTCATAATTTTGTAATTATTGTATAAATTTTCGCATAATTTTCGTTCATATCCGTAATTTAATTCATTAATGCAGATTTTTCAGATGTATTTTATTTATAAAGGAGCTGGTCTGGATTATTTCGTCATTGTCATTATTGAACTTTGTCTTCTGACGATTGGGTATTTATACCCATGAAACTATTAGTAAAGACTTAGATCGATGTGTTTCAATTTGTATTTTCCAAGGAGAAGGAGGCAACTGAGGGCGTGAAACTGAAGTTGGAACAGGAAACCCACTCCCGAGTCCTCTCCGAGGATAGACTTAAAGACGTTAAGGTAGGGTTCTACTCTAAAACTATAACACTTCTTTATACAATCAAAGTTGAGGTTGATGACGGAGTAGAAATTAAAATCAGCTTCTTTTATTCTTTTCTTTGTCGCAGAGACTATAATCATCATTAAGGGATCGTTCACATATTACGTAATCACCTAGGGGGAGGGAGGGGGTTGCCGAATGATTACAAATGATTGTATAAATACAACTACTGTAAACTTGATTACGAGGGGGAGGGGGGGGGTTGAAATCGGCCAATACATAATATGTGAACGATCCCTAATCAGCATTATGCACCTTCCAGGCATGTTTATTACGCACTCCGTTTTACCTTGCAGGAGGAATTCCGATATTTCATCAACTCCTTGCCCGGGCACGAGAATAGCTGCTACAACGCAGAGTACATGATTGCCAGATGACCACCTCAAAGACTTGGTCGAGACCTCATTAGGCCAATTCTGTAGATCAATTAACAGATTACGAGATACACGTTTGTAACTTTGAAGATTCAATCACAATGGCCATGTTTTCCTATTTGAGTTTCTGGGACAATACGCCCCCCCCCCTTAGGGAGGCCAGGCCCCCTGATTTTCGTAGGCCCCTTTAGAAAAATCTAAGGGGGCTTGGCCCTACATAGGATTTTTTCAAAAATTTGAACATCAAAATATGGTAGTTAAAATTAAGTTCAGTTTGTCAGAAATTTTCTTGAAATTCACCTTTTTAGTTTTATATTTTTGCAAATATCGTGAAAATAGTCAAAATTAGGGCTATGAGTATGAAGAAATAGAATGAAGATTTGCTAATGTAAATATTGGCTCCCCTTAGTTTTCAAAAGTCCCCCTTGAAAAACATTCTAGGGGGGGGGGGGGCTTGGCTCCCACTCGCTCGAAATAGTGTGTAATGACATGTCTGAACTTCAACTTCATGTTCAGTTGTTATCGATAGCCCAACAATCGGATCACTGATATTGATACTGATAGTTGATAAGACTTCTTCAATCATTTTGAGACAAAACTACTATTTCCAATGGTGGGTGGGACTTGGATATCAAATATGAATTGATTGTGTCGAGAATAAAAATTTAGTTAGATTGAAAATTTTAGTTTGATTGATCACAGTTGAACTATAAAAAAGAATCTTTTTTTTTCAAATGGAAACAAGTAATAGTATGAATCGACCGAAGCTTCGGCCAACTTCGGGGTATGTGTCCCGTAATATAACTCTGGCTGAGTGACAGATCAAAACCTCAACCTTTTTCATTTTTGTATCCTATTCCTAAACCTAATTATTGCTCTAACCTTAATCCTGACCCTAAACCAAACAAATCCTAATCCTAAGGGGCGATCCATAAAGGACGTCCGCAAAGAGGGGGGAGGGAGGAGTCTGGCTAATGCAGACGTTTTCGGACGTAGGGGGGAGGGGGTGTTTGGCCAAAAGCGGGCGTCCGCATTTATGAAAATTTTGTTCGATTTTTTTTTTCACTAGAAAATAGTCGATTTTTTAGATTTTTGACTGAGATTTTCGACGATGATGCAAATATTAAAGTTGATTTGTCACCATAATTGAGAAAACGGGCATAAAAATGATGACAGAAAAGAAAAAACGATTTTGAATAGAAATGCGGACGTCCGAAGAGAGGGATCTGAAATAGCCGACATTTTGCGGACGTCCTTTTAATCATTATGGATGGCCCCTAACCTTACATACTATTACTAACACTTGCGCGCGCAACTCTTTTATTCATAACTTACTTGCGCGCGCAACTCTTTTATTCATAACTTACTTGCGCGCGCAACTCTTTTTTACAGTAACTTTGAACTTACTCATACTGTATAAAGAGTTGTCGACGGACGTTGCCTGTCAATTTCTTCTGACTGAATGGCTATCCCGGGCGAGGTTGCAAAGTGACGTCCAAATGTGGAACGTTGCGCCGCGCGCGAGGGTAGGGTAACATCCTACGAGAAAAATATAGTTAAGCGCACCTAGCGCTTCAAGGACTAGGGTTAGGGTCACGATTAGGGTCAGGATTTGTTAGGGTTAGGATTAAGGTTAGGGTTTTGGTTAGGTTTAGGATACAGAAAAATTGACCTTTAGGTCTGTGACGTCACTCAGCCAGAGTTATATGGGACACATACCGGATTAGGGTCTATGGTATGTGTTAGGGTTATGGTTAGGATTGGGGTTAGGGTTTTGGTTAGGGTTATGGTTAGGTTTAGGATACAGAAAAATTGACGTTTAGATCTGTGACGTCACTCAGAGCCGTTTAAAGTGAAGTTGAAGCAAATATACGTCGGGTCATGTGTCACCGCGCGCTACGTATTTAGTATGCGCGTCAAAGCGCAAAAAAACAATTAGCGCGCGCGTCTCCTGCATCTCCTCAGAATCTAGCGATCAGTGGACGCCGCGCGTTTTTCGAGAATTGACTAATCTTAAATTTACTCCGCAGGCAATCAAACGTTTTATAGTGAAAGTTGGCAGTCTGAAGATATTATTTCCTCTTCTCACTTCGCAATGTTGAGGTGAGTCACACATGTACTTATTGTTGATTTTGCTCTTGGCTGACATGGCAGTGCTAATTGCTCATTTTTGCCCTGATCGAAGTTTGATGGTACGATGAGTCCAATAAAATGTGCTGATGAGGGACATGCTAAAAGTGAGGTAAGTGGTCCATTTTTGGTCAGTATGTTGTCATCAATTGTTCAAAAGATGTTATCGAAATTTTCTAGCTTATTAGCTTGATACTTGTCACAATTTCCTTCTAGAGAAAAGTCTTTATTTGCATTGACTTGATAATTAGTGTTTGCATCTTTCTTTTGCATTGATTGTTTTAATGTAAACAGATTTGGAGTTAAACTGAATCTCCCGGAGTAGGGACTTACGCCATATTGCTTTTTTAATTGCCTCATGATAGAGTGAAGAACATGGGAAGATTTCAAGGAGACACGGGTCTCTCAAGAAAGCTGCATTTGGGGCCATTGGACACTGTCTGCACTTGGTTTGAACTGTTGGCGTTTTCTAAGCATGAATGTTAATACTAGTGATGTTCATGTTTTAGATAGTGTATTGAAGGTTAGAGATGTAAATGAAGTGAATGGATATACTTCAGATTGTGGTGATACTGGATTCTCACTGAAGAGACCATTGCAAAAATACAGTTTAAGGTCACCCTCAGGAAGATCACCAGCTGGTAAGAAAGCTGCTATTGATAAAGGCCAGTGTCCATGCCTGAGAGATGTTGCAGAATCATGCCTGATATTATGTCAATCATGTGATCAATGGTTTCACTGTTCGTGTGTGGGTTTAAAGGGTCTCAGGCAAGCTGGCATGGAACAAATTGTTGGTTGGAAATGTTTTGAATGTTTCAAACCCCAGTTTGCCAAAGAAAGGAAAAAAGATGTTGATTTTCGTGCTATTGTGAAAGAGGAGGTTGAACATGCCTGTTCTACCACAATAAAGGAGTTGGTGGTTACTGCAACTCAAGAAGCAGTTGGTAATGCTACTAAAGGATTGGTTGAGCAAGTGTCCAGAAAAACAAATGAATCAGTAAAAACTTTTGCAGAAGTGACAGTTGGAAAGTCACATGAAGTTCAGAAAAAGATGATAGAAGATGTTAAAGAAGCAACCACATCAACAGTAGTGATCAATGAGGTTTGTAGAAAGATGGACAACAACCAAGTTGAACGTGAACGCAGAAAATGTAATGTGATCATAAATAAAATTCCAGAATTATCTCAAACCTCAACTGGCAAAGAGAAAAATGATCATGACATGAAATACATTTGTGACAACTTGGGAATTGACAGAAGAGACATTAAAGCATGTTTCAGAACTGGTTCAGTCATGAAAAATGCTGATGGCATTTCAACTCCTCGTCCATTAGTTGTTGTGATGGTTGATGTTGACACTGCTCAGTACTGGCATGATAATGGGAAAGGATATAGAGTAGAAGGCACTGACTTTTGGATCAACCCTGACCTATGTCGTGCTGATCGACATGCCCATTTTTTAGTGAGGGAGCAGCGAAGAAACCGCATGAAAGAATTCCTGGTCCATCAGAAATCATCCCAATCATAGAACAATCCTCTGATCATGTCAAGGACAAAAAGAAAAGTAGACATCTGCTGAAAGTTTTCTACACTAATGCATGCTGTCTAACAAACAAAATGACAGAACTGAAACAGCTTCTATTGATTGATAATTTTGATATCTTATGTGTTTCTGAGTCCCACTTCAATGATAGCTTGAGCAGTGCTGAATTCGAGCTGCCAGGATATAACTCATATCGTGGGGACAGAGACTTCAAATTAGACAAAAGTTTGAATAGCAACCCTGTTAGTGAATGTGGAGGGTCTGTGATCTATATCAAACAGAATATTGAAGTTCGAGAAATTTTCAAAAGCCTTGATTCAGTTGCAGTATCTTTAGATTGTGATTTGGGAAAAGTCTTAATAGGGTGTGTTTATAGATCACCTTCATTAAACAAAAAACAAGATTTTCAGCTACTCAGATTTATGAAGGATATTTTTAAAGATGAGAAATACATAGCAAAGTTTTGTTATGGAGATTACAATCTCTCTCATGTTTCCTGGGTATCAGGAACAATTGTTGATAATGATTCTACCAATGAAACATTCTTAAGACAGAAGCGCTATCTGGATTTAGTTCATGAACTTGGGTTGTCATGGTTACTAACCACTGAAACAACTCGTCGTCGACTAAATGCAACCACAGGTACTCTGCAAGAAAGTCTGCTAGACCAGTTATTCTTTACTGATGAAAGTCTTGTGAATGAATTTAAGCTAGGTCCCCATCTTGGTAAAAGTGATCATGCCACTTTAACAACAGAGCTAAATGTGTCACACCCTTCAAATCTCGAAGAAAATAAAGCCTCAAATGAAGAAAGAAGATGCTGGTCAAAAGTTGATGCTGAAGAGATCTTGAAATGGTCACAAGAACTTGAATGGGATTTTCAACAAGATAATTTTGAAGATATGTCTGTTAATGATATGTGGTCTGAAATTATGTATAATATAAATGTTTTAACTGACAAGGTTCCATTGCAAATGAATATGAACAATATTGATATAAATTATAACACTCCCTGGGTAAATAGATCAGTTAAAAGAGCAATTAGATATAAAAACAAAGCTTGGAATGTTTTTGATGCCTGTCCAACCATTGAAAATTGGAGTATTGCTCTGGAGAAGCAACAAAATTTTGAAAAATTGGATTGTAATGCTAGAGTTAAATATGAAAAGAAAGTCACAAAGAATCTTAAGCATAATTCACGTGCTTTCTTCTCATATTTGAGATCACAAAATAAAGTAAAAGATATTATAACAAATTTGGTAAGACCTGATGGCTCTCGTACTGCTAATGATAAGGAGACTGCTGAGTGTCTTGCTGATACTTTTAGTTCAGTTTTTGTTGAAGAGCCTCATGGTCCTTTGCCAAAATATTGTTATAATAGTGAAAATATTAACAAATGTGAAGATATTGTGATTAACTTTGTTGATGTTTATAATGAATTGAGAAATCTTAATGTTTATAAGAGTTTTGGTCCTGATGGTGTACATCCCAAACTATTGAAATCGTTAGCTGAAAATGATAAATTTGTACAAGTAATAACAACATTGTTTAATAAATGTGCTAAAGAAGCTACAATCCCTGACATTTGGAAAGAAGCCAACATTGTATCACTCCATAAAAAGAATTCTAGAAATGACCCTAATAATTATAGGCCTGTATCCCTCACTTGTATCTTATGTAAGGTTTATGAAAAGTTAGTCAGAGACCATATTTTGAATTTTGTTGAAAGTAACATAACAACTGATCAACATGGTTTTATTCCTAAGAAATCTTGCTTATCAAATTTGTTGGAGACTGTGGATACTGTGATTGATTTACTTGATAATGGCTTGCCAGTAGATGTACTCTTTTTTGATTTTATGAAGGCCTTTGACACAGTTCCCCACTATAGACTTTTTGTTAAATTAGAAAACTATGGTATTAGTGGTAACACATTATCAATCATTCAGAATTTTCTTACTGATAGAATTATGAAAACTGTAGTAAGGGGAGAATATTCTGATCCTAAGTGTGTAAAATCTGGTGTTCCTCAAGGTTCAGTTTTAGGACCTTTATTGTTTGTTCTCTACATCAACGATTTACCTAATGGGATCAGAAATGTCTCTAAAATATTTGCTGATGATTTGAAGGTTGTTGTTAATGCTGCTGACTATAAAATCACTAATGATGATTTGAAGTCATTAGAATGCTGGGAAGCAACTTGGCTTTTAAACTTTAATATTGATAAATGTAAAGTGATGCATATAAGCATGAATAGTAACCCAAGAAATAAATATGTATTAGATGGTGTAGTATTACAGGAAACGTGTACTGAAAGGGACTTAGGTGTAATGGTAAAAAATGACCTACAATGGGATTGCAATATTAGTAAATGTATAAAAGATGCTAATAGATCAATAGCTTGGATTAGCAGAAATGTTATAGATAAAGACATTGATATAATGTTGCGAATTTATAAGGCAATTATTAGACCTAAACTAGAATACTGTGTTCAAATTTGGAGTCCCACCGCTCACCATGGGAATTGGGGTACCATCTTGGAGCTGGAAGGAGTCCAGCGTCGTTTCACTAGACTTATTAATGGCATAGGTACACTTCCTTACAGTGAGCGGTTGGACAGGCTAAAATTAACAACATTAGCTGAAAGGAGAATAAGAGGAGATCTCATAGAAACATTTAAAGTTGTTAATAATAAGGTCCAGTATGGTCAGAACTTGTTTAAACTTGGAAGAAGTAGAAGAAATCTATTGATGCCTAGAACAAACTCAGGTGTAAATTTGTCAAGAGATGTTAGTAGATTGAATGATAATTTTATTTCAGAGAGAGTTAGATCTTATTGGAATAATCTGCCTAAATCTGTGAGAGAAGCTTCTGATGTTAACCACTTTAAAACAAGTTTGGAGTACTATAAAAAGGAAACTGATACTCTTTGTCATGACAATTTCTGGCATATTTCTTCATTGGTATTGGAAAAAATAGAAGGGAGCAATTATTTGACAAATAAGGTGAAATTTAATGAGTATTTAAGAAGTAACCCATATGTAGCTAAAAGAAAAGGAATAAATATTAGTTATTGATTGGAAAGCTTGTTATGTTGTTTTTACTTTTTATAGGTGCAATAATGTAATTCTTTAAGTTATTACTCAACTGCTTAAATTATTTGATAATTCATAATTGACAGAAGTTACCTTTTATCACACTGTGTATGTATATTTTGGTTTTTGATGTTTTATTTATTTTCATGGTTATCACAGGGTCTGCATGAAGTTTTTTTTAATTTCACTATCTCATAAAACTATCAACAGTTCTAGATTAATTCTGTTATTTGATTTTTAAATGTTCTTGAAAATTGAATAAATGGATACCTGGGTTAAAGGTGTGCTATTAGTGGAAGCTATTGTTTTGATATAATGAAAGGAAGCGTGATGGTTTAATACCATAATTTATTCTATTGATGTTCTTCACCTTATTTATGGAGAAAGATGAGCCTTCCTGCCACACTGCCAGGGAAAAGGTTAGATACCAGTTATCAGTTATGTTACACTTTATTGTCTGCTGAGAATATACGGACTACTGCACAATGCACAGAGCACACTTAAAAACTACGGCATAATTACAAGTTTATTAATATTTTGAATAAAACTCCTGAGTTTGCAACAATTAATAATTCCTCAGAAGCAAACTGGACTAGTAATTGAACGCCATGTGTGATGTTCTACAGGAATGCGGAGAGCTCTCAGTTGCTTCACCCCTTTGCAGTCTGCATAGAAAGGAGACGGGAAATAGATTTTCTGAGCATAGGTGAGATATTTTTCAGTTTTCCTTTCGTTGTTAGTTTTTGGACAGAAGTACGACATCCTTGAAGTTCAACTGCCATTAATTCAGGAGCCCGTAACTTCTGGGCTGTCGAATTGCTGAGTCAGTTGAACTTTCGTCCCTGATCCAAATAAGGATTTTCTAACGGTGACTGAGTGCGGAGAGAAACATAAATATGATCCCGGATGACTTTATACATAAATCCTCTATGAGTCTTTATACTTCTTTTAAATTCTCGTAACATTTCAGTGTTTGCTGTCCCACCGTGAAATTTCCACTTGAAATTGAAGTCATGAAGTTGGATCACGATGATAAACTGTTATCCTTTTCTACTCTGGTAGCAAGGTAAGTATCTTAAGGAGTCCCTGCTTACTATCATTCTTATCCACTGATTATCGAGCCAATTTCCATATCTTCTGAAATCTTAAGCAATATCTTTACTCCATCTAACTCTTTTGACACCCATCTCTAAATAAACCCTATTCAATCTCAGTGGCTGTGTTTACCCCTTCCCTCGCCAAGTGCTTGAGTTGGTCTCAAGTTCAAACGATCCCTGACCTTCCTCTGTTCTTTTGGCACTTGGCAGCAAATTTTGAGAGTCAGGAAGAGGGTCAGTAATTTTTGGTCAATCACTTCCAACTTTTCAATCATTTGGGTAATTTGAACCACCACAATCTATATTAATAATTTCAGAGTGTTCGTGCATCTGTCTGTCTGTCTGTGTAAAATGACTATTTAAGAAGTGCATTTGATATTTTTGATCGTTTTTTTCGGGAAAATCTTTCTCCCAATTAAGGGGCTTATTACTATTTAAGGAAAATTTGAATTGGACCATCCGTTGATTATTTATTTGCATAATAAATATCATGCGTTTACTAATGCTAATATATGCTATGGAAAGGCAATACTATATAGGTGATCTCAAATTACAAAGTATGTTGTGCGGTGCATTTCCGCGAATATCTGTAATCCTCGGTAAGCGGTAATGGTGATCCAATTACTTAACAAATTCCAAGATGAGGTCATGAAGCAAGTAGCTGTTGGCTGCTAGATACAAGATGAACCAAAGGTATCAGGTTGATTGTTTCCGCGAATCTTCGCGGGCAAACGCTAGTTGTATAATATTCTGGACATATTCCCACTCAATATCCTCTCTCTGACCTCACCCCTTCCCCTCCAGGATCTGAGAGGAGTCACCTCTACTTGGGCCTAAAGAAGGCAATCAATATCGCTCTGCGGTCCAGGTGTCAGACCTACTAGTTGGAGCAGCTGCAGATTCAATTCCAGCTATCTACAGGCTATCTAGAACCTACATGCCAGCCCCTTGCTCTGTCAGACTGCCAGGAAAAAAGTTTAGATACCAGTTCTCATGTATACTGTGTTTTCTTCTAAGAACTGATTTGAGTTTTATACTCTCTCTCAACATGACCAATATTGATGCAAAATTCAAACAAAAAGAACAATATTTCTTGAGATCTGTGATCACTCCTCATAAACTAAATTGACTAGGAGTTGAACGCCACATAGATCTGTGATGTCCTACATACAACCCCCTCCTAAGAAAAAAACTCGCATGGGCGAAAGATGAAAATATCGGTGAGAAACTTTCTCTTTTTATTGCCTCCATGAGTTATTTACTTTACTTATTAAAGCGTGACATATAAATCTTGCAATGCTGATCATTTCAAATCTATATTCTCGCTTTGTCAGAAATTTAAGTTTGATTCAAGGTTAATTTTCAGATAGTTGGTGAGTTATTGCGACTAAAGGAAGATCTTCAACATCAGAACTTCAACATCAGAACTTCAACATCAGAACTACAACATCAGAACAACATGAGTAGAGAAGCTGACTGCTGCTTATGGCTACGAGCATAAATTTCCGATCAGTGGAATCGGTGTATAATAGGAAGTTGGTGACACTGTTCGCGGGATCAATTTTGGCGTAATCTTAATTTTCTGTTGAACTTCACAAGACACGATAAACTTTATGATGACTGATATGAGACGCTCTTATCTCAGTGTACAATTTATGATCGGACTCTTGCTAATAAGAAATTTGCAGTTTGCAGTATACAATATACAGTAAATACAATATACATCTGGATAATGTACTAGTAAAAACAAGTTGCCAATACCCCTTTACCTATTTCATGAGGCAAACAGTAAAAACTCAACCCTTTTGAAACTCCACTTTCACATAGCTTCATCTGCCCCCCCCCCCTTTATAATGTACAAAAAAACCCTGCGCTATTGAATTATTGATCAGTAGGTACACAGTACATACGATTAACACAACACTCGGAGTCTTTAGGAAACATTCAGTGCCTTAAAACCTTGGGGCTTGAACTCGTATGTATACACGTGTCAAGTTGTTATAGTTGGACTATGTTCTAAATTATCGCTGTAGATGCTTGGTACTCATCATTTATATTGTACTACATGAATGAGCTATTATACATCATGTATACTGCGTTGTGTACTCAGTATATCGTACAACAGGAAGCCAACACTTCAGGAGGTATACTTAAAACAACACGCAGTCCCCTTCAAGCTTCCTGCAACACGTTTCTAGTTGGACCACGTACTGATTGAACGCTGTACAGGGTACAATGTACATTGCACAGTATACATGATGTATAGGGTGTATACTGTATATCGTACAACAGGAAGCCAACACTTCAGGAGGTATACTTAAAACAACACGCAGTCCTTTTCAAGCTTCCTGCAATGTACATATCACGGTATACATAATTCCAAAAACCAAAATGGATTTGGTATTGGAAAAAATATCACCCTTTTTCAGTGCTAATTTGAAGCGCTAAAACTTGAATAAATGCTGAGTATATAGCTTTACAAATGCGAAGAAATCGGCTGTTGCAAAGTAGGTGAATTTTTGATTACCGCATACCACTGATGACGTCATAAATACGTCATTATATTGTTGCAACCACATGAGACCTATTCATTAGCACACTTGGGACTATGACCGACAACATATCAAAAGATGAAGTTCTGAAACGTTCCCGTTCTCTCAAAATCATCCTTACCGTTTTTACTATTTTTGCGATTTTTTCGTGTCAAAGTGTTTCAAACAAGCGCAAATATCTCAATGATCTCGAGAAACCTAGCAATTTTTGACCACATTTTTGGAAAGAACACTAAATTTCCTTTCTGCACTAGGAGGAGCATTTTTTCCTATCTCAAAAGCTTCATACCGAAAAAACGCACTGAAAAACGTTCATTTTTCGGAAATTTAAATTTGAAATACATGACATTGTGACGTCATAATAACGTCATAAACATGACGTAAGACACTTTTCAAGGGTACATTTCGTAAGTTCTATCTTTCTTCTTTCTAACGCTGGGTCGATGAGCCATGTATCTTGTATGGTTCTCGAGAAATGGCTCTTTAAAGTGGGTACACTTTTCGCATAAAAATGTTCTCTATTGGTATGTATATACATATGTCTATATATACCTATATATATATATACCTATGTATATATATGGTCGTAACCCATTTTAACAAGAACACCCTCGATTTTGGCAATATTCAAGTTGTCATAACTCGGCTATTTTAAATCCAATCGATCTGAAATTTTGACAGTTGCACCTTTGACCTCTAAACATGCGATGTTCAAATTTTGGTGTGATTTCGGCCACGGGAACTTGCCCAAATTTTAACGTGAAATATGGCCAATCCATAAAAACATATAGTTGGGGCTGGCAAGCAAAGTTACGGAAACTTGTCCTCAGGCCCTCCGGACATTCGGCGTCAATAACGGACTCGCTCTCGAGGCCCTTCGGGCCCTCGGAGGCTCGTCTACCGTTAGGACTGCCGTATGTAAACTGTATATCCTACAACAGGAAGCCAACATTTAGGAGGTACACTTAAAACAACACGCAGGCCTTTTCAAGCTTCCTGCAACGTAAGTAAACACGTCTCTAGATGGACCACGTACTGATTGAACGCTGTACAGGGTATAATGTACATTGCACAGTATACATGATGTATAGGGTGTATACTGAACGATTAACTAACGAATGGGAGTGTTATATCGAAAATTATCACACGAGGCGTTAGCCGAGTTTGACAATTTTCGATATAACACGATCCATGAGTTAGTTAATTGTATTATCACCCGACCCTACTTGGCTAGACTTAGCTGCTCCTGATTTCGGTATTTACGCTGTCTACATCACGATTCTAGCTCTTTTCTTCAGAATTCAGCCAGGGGCTAGCCATACAACAGTATTTCCTTCCACTCGGGTCTGACGACCCTCGTCCGGATTGAACGCCTTTATAGATTTGCAAGTGCTCCTTTATCAAAATTTCTTTTCAAGTTTTTTCTGCACCCATTTTTTCGGGATGGCTGTTTACCGCCTAGATTTGGTTTTTTATATTTGGGCTACATTTGCCCCTTTAGAAAATTTTTGCGCGCGCCACTATACAGTTGTTTTAAAGGGGTGATATATCGATAATTATCACACCCGAATTATAATCACGGGAGGGTGATAATGTATATCGTACAACGGGAAGCCAACACTTCAGGAGGTATACTTAAAACAACACGCAGTACTTTTCAAGCTCCCTACAAGTTAAGTAAACACGTCTCTAGTTGGACCACGCACTGATTGAACGCTGTACAGGGTACAATGTACATTGCACAGTATACATGATATACAGGGTGTATACTGTATATCGTACAACAGGAAGCCAACACTTCAGGAGGTATACTTAAAACAACACGCAGTCCTTTTCAAACACGTCTCTAGTTGGACCACGTACTGATTAAGGCCGTATTGGGTATGGTGTATATATTGTTCAACAGAGAAAGAGGAAGCCGATACTTCAGTAGGTGAACTGGCTAAAAACAACACGCAGCTCTTTAGAGGCTTTAATCTTCCCATTATTTAAAAATTTGTATAAGATGTTGTTCAAGTATTAGGAGCATAATATTACGATATCGCAAGTTTTGATGTAGGATGATGTTACTAAACTGATTTATCAACCCAATTATTCAAATCTTTTTCGTAATTTGACTTACCTGAGAGTTTCAGCATGATTACCTGTTTCGGCTTTTGAGATTCTTCGTGTTGCAATGTATCATGTAATTTAAACAATTACCCAATTATTCAAATCGTTAAATCGTTTCCACATTGGTCTACAAAAGTACAAAATGTTGAATGATTCAGACTTGAAACCTATATTAAATTCTGGGTTTGGTTCAATGTTATAATTGAATTGTTCTCGCTGCATGAAAATAGGCGGCCATAATCTATTCACAGTTTTGCAAAAATTCGATCGATGAACGCGCGTTGAAATGTCCCACATGTCACAGTTTTATATGGAGGCGATGTTTTACGCGACATGTGACAAAAGTGTGACAAAAATGTGACAAATGTCGCCTGAGGCGACATGGGGTTTTAAGGCCTCAAATGTGCTTGATATGAGTTGTTATGGTTAGATATCATGTTTGAGAGTTGCCAGGCCATCATAGGAGCCACGCCCAACCTTGAGCCACGCCCAAAAGTCCCATTTTTCCTGCCAATCTGGTGGAAAAAGAGAGACAAGTGTGGACATGGCGATTTCAGCCGAAAAATCACTCCAAATCATTTTATTTCGATCCTAAAAGTTAATTTAGGGTTCCTAGACACTAAATCAACCATTCCCGGCCCGTGGCCACGCCCAGATTCCACGCCCCATAAATGCGCGAAATGTCGCAAGCTGTGTGACAAAAATGTGACAAATGTCGCCTGAGGCGACATGGGGTTTTAAGGCCTCAAATGTGCTTGATATTAGTTTTTATGATTAGATATCATGTTTGAGAGTTGCCAGGCCATCATAGGAGCCACGCCCAACCTTGAGCCACGCCCAAAAGACCCATTTTTCCTGCCAATCTGGGGGCAAAAAAGGACAAGTGTGGACATGGCGATTTCAGCCGAAAAATCACTCCAAATCATTTTATTTCGATCCTAAAAGTTAATTTAGGGTTCCTAGACACTAAATCAACCATTCCCGGCCCGTGGCCACGCCCAGATTCCACGCCCCATAAATGCGCGAAATGTCGCAAGCTGTGTGACAAAAATGTGACAAATGTCGCCTGAGGCGACATGGGGTTTTAAGGCCTCAAATGTGCTTGATATTAGTTTTTATGGTTAGATATCATGTTTGAGAGTTGCCAGGCCATCATAGGAGCCACGCCCAACCTTGAGCCACGCCCAAAAGTCCCATTTTCCTGCCAATCTGGGGCAAAAAGGGACAAGTGTGGACATGGCGATTTCAGCCGAAAAATCACTCCAAATCATTTTATTTCGATCCTAAAAGTTAATTTAGGGTTCCTAGACACTAAATCAACCATTCCCGGCCCGTGGCCACGCCCAGATTCCACGCCCCATAAATGCGCGAAATGTCGCAAGCTGTGTGACAAAAATGTGACAAATGTCGCCTGAGGCGACATGGGGTTTTAAGGCCTCAAATGTGCTTGATATAAGTTGTTATGGTTAGATATCATGTTTGAGAGTTGCCAGGCCATCATAGGAGCCACGCCCAAGCTTGAGCCACGCCCAAAAGTCCCATTTTTCCTGCCAATCTGGGGGCAAAAAAGGGACAAGTGTGGACATGGCGATTTTAGCCGATCAATAAATCCAAATCATTTTATTTCGATCCAAAAAGTTAATTTAGGGTTCCTAGACACTGAATCAACCATTCCCAGCCCGTGGCCACGCCCAGATTCCACGCCCCATAAATGCGCGAAATGTCGCAAGCTTAAGCTGTGTGACAAAAATGTGACAAATGTCGCCTGGGGTTTTAAGGCCTCAAATGTGCTTGATATTAGTTTTTATGGTTAGATATCATGTTTGAGAGTTGCCAGGCCATCATAGGAGCCACGCCCAGCCTTGAGCCACGCCCAAAAGTCCCATCTTTCCTGTGAATCTGGGGGCAAAAAGGGACAAGTGTGGACATGGCGATTTCAGCCGATAAAACACTCCAAATCATTTTATTTCGATCCTAAAAGTTAATTTAGGGTTCCTAGACACTAAATCAACCATTCCCAGCCCGTGGCCACGCCCAGATTACACGCCCCATAAATGTGCGAAATGTCGCAAGCTGTGTGACAAAAATGTGACAAATGTCGCCTGAGGCGACATGGGGTTTTAAGGCCTCAAATGTGCTTGATATGAGTTGTTATGGTTAGATATCATGTTTGAGAGTTGCCAGGCCATCATAGGAGCCACGCCCAAAAGTCCCATTTTCCTGCCAATCTGGTGGCAAAAAAGGGACAAGTGTGGACATGGCGATTTCAGCCGAAAAATCACTCCAAATCATTTTATTTCGATCCTAAAAGTTAATTTAGGGTTCCTAGACACTAAATCAACCATTCCCGGCCCGTGGCCACGGCCAGATTCCACGCCCCATAAATGCGCGAAATGTCGCAAGCTGTGTGACAAAAATGTGACAAATGTCGCCTGAGGCGACATGGGGTTTTAAGGCCTCAAATGTGCTAGATATGATTTGTTATGGTTAGATATCATGTTTGAGAGTTGCCAGGCCATCATAGGAGCCACGCACAACCTTGAGCCACGCCCAAAAGTCCCATTTTCCTGCCAATCTGGTGGCAAAAAAGGGACAAGTGTGAGATGGCGATTTCAGCCGAAAAAATCACTCCAAATCATTTTATTTCGATCCTAAAAGTTAATTTAGGGTTCCTAGACACTAAATCAACCATTGGCAGGAAAGATGGGACTTTTGGGCGTGGCTCAAGGCTGGGCGTGGCTCCTATGATGGCCTGGCAACTCTCAAACATGATATCTAACCATAACAACTCATCAGGCACATTTAAGGCCTTAAAACCCCATGTATCAGGCGACATTTGTCACATTTTTGTCACAGTTTGAGAGTTGCCAGGCCGTGGAATAGGGCCACGGCTGGGAATGGTTGATTTAGTGTCTAGGAACCCTAAATTGCTTTTAGGATCGAAATAAAATGATTTGGAGTGATTTTTCGGCTGAAATCGCCATGTCCTTTGTCCCTTTTTGCCCCAGATTGGCAGGAAAGATGGGACTTTTGGGCGTGTCAAGCTGGGCGTGGCTCTATGATGGCCTGGCATCTCTCAAACATGATAAAATAAAAACTTTATCAATCAAAATTTGAGGCCTTAAACCCCATGCCTCAGGCGACATTTGTCACATTTTTGTCACACAGCTTGCGACATTTCGCGCATTTATGGGGCGTGGAATCTGGGCGTGGCCACGTGCTGGGAATGGTTGATTTAGTGTCTTAGAACCCTAAATTAACTTTTAGGATCGAAATAAAATGATTTGGAGTGATTTTTCGGCTGAAATCGCCATGCCCACATTTGTCCCTTTTTTGCCACCGGATTAGCAGAAAAGATGGGACTTTTGGGCGTGGCTCAAGGTTGGGTGTGGCTCCTATGATGGTCTGGCAACTCTCAAACATGATATCTAACCATAACAACTTATATCAAGCACATTTGAGGCCTTAAAACCCCATGTCGCCTCAGGCGACATTTGACACATTTTTGTCACACAGCTTGCGACATTTCGCGCATTCATGGGGCATGGAATCTGGGCGTGGCCACGGGCCGGGAATGGTTGATTTAGTATCTAGGAACCCTAAATTAACTTTTAGGATCGAAATAAAATGATTTGGAGTGATTTTTTGGCTGAAATCGCCATGTCCACACTTGTCCCTTTTTTTGCCCCCAGATTGGCAGGAAAGATGGGACTTTTGGGCGTGGCTCAAGGTTGGGCGTGGCTCTTATGATGGCCTGGCATCTCTCAAACATGATATCTAACCATAACAACTCATATCAAGCACATTTGAGGCTCTTAAACCCCATGTCGCCTCAGGCGACATTTGTCACATTTTTGTCACACAGCTTGCGACATTTCGCGCATTTATGGGCGTGGAATCAGGGCGTGGCCACGGGTTGGGAATGGTTAATTTAGTGTCTAGAACCCTAAATTAACTTTTAGGATCGAAATAAAATGATTTGGAGTGATTTTTCGGCTGAAATCGCCATGTCCACACTTGTCCCTTTCTTTGCCACCAGATTGGCAGGAAAATGGGACTTTTTGGGCGTGGCTCAAGGTTGGGCGTGGCTCCTATGATGGCCTGGCAACTCTCAAACATGATATCTAACCATAACAACTCATATCAAGCAAATTTGAGGCCTTAAAACCCCATGTCCCCTCAGGCAACATTTGTCACATTTTTGTCACACAGCTTGCGACATTTTGCGCATTTATGGAGCGTGGATTTTGGGCGTGGTCACGCGTTGGGTATGGTTGATTTAGTGTCTAGGAACCCTAAATTAACTTTTAGGATCGAAATAAAATGATTTGCAGCGATTTATCGGCTGAAATCGCCATGTCCACACTTGTCCATTGGTGATTGGTTGCAACTGATCTGCATGGACCATCATGAGATTTTTGGGGCTTGACTCAAGGTGGGGCGTAGTTCTTATGGTATGGCCTGGCATCTTTCAACATTTTAATATGATATTTAACCATAACAGCCCATATTGAATCCCATTTTGCCTCCTGCGAAATTCGTCCCTTGTTGCGTCCTGGCTCAGAACAACTGAATTTGGTTCAAAAGTTGCATTTCGGCTTATGGATAAGTATCTTTTACATCGGGTCAGATAATATGGGATTTAGGTTGCTTACCAAGGTTTGGCATAGCAGTCATGATGACCGGCCCGGCAAAATAAAGGCACAATTTCTAACATAGTTGAGGCCTTGAAATGCTATGTTCATTCATTAAAGTGAAACATTTGAGCATTTGCCCTCATCTTTGCGATTCGACTGGGAATAAGGCTTATAACTCAATTATTGTCATATTACCGTCAACGTTCATGATACTATGATAATGTATCTCATCTTCAGGCTGAAATAATGGCTCGGTTAATTTAAAGGCCATAAAAGCATCTACCTTCTCAATTACGAGATAATAGTTAAGACAAGAACTAGAACTTAATAAAAATTCGAGTTACTACACGAATCGTCTAATGGCTCGAAGATTAGAAGGCGATTATGGACTTTGGTTGGATTTGGAAGAAAAAAAAGGTCGGCTGAATTCAAAACGTACACAAATCAAAGACAATTGACAACGTCAGCTAACTGTATAAAACTTATTTATGAACTAATCAAATTTATAGATGAGTTGCTTTAATTAGATAGTAAATCATTCGTGATTTGTGTAGCGTTCATGGGAGGAAATTGCATATGTCCACGCGCGCGCGTCGCGCGCATTTGGAGTGCCGAAATTTGCGGCGCGGCTTGTCACATGTCGCGTAAAACATGTGAGTTGGACTTTCTTGCACGTTTTGCACGGCCGTGCAAAAAAACGAAAAAGTCGAATAATTCAAAAACTGGCACTTAGAAATTGATGAAACTTGCCAAATTTACTTATGAGACATTGATGAACATTCCTGTGGAGTTTTATGAAAATCAACGGAGCCGTTTTTATTTTAAACGCAAGGAAAGTTTTCAAAATGTATACCGTGCAAAAAATCGAAAAGTCGAATAATTCAAAAACTGGCACTTAGAAATTGATGAAACTTGCCAAATTTACTTATCAGACATTGATAAACATTCCTGTGGAGTTTTATAAAAATCAACGGAGCCGTTTTTTATTTTAAACGCAAGGAAAGTTTTCAAAAATGTATACCGTGCAAAAAATCGAAAAGTCGAATAATTCAAAAACTGGCACTTAGAAATTGATGAAACTTGCCAAATTTACTTATCAGACATTGATAAACATTCCTGTGGAGTTTTATGAAAATCAAAGGAGCCGTTTTTATTTTAAACTCAAGGAAAGTTTTCAAAAATGTATACCGTGCAAAAAACTAAAAAATCGAAAAAGTCGAATAATTCAAAAACTGGCACTTAGAAATTGATGAAACTTGCCAAATTTACTTATCAGACATTGATAAACATTCCTGTGGAGTTTGATGAAAATCAACGGAGCCGTTTTTATTTTAAACGCAAGGAAAGTTTTCAAAAATGTATACCGTGCAAAAAATTGAAAAAGTCGAATAATTCAAAAACTGGCACTTAGAAATTGATAAAACTTTCCAAATTTACTTATCAGACATTGATAAACATTCCTGCGGAGTTTTATAAAAATCAACGGAGCCGTTTTCATTTTAAACACAAGGAAAGTTTTCAAAAATCAAAATCGAAAAAGTCGAATAATTCAAAAACTGGCACTTAGAAATTGATGAAACTTGCCAAATTTACTTATCAGACATTGATAAACATTCCTGTGGAGTTTTATGAAAATCAACGGAGCCGTTTTTATTTTAAACGCAAGGAAAGTTTTCAAAAATGTATACCGTGCAAAAAATCGAAAAAGTCGAATAATTCAAAAACTGGCACTTAGAAATTGATGAAACTTGCCAAATTTACTTATCAGACATTGATAAACATTCCTGTGGAGTTTTATGAAAATCAACGGAGCCGTTTTTATTTTAAACTCAAGGAAAGTTTTCAAAAATGTATACCGTGCAAAAAATCGAAAAAGTCGAATAATTCAAAAACTGGCTCTTAGAAATTGATGAAACTTGCCAAATTTACTTATCAGATATTGATAAACATTCCTGGGGAGTTTTATAAAAATCAACGGTGCCGTTTTTATTTTAAACGCAAGGAAAATTTTCAAAAATTTATACCGTGCAAAAAATCGAAAAAGTCGAATAATTCAAAAACTGGCACTTAGAAATTGATGAAACTTGCCAAATTTACTTATCAGACATTGATAAACATTCCTGCGGAGTTTTATAAAATCAACGGAGCCGTTTTCATTTTAAACACAAGGAAAGTTTTCAAAATCAAAATCGAAAAAGTCGAATAATTCAAAAACTGGCACGGTATACATTTTTGAAAACTTTCCTTGCGTTTAAAATAAAACGGCTCCGTTGATTTTCATAAAACTCCACAGGAATGTTAATCAATGTCTGATAAGTAAAAGTTTCATCAATTTCTAAGTGCCAGTTTTTTGAATTATTCGACTTTTTCGATTTTTTGCACGGTATACATTTTTTGAAAATTTTCCTTTGCGTTTGTAAAACGGCTCCGTTGATTTTCATAAACTCCACAGGAATGTTTATCAATGTCTCATAAGTAAATTTGGCAAGTTTCATCACTTGCTAGTTTTTGAATTATTCGACTTTACGATTTTTGCACGGTATACATTTTTGAAAACTTTCCTTGCGTTTAAAATAAAAACGGCTCCGTTGATTTTCATAAACTCCATAGAAATGTTTATAAATGTCTGATAAGTAAATTTGCAAGTTTCATCAATTTCTAAGTGCCAGTTTTTGAATTATTCGACTTTTTCGATTTTTTTGAAAACTTTCCCTTGTGTTTAATAAAATGAAAAACGGCTCCGTTGATTTTTATAAACTCCGCAGGAATGTTAATCAATGTCTGATAAGTAAATTTGGCAAGTTTCATCAATTTCTAAGTGCCAGTTTTTGAATTATTCGACTTTTTCGATTTTTTGCACGGTATACATTTTTGAAAACTTTCCTTGAGTTTAAAAATAAAGACGGCTCCGTTGATTTTCATAAAACTCCACAGGAATGTTTATCAATGTCTGATTAGTAAATTTGGCAAGTTTCATCGATTTCTAAGTGCCAGTTTTGAACTATTGGACTTTTTCGATTTTGCATTTTTGAAAACTTTCCTTGTGTTTTAAATAAAACAGCTCCTTTGATTTTTATAAACTCCACAGGAATGTTTGTCAATCTGATAAGTAAATTTGGCAAGTTTCATCAATTTCTAATTGCCACTTTTTTAATTATTCGACTTTTTCGATTTTTGAAGTTTTGGAATTTTTCCTTGCGTTTAAATGAACATTGCTCTTATGATGAGCCTAAAACTCCTGAGGAATGTTCATCTATGCCTGATGAGCAGAACTGGTAAGTTTCAGCCGATTACAAGATTTGGTTGATGAATTAGGCCATTTCTTGTTCACTCGAATTCTATGTCAATAAGCCGAAATGCCCGATTTCCCGAATATGAATACGTGCAAAAATGGAGAAAGTCCTACTGAAACATGTTCTGTTTATATGAGTTTGCGTCAGTCGCGCAAACGTTTGATTATGAAACAATGCGCGGATAGCCAAATTAAAATTAAAATTGTCTTCAAGAAGGAGCTTTGCCCCCTGTTTATGCTTCACTTGCCGCTTAAATTGCTAACAATATGTACTTTGTACCACAAAACTATCTTCGCCCCACCGTTAAAGTTCATGAAACATGCCAAAATGATAAAATTTGCGACATATGTGACATATTCAAGAGGCGACGTGACTTCATTAGTTCATTGAACCGCATCGAGTTAACCAATCGGTACTCACGCAGAAACACCCAGTCCCCAAACACCCCCCCCCCGAAAAACGCCCCCAAACATTTACAAAGCCGACTTCACACGGGCAAACGTGGTGGGTATCCTGGCTCGCTACGTGAGCTATGCTTACTCTAATAGCTCACTTCATCTGTGTTTGAGTTACAGTTAGATTATGGTTATGTTTTGGCTAGTGTTATGGTTAGAGTTATGGTGAGGGCTAGAGTTTCGTCGAGAATGTAAATGAGGCCTTTTGGCACACGGTACAAAGCCCACATGTTGTTGACTGGCTCTGAGCAGGTTGCGACTGGGTTTATAACTCTGTACCCCGTCCACTTTTTGTTGACAGGCATTGAACAGGTTGCGACTGGGTTTTTGACAATTCAAAGCCAGGTTTTGGACGGGTTTAGAAAAAAAAGGCAAATGTAAAGTTCTGCGCAAGGCTTAACTGAGCGCAAATTTGCGCTCATTTGCGCTCGTTAGCGCTCTCGTTAGCGCTCAAATTAGGGAAATTTTGCGCTCGTTAGCGCTCGTTAGCGCTCATTTGCGCTCCGAGCCTCGAAAATGACTGAGCGCAAATGAGCGCAAAATTTTGCGCTCATACGTGCTCGTCATCGCTCATATGTGCTCATTAACGCTCGTTAGCGTCCATTTTGCGCCCATTTTGCGCCCATTTTGCGCTCAGAGCGCTAACGAGCGCAAAATGATCTCTGGAAAAATGTCTTTTTTGCGCTCAGATACGCTCATTTACGCTCAGTCATACTGAGCGCAATTTTGCGCTCATTAGCGCTCATTAGCGCTCATTAGCGCCCGTTAGCGCTCAGTTGCGCTCAGTTGCGCTTATTGCCGATTTGCGCCCAGATGCGCTCAATTGCGCTCAATTGCGCTCAGTTTCACCACACCTCAGCAATTTTGCGCCCATTTTGCGCCCATTTTGCGCTCAGCCTTTCTGAGCGCTAACGAGCGCAAAAATTTTGCGCCCATTTGCGCTCGTATGTGCTCGTAAGTGCTCATTTGCGCTCGAAAGCGCTCATTTGCGCTCGGAAGCGCTCATTTGCGCTCGGAAGCGCTCATTTGCGCTCGGAAGCGCTCATTTGCGCTCGGAAGCGCTCATTTGCGTTCGAAAGTGCTCATTTGCGCTCGAAAGCGTTCATTTGCGCTCGGAAGCGCTCATTTGCGCCCAGTTATTAGAGGCTTACGTTTCTGAGCCGGCATAGTTGTCTTGTACTAGCACATTGCGTGAAGGGCGCAGCTCACAAGCCACGAACCGTCGAAACATAGGTCTTGCTTGTTGTTTCACGTGCGAACAGAGAACTGCACACGTCACAGATGTTTGCAAGCATGGGCATATAAATATGAAAGCCGAGCATTGTTATTGAGCAAGGCTGAAGGCAATCTGAATCAGTGTCACAATAAAAAGTCGCGGCTCACAGTGCAGACTACCCTTCTCTGCCGTGGTTGCTAGGCAACATGAACAATGTCATGTCACGTGACTATATACTAATCCAGTGCCGACCACAGGTTCGAAGTAGAACACAGGTTCGAAGTAGTTTCCTACGAGTCGTGTTGCAAAAAATGTGCGTGCGGTGGAGGGAAGCCCTGACCCCTTATCTTCAAAGCGCTAGATGCGATGCGCTTAATCATATTTTCTGGGTGACGTAATAGGTTATGAAGGCTTCCGTTTTCTCTAACCAGGGGCGTCGTGCCGCGCATTCTTTGCACAAAACCAGGGTCATGGTATTGGTTGCCTGGTGATAGGATTTTACCCTACCCTCCGCCGCGCGCCATTTTTTTCTGCAACACGAACCTCCAAATTTTTGTCAGGCGTTGCCTGACCCCCTCGCGCGCGCGCCACGACTCGCAATTAAATAAATTTAAAACTTTAAATAATGGGTCAGACGACGTCAGACAACCAAATTTCCGAGTGTTGCGCGCTAGGGATGGGTGAAATCCATCTAGGTGATACCAAACGGTACGTGCAGACCAGCTGATGCAGCCGCTGACTGAGCGGTGCGCGGCGCGTCGCTCAGAAGGGTCTTTCTTCGATACTGATAGATAGAGACAAGGTCATGGTTAGGGCAACTGCAAATGCAAGCGCCTCGACGGACGTTGCCCGTCCACACAGTGGCGACATAGGAACAAATTATCGCGCGATCACGAATTTCGCGCGCTCCGAAAAAGAATTGCAAACATTCAGCGCAAAATTTGCCAAATGTGACACTGCGCGGCGCTAGTGTGCCGCGCGGTGTCACAATTTGGCAAATTTTGAATTTGTGTGAATTCCGCCGCAAAATTCAGTCTTCAGATTCTAAATTTGATAATTACGTTGCAATGCTGAAAGTGAATGCAACCATTGAATATTATAATGATTTTTACTTTTAGCTCAGTCCAGATCCAGTATGAGTATCAGTAAATTGCTGCTTGCCTATAAGTGAAATCCTCGGGTCCGTTCAAATCATTAGGACCCGGAATGTTAACCTTTATATTCTCAAAGGCTAATAACGTCGAGTCTATTTATAAGGACCCGGAATGTTAGCCCCGCTGCAGCAAGCATAATCAAATGGAGTAGATAGAGCCGGGCCCACAGAGTCACCTGCAGCAAGCATAATCAAATGGAGTAGATAGAGCCGGGCACACAGAGTCTCCTGCAGCAAGCATAATCAAATGGAGTAGATAGAGCCGGGCCCACAGAGTCACCTGCAGCAAGCATAATCAAATGGGGTAGATAGAGCCGGGCCCACAGAGTCACCTGCAGCAAGCATAATCAAATGGAGTAGATAGAGGGGCACAGAGTCTCCTGCAGCAAGCATAATCAAATGGAGTAGATAGAGCCGGGCCCACAGAGTCACCTGCAGCAAGCATAATCAAATGGAGTAGATAGAGCCGGGCCCACAGAGTCACCTGCAGCAAGCATAATCAAATGGGGTAGATAGAGCCGGGCACACAGAGTCTCCTGCAGCAAGCATAATCAAATGGAGTAGATAGAGCCGGGCCCACAGAGTCTCCTGCAGCAAGCATATAATAAAATGGAGTAAATAGAGCCGGGCCCACAGAGTCTCCTGCAGCAAGCATAATCAAATGGGGCAGATAGAGCCGGGCCCACAGAGTCTCCTACAGCATGCATAATCAAATGGGGTAGACAGAGCCGGGCCCACAGAGTCTCCTGCAGCAAGCATAATCAAATGGAGTAGATAGAGCCGGGCCCACAGAGTCTCCTGCAGCAAGCATAATCAAATGGAGTAGATAGAGCCGGGCCCACAGAGTCTCCTGCAGCAAGCATAATTAAATGGAGTACTAGATAGAGGCCTGAGTCTCCTGCAGCAAGCATAATTAAATGGAGTAGATAGAGCCGGGCCCACAGAGTCTCCTGCAGCAAGCATAAAATGGAGTAAATGGAGTAGAGCAGAGCCGGGCCCACAGAGTCAACTGCAGCAAGCATAATCAAATGGGGTAGATAGAGCCAGGCCCACAGAGTCAACTACAGCAAGCATAATCAAATGGAGTAGATAGAGCCGGGCACACAGAGTCAACTACAGCAAGCATAATCAAATGGAGTAGATAGAGCCGGGCACACAGAGTCAACTACAGCAAGCATAATCAAATGGAGCAGATAGAGCCGGGCACACAGAGTCTCCTGCAGCAAGTATAATCAAATGGAGTAAATAGAGCCGGGCTCACAGAGTCTCATGCAGCAAGCATAATCAAATGGGGTAGATAGAGCCGGGCCAACAGAGTCTCCTGCAGCAAGCATATAATAAAATGGAGTAGATATAGCCGGGCCCACAGAGTCACATCTCACAAGCAAATATCAATTAGCATAATCAAAACGGTTAGAAAAGTAGAAAGAGCCGATGGCCACACAAAACAAATAATTTAATGAAGTAATGAGTAGCAACGAACTGCGTAAAAACATCAACTGTTTATGGAAAGCCGGACACATTCCTCACTCTAGTGCTCAGCAGATAGTTTATTCCATATATGGGTATCACCTGACAATTATTTCAAGGAACGCCTGTTAAACCTGACCTACGTCATCACTTTATCCAACGCGATTTGGAGGATCTCAAAATATGGTCATCTCTGCTAGAGTGACTCTCAACCTAAAGCGCGGCGTACGACGCGCGCACTCAAACAATTAATGCCCAAATATGGTTGAATCACTTAATAGGGGCGTAAAATATGCGCCCCGAGCTGAGGAGCGAATATGAATCTATACCCAACTGCCGTTATCGGCACTGGATAGTCACGTGTCATGCATCAATCGACATTGTAAAATTTCATAGCAACCACTGCAGAAAACGAATAGCCTGTACTTGGCACTGCGAGCCGCAATTCGTTATGTGATTGCCTAACTCTGCTTTCTAAACCTCTTGCAATTGCATAAGTTCTTTGACGTTTCGAGGAAGCAAAGAATGTGAATGTATAATTTAAACCCCTGAATCCCTGATTCGAGGCTTCGAGGCATGTGAGCTCCGCAAGCCAGCTGCCAGCACCAAGGTTTACAAGGTTTTACAAGGTTTTACAAGGTTTACAAATGAGCGCTAATGAGCGCAATTGAGCGCAATTAAGCGCTAACGAGCGTAATTGAGCGCAATTGAGCGCTAATGAGCGCAATTAAGCGCTAATGAGCGCAATTGAGCGCTAATGAGCGCACTTAAGCGCAACTGAGCGCAAATGAGTATAAGAAAGTTTTATTTTTTGTAAAATAGCTACAACTGAGCGCAGCTGAGCGGAATTGAGCGCAACTGAGCGCAAATTGAAATAATTTGCGCTCAGCACAACTGAGCGCAAAATTGAAAATTTGCGCTCAGTTGTTCTGAGCGCATATGAGCGCAAATGAGCGCAAAATAATTTGCGCTCAGTAAAACTGAGCGCAAAATGCAAAAAATTTGCGCTCGTTAGCGCTCGTTAGCGCTCATTTTTAAATTCTGTAAATTTTGCGCTCGTTAGCGCTCTGAGCGCAAAATGGGCGCAAAGTGGGCGCAAAATGGGCGCTAACGAGCGTTAATGAGCACATATGAGCGATGACGAGCATATATGAGCGCAAAATTTTGCGCTCATTTGCGCTCAGTTATTTTCGAGGCTCTAGAGCGCTAATGGGCGCTAACGAGTGGTAATGAGCGCTAACGAGCGCAAAATTTTGCGCTCGTTAGCGCTCGTTAGCAATCATATGTGCTCAATTGTGCTCATTTGCGCTCAGTTAAGCCTTGCGCTATACTTTACATTTGCCAAAAAAAACTATAAGCAAGATACATATCTCTTACCTACTTTCTGGCTGTTTTTGGACAGATTTGCAAAATTTCAAAACTAAATTTGTGACAGTTTGGGAACAATCCAAAGATAATTCTCTGACAGGCTTTGGACGGGTTCGCCACATTTACAGCTAAATTAACGACAGGTTGGGGACACTTTTTATAAGGTTCATGACAGGTTTCAATAAGACAGGTTTCACACAGATTCGATGCTCTTTTGGACAGGATTTGACGGATTACCGCCTGAATGGAGGCCTTAATTTTGAAAAGTTTAAAGGGAGCGGTCACATATTTTGTCGACATCCAAAGGGTGGGGGTTCCAAATGGTGACGGCTACTGGCAGGGCCTGTCGGAAAGGAGGGATATCAAAATTATGAGATTTCACTCTGTATGATACTCCTGTATCATTGTTATGACATATACCTACATGGATGTACGCGTCTATTACCTACTCTATTATAACTTATATCGGGTCCATTTTGAGATATTTCTCTCGAGAGGCGTAGCCCGAGGGATGTTGCATCCGGTTTTGATCCGCAGCCCAAAGGGCGAGAGTCGATAAGGCAAGTTTCCACTTATTATGGAGATATGAACGTACCGGAAAATGGTTAAAACAATGAATTGTCATCCCTCCCAAGACAAATGCTAACGGCCTCCCGACAAATAAATGTCAACCCCACCCAGTCAAAATTGTATACATGCCAGAGGAATTGTCCATCCCAATCAGCCAAATGTGTACCCTCTCCCAGACTAAATCTCCAGACAAACTGTCCAGCAGACAATTTGTCCATCCCTGCCAAATATGTGACCTCTCTCAGACTAATGTCTACCCCTAGACATATGTTGTCTCGTCCCAGTCAAATGTGTACGCCACTTTGGACGAAATTCTAACCCTCCTGGTTAAGATTCTGCCCCTCCCAGACTAATACCCAATCCATTCCTCCATTAAATGTGTACCCCACCCAGCCAAAATTCTACCTCTCCAAGACAAATTGTCCAACCCTCCCAGCCAAATTTGCATCCCCTTCGGTCCCCTTCCACTTTCCAGACAAATTTCTATCCCTCTTTGAAAAATTTCCACTCCTCCCAGTCAAAATTGTACCCCTCCCAGACAAATTGTCCATCCTTCCATGCAGCCAAATGAGTATCCCTTCAAGAGAAAGGTCTACCCCGGCAGACACAACAAGTCTATCTCGTCCCAGTCAACTGTGTACACCCTCAGAAAATTTCCACCCCTCCCACACAAATTGTCCCTTCCTCCAGGAAAAACATGAACGCTTCCAGGCTAAAAGTGACCCCTCTCGGACGAATTATCACCCTTCCAGTCAAAAGTGTATCCCTCCCAGCCAAATTGTCTATCCCTCCTAGACAAATGTGTATCCTCTCCAAGACAATTGTCTACCCCCGTCCCATTTATATGCAACCTTACTGAAACTCCTTCCTGACAGATGTTTGGTCGTGTTTCTGCTGGTTGCGCAATGTGACAAGTCTTTCAAAATGGGGTTGCCCATCTAATATGGCAATGAAGCAATTTTGATACTCCATCATTATATGCTGAACTGTTTTTCCGGTGAACATGCCCAATGAATTGGACGAGACCATAATTGCATCTTTGTGTACACTACCTTAATACGCAAAATATTTGACGTTCACTGTCATGAAGTAAAAAAAGAACTACAAAAGTACAAATGTCAAGTAACGATGCAAGAAGCCCTGCAGTGCGACCGTGACCCGTGGGTTTTAAGTATCCCAGCACAGTTCATCAGCTTATCGAGCAAAAATTGATATGCTAGCGAGAGTCTTGATATGTTCCACTTCCATAACCGGAGCCAAGCCTCATGCCTGGTTGCTTACACAGTACCTACGCTTGGAAAATATAGCCTGGTGCAGTTGTTCCTACAACCTCGCTGCTCACACTGCATCTCCCGCACGGGTTCACCAAACTTCAATTGAGAAGTGGTGACGCAGCTCACCACTTGATGAAACTTAAGGCAAGACTTGACAAACAAATACGTGCTGCATTGCCATATGATCATTGATGCTTCAATGAATATACATGAGGGTCTTGAAACTCGCATCTCAACCTACCTTCTAAGCTTCTACCCAAAGTCTAATCTGCCCGATATTGTAGTCAGGTTTCACTAGAAAGAAAGATACTACTTCAGGCCCGATCACCGGATGGTTTTCATCTAAGACTCCAAGATAACAGAATAGGAGGAGTAAAGATGCTCAGTATAGATTACAATAAATTAACAATGGTCCCAACGTGTTCCTAAATCTTTGGGCTTCTTTGAATAGCCACAACTAGAAATTGTGGCTATTCAAAAGTTCAGAAGGATAGCAGTTGGGTAAAAGTGTCACAAAAGTTGTGAATTTTATCCAATTGATCCATTGGATCCATCATGTCCAATGGACATCCAATGGACATCCATTGAACATGATGTCCATCGGTTAAATTGTCCAATGGTGTTCAATGGATCCATTGGATCCTATTTTGATGTTCAATGGACATTTTCAATGGATCCAATGGATGTTCAATGGATCCATCTGGGTGGATCCAATGGACACCATTGGACATGTCCATTGGATCCATTGCACACTGTTTCCATTGGATCCAATGGATCCATTTTGTCCTTTTGTCCATTGGACACAATGGATCCATTGGACAAAATTCACAACTCTTGTGACACTTTTACAAGCAGTTGTTATTGCATTGATTCATGAACTGACCATAGCAGATAGCAAAATGTATTATCTATGATTGCTATTACATAAAGTAGGCACGAGGTTATTGAGTCCTTGAGTGGTCCACTGATTGAAGTTTCTCAGAATGATAATTGAAACAAGAATCGGAGAATGACTACAGCATGGGGTATCTGCAGTGCAGTTCAACTCCATCGCTCAATCATTAAATTCTTACTCAGCTAGAGATTCAGTGATTTGCATATTATGGCCCAATCAACAGCTTACTTCCACTCTTCTAGATGTAGCTATATCATTAAAATGTTAACGAATTATCCCAAACTTATGCTGGATCTTGGTACTCCAAGATATATGTATGCCAAGAGTGCTAGATTGCAAGATGAAGTTCTACTGAAGTACACTCGAGAAAGATGAGAGACTACTTATTTTGAGAATAAGAAGGATCAAAAGGATTAAACTCCCCAAATTGTTTCGTTTCGACTGAGGGGCGAAGATATGAAATTGACGCTTCCAGTATCCCGTTGGTTTTGGCTGATATTGACTATAGGCAGTCCTCTGAAGCCAACCCAAATCGAATGTAACGTTTAAAATAAGAACCCATGGCCTCCGGCCATCGTTCACATTTTTCTTTCAGCAATTCATACAGTATAATGCAGTACTTTAGTTCTTATCAGTGATGAGTCATATTTTTATTCGGTGTGCCTACTCCTCTATGTGATGTCCATATGTCAGGTGGTGCCAAACGTCACTGGTACTCTGGTATGAACATTCCGATCATCGGCAATCGGCATGCTTGATTGGGTACTGAGTGGTGTCAGAAAAATCTGTGGCTTATATAAGCCACCGGACAGACAGAAATCATAAACCGGACAGAAAGATATATATATTTATTTATTTATTAATTTATATATGAGGAAGAATTATAAGTAGTAAGATTGTTTTTTCGGGTGTGTTGGAGATCGCGAGGGGGGGGGCTTTAAACGTGTTTATATTGAGCTGAATTTGAAATAAATTTTTAAGTATTCACGAAATTATAATTTAAAACGCAATACTATTTTCAGTCCAGAAAACATTAGCGGAAACAGTCATGGAGCTGGTATCTCAAAACAGCGATCTAAGATTATTACCGACTGGGAATTCAGGTGATACCACGAGATATAATTCTGAATTTTGATTTCATATCAATGCAACTGTTGGGAAATTTAATGACACAATTTCATCCTTGATTGTATCACATCATTTTGAAAATCTAAAACTAAAAGATTTTCCCTGCAGATTTGGCCAGCGCCAGCGAATCCAAACAAAAGCGAATTCGCACCCGCTCAAACTCTCTGACTCTGATGGGACATTCAGCTTTATCGGTCCCCATGATTGGACAATCGGCTTCATCGGTCCCCATGATTGGACATTCAGCTTCGTTGGTCCCCCTGATTGGACATTCAGCTTCATCGGCCCCCCTGATCGGACATTCAGCTTCATCGGTCCCCCTGATCGGACATTCAGCTTCATCGGTCCCCCTGGTGGGACATTCAGCTTCATCGGTCCCTCTGATTGGACAATCAACTTCATCGGTACCCCTGATTGGACAATCAGCTTCGTTGGTCCCCCTGATTGGACATTCAGCTTCATCGGCCCCCCTGATCGGACATTCAGCTTCATCGGTCCCTCTGATTGGACATTCAGCTTCATCGGTACCCCCGATTGGACAATCAGCTTCATCGGTACCCCTGATTGGACGTTCAGCTTCATCGGTCCCTATGATCGGACATTCAGCTTCATCGGTCCCCCTGATTGAGCAAGTTGAGTTTTCTGGCACGCCCTTTGACGAGAACACAGTGATTTGCATCAGCGACTCAGACGGGGAAGGAGCGGTGGATATCAGCAGTGACACGATTGAGATATCTCGATCGCATTGATCACCGGACCCTTATTTTACTTGTTGTTTGACGTTTAAAATCTATTCTTGTAGCTGTACTCAGAACAATACAACCACATCAGACAATCAGAGCGGAATATTCGTATGTCTAAACTCTTTTTTTTCTACCATTAACGTCCGTATGCCTTCCGATCCCATTCGTCCTTAAACTTAAAATTAAACTTAACATGTTAAAAATGTAAATATTGTGTAATTTATTCGCTATTATACTGCTTGATTGACCGTGACGATTCAGGAATGGGACCAATCACATACTTTTTACCTGGCAGAATTTCATATTGATTATTGATATTATTATTGAACCCTTTTGAAAATTTGAAACTTTATCTGTTTCAACTTGAACTGTGTACCCCGGGAATTTAGAAGACTGTAGAGAACAGTGACTGACAAATACAATGAAAACATTAAGAAACAAATAGATTATAACTTATTTCGTAATCAATTTTTAAAGTTATATCTTTTAACAATTATTATTTTTTTTTTTTTTTTTTTTAACATCAATTAGAAAATATAAACGAGTCATGTAACATCAATTAGAAAATATAAACGAGTCATGTAACATCAATTAGAAAATATAAACTCGTTTGGCCCCGCTCCTTATCACCCTGGCACACTTCACAACTGTCACAATAATTCACGCACGTCGCACACCTCACCAAACTTGATAAATAAAACACTACCTGGGACATTAATAAACCAGCAGCTAAATATTGTTTATAGAATTGTTCAAAGTGGCATCCATCCTATCGCATCTTGCTGAAAATGATAGTAAGCTCTCCTGCACCCATTGGAGATCTTCCTTTGTCAGATCGTAATGACATTCCGGATAATCTGTTCTGCCAGATTCTGTATCACTTTGACTTTGAGGCGGTAAATTCTGAGAACAATGGTTCGTACTATGCACTTCACCCCGCCTGATGAAGTGGTGCATTTCCGGCTCTTTAGATCTTTTGTCTCTGAGAATCTGTACCAGTTTCCTCCTCTGTGCTCGCTCAGCAGGGCTTCGGTCAGGTACAATGAAAACTCCTCCATATCTCTCTGATGTTTTCAAGTATTTCGCTGACTTAAGGGCAGTTTGGGCTTCCTCTCGGGTGTTGAAATTTACTTTTACTGGTCTCGTTTTTCCTAGTTTCGCCACACCAATTCTGCAGTGATCTTTTACCACTGGCTTTGAAGACTGCCCGCAAGCACACTCTAAGATATCATCTATTTTGTTACCTAAATCTGACAAGTTATCTTCTGGCACACCAAACAGTACAATTTGCGTTTGCCGTTCATTTTCGCATATCACTGATTTCACCACTGTCTCTAGTTCCTTTCTTTGATTTTGGACATCTTCCCCATAATGAACTGAGCTTTTTTGTCTTGATTGCAGTTTCTCCTGTAACTCTATAACAGTTTCTTGACTTGACAACTGCTCCTTCATTGAACTTTCGATCTGAATGGCTGCCGATCTCAACATGTTGATACTGCCCTCAACAATACTAACCAATGAAACAATCATTTTCGACAAATCAACACTATTTGCCCGCAAGAAGTCATTTTCAGTGATAGTTGACGGTGTGGTATTCCCTGACAACTCCTGAACTGTTCTGAGAGCCTTATCACACTTATTTTCAAATTTGTAAAGGTTGCTCAAACTAAATTCTATGGCGTTTTGCTGCATTTCATACAATGTATTTCAGTGTATAGGCTGTGTGACAGGATGAAATAAAGTTGCTGATAAGAGAGCACAAATTTTAACACAAAATGCAAAACGATAAGACTGAACTGCAAAACGATAAGACTGAACTGACGATAAGACTGAACTGACGATAAGACTGAACTGGCGATAAGACTGAACTGACGATAAGACTGAACTGACGATAAGACTGAACTGACGATAAGACTGAACAATTATTTTAATCTAATTCTGACACAGACAACTGTGCGCACATTAGCATTGAAAGATGTATTATTGATGTTAATTTTTTGTTCCCAGGTTGCTTGAATAATGAACTTATCTTATTGTTCACTTACTTATTATATTGAGTATATGAGTTATACACTCACTTAAAGTGAAGTTGAAGCAAATATACGTCGGGTCATGTGTCACCGCGCGCTACGTATTTAGTATGCGCGTCAAAGCGCAAAAAAACAATTAGCGCGCGCGTCTCCTGCATCTCCTCAGAATCTAGCGATCAGTGGACGCCGCGCGTTTTTCGAGAATTGACTAATCTTAAATTTACTCCGCAGGCAATCAAACGTTTTATACTGAAAGTTGGCAGTCTGAAGATATGATTTCCTCTTCTCACTTCGCATTGTTGAGGTGAGTCACACATGTACTTATTGTTGATTTTGCTCTTGGCTGACATGGCAGTGCTAATTGCTCATTTTTGCCCTGATCGAAGTTTGATGGTACGATGAGTCCAATAAAATGTGCTGATGAGGGACATGCTAAAAGTGAGGTAAGTGGTCCATTTTTGGTCAGTATGTTGTCATCAATTGTTCAAAAGATGTTATCGAAATTTTATAGCTTATTAGCTTGATACTTGTCACAATTTCCTTCTAGAGAAAAGTCTTTATTTGCATTGACTTGATAATTAGTGTTTGCATCTTTCTTTTGCATTGATTGTTTTAATGTAAACAGATTTGGAGTTAAACTGAATCTCCCGGAGTAGGGACTTACGCCATATTGCTTTTAATTGCCTCATGATAGAGTGAAGAACATGGGGAAGATTTCAAGGAGACACGGGTCTCTCAAGAAAGCTGCATTTGGGGCCATTGGACACTGTCTGCACTTGGTCTGGAAAGTTTTTCCTCTACCTACTGATGTAGATAAATGGCTGTTTGTTCTTTCTAGCTGTTGGGTCGAGATTTCGACCCAAGATCACACCTGCGTGCGACCTTGAGATCTGTTTATCCTTCAATATTTGTTTCATTTAATTGACAGTTTTTGCTACAGCTCTGCGATCATTTTAGTTGATGTGTTTTATATTTGCTACCCTGCTTGCCAATGCACGCTCCTGATGCTCCATAAATCATCTTGGTAAGCCCAAAGAGTTATTAACTATCACGTGTTTTTCTTGTTTGCTACACAACTCAGTTACACTTGCTTTTTACAGGTTCTCTACAAACGAGCCCTTTGCCCTGCATTGCAGCCTGACTAGCTTTGTCGAGTGTCAGGTCACAGGAGTTGTGACTTCTTGTGATGTTCTTCACCTTATTTATGGAGAAAGATGAGCCTTCCTGCCACACTGCCAGGGAAAAGGTTAGATACCAGTTATCAGTTATGTTACACTTTATTGTCTGCTGAGAATATACGGACTACTGCACAATGCACAGAGCACACTTAAAACTACGGCATAATTACAAGTTTATTAATATTTTGAATAAAACTCCTGAGTTTGCAACAATTAATAATTCCTCAGAAGCAAACTGGACTAGTAATTGAACGCCATGTGTGATGTCCTACAGGAATGCGGAGAGCTCTCAGTTGCTTCACCCCTTTGCAGTCTGCATAGAAAGGAGACGGAAAATAGATTTTCTGAGCATAGGTGAGATATTTTCAGTTTTCCTTTAAGTTGTTAGTTTTGGGACAGAAGTACGACATCCTTGAAGTTCAACTGCCATTAATTCAGGAGCCCGTAACTTCTGGGCTGTCGAATTGCTGAGTCAGTTGAACTTTTGTCCCTGATCCAAATAAGGATTTTCTAACGGTGACTGAGTGCGGAGAGAAACATAAATATGATCCCGGATGACTTTATACATAAATCCTCTATGAGTCTTTATACTTCTTTTAAATTCTCGTAACATTTCAGTGTTTGCTGTCCCACCGTGAAATTTCCACTTGAAATTGAAGTCATGAAGTTGGATCACGATGATAAACTGTTATCCTTTTCTACTCTGGTAGCAAGGTAAGTATCTTAAAGGTGCATGACGCGATAATCATGAAAAATTAACATATACATTTTATTGGCTTAATGTGATCCACAGTTGTCCAAAATGGGGGGTCATGCTATGTTAGAAGAGTTTGGGCTGTTTTAACATATCTAACAACTGTTTTTGACTTATTATTGAGCCAAAATGAAGTTTCAAATGCTTTCAGACACCCTAAATCTGTGAGAAATAAGTTTTTTTGGCCATTTTTAGGGATTTTCGATCCCTAAAAAGCACACCTTGGCACAGATTATTTTATCCATGGGCACTTCTGTGACTAATTATTGCATGAAATTGCTTCTAGGTGAAAGTTTAATGTGTGACAATTCCAGAACATCTTGAATTATGAAAAAATATCAATCACAACCGAAGTTATGCCATTTTTCATCTCAAAAATTGGGAAAATTCAGTGAAAAATGTCTATTTTCATCAAATTGAGCCTTAAAATTGAAGAAATTTTCAATTTTTGAGGTTATTTCATCATTATTTTCATTTCTAATGAATGAAATATCTCTATAGTAGCTATTCACAAAGTATTGACATGATTAAGACCTAATATGACCAATAAATTCCAAAAAAAGAAGATTTTTTGACTCTCTGAGCTTTAAGAAATTTAAGCTAAAATTCCCAATTTTTCGCGCTTTAGAATTTTTTCCTGAAAAAAGCCCAAAAAAGCCCAAGAAGGTCTATACACCATCTTTTAGGAAATTTTCTCAGCTTTCAGATGGTAAGAAGGGCTTGTGGGCCCTAAAAGGCCCTAAACACGTTTTTTGGTGTCAAAGGTTCTCAAATTAGGCTAAAACTAAAATAAATTTCGAAAATTTTCCTTATGAGATATTGTTAAACGGATTTTTGCATGTTGATCAGAAAAGATTGAAGTTTGTCATCGAAAAATGATTGAAGCACAGTTTTGTGTGTAATAGATGCAGTTGGGCAGACTTTTTGATGCAAAAAATGAAGGAAATTTGAGTTAAAATTTCCGAAGTTTTCAAAATTTTGTAGTTTTTTGCCCAAACAATATTTTAATCTCAGGTTTTTTTCATTCAATGCAAAAATTATCTATAATAATGAACCAATCATCAAAATGAAATTTTAAAATAGTGAATTTTTGGCTAATATAGCCTGTTGGACAACTGTGTGATCCTTATAGTATAACAAAAACTTGTGGTAAGTATGGGCGTGTAAATTTCATGTATTACCGGTCTAATTGGATAAACTAATTTGTGCCAGATGCAGCAATACAGCACCTTCGCCTCTGATCATGTATTGTTTACATTGCGTTCCATGTTTCTGTTCGTGTTTAGTGTCATGTTGTGCTGTAAAATACATGTTTCTCGTTTTATACACCTTGGCTAATTATGTTCTCTTGTTAACACACTGTAATAAGGTTTTTTCGAACTTTTTAATTACCATAATAATAGCTTTATAGGTAGTTAAAAACAAATTAAACTATGCATTTCAAGTTTCAACAATAACGAATCTTCAGCGTTCTGACCAGTACACTCAGACACCAGCGCACTCCTAGACCAATGCACTCCGAAACCAGTGCACTCTGATCTGACACCAGTCCGCTCTGACACCAATCGGTTCTGACACCAGCGCACTCTTAGACCAGTGCACTCTGACACCAGTACACTGCAACACCAACACTCTCTTATACAAACACACCCTGAGTCTGACACCACATTGAAACTCTAATTATAATGCACTCTAGCACCAGTACACTCTGACTCTTTGACTCTGGAGTGCACTCTGACACCAGTGCACTCTGCAGACACCACATCACTCGGACACCAGTGCATTTGACAACAGTACACTCTGACACCAGTGCACTCTAACACCACGTCACTCTGAAATATGAGTGTGCTTTGACAGCAGCCCACTCTGACACGAGTTTACTCTAACACCATTACCAGTGCATTCTGATACAATGCTCGCACTCTGAGCCTGACACCAGTAAACTCTAATTACAGTGACACCATTAATTGCACTCTTGACACCATTCACTCTGACACTGGTGCCTTCTGTCAGCAGTGCGCTCGGGCACCAGCACCCAACTGTGACACCAGTTCAGTTTCACACCAATGTCCAATGCACTCTGAGAACAGTGCACTCTGACACCAGTTCGTTGAGCATCTCCACACTCCAACACCAGTTCACTCTGGACCCACATGGAAATAACACTGGCTGTAGTGATCCAGTCAAAAAAGATTGAATTGACTGTTGAAACTGTTCATTTTGTCGCATAAAGCATTTGTTTTTTAAAATTTTTCAGCCTGGTGAATCAAATGATATTAATCAATGTCATAATTATGCAGGTGAAAAGTGGAATGTAGTACCAAGACTGTAATTATAATGCAATTAGCCTCACTGTATCTCTAGCGTACTGTTGTTGATATTGATATGCAGCGCAGGGTGCTGTATTGCTGCAGAAATCGGAATCTTTGAGGGCTCTAATGAGGGTGATCTAATTAGGCACACGTTGCGGGATATGCGTAGAAGTGATCCACTAGTGATCTGCTACTATTTTAAGCAAAGTTGTTTTTTTCGCGTCATGCACCTTTAAGGAGTCCCTGCTTACTATCATTCTTATCCACTGATTATCGAGCCAATTTCCATATCTTCTGAAATCTTAAGCAATATCTTACTCATCTAACTCTTTGACACCCATCTCTAAATAAACCCTATTCAATCTCAGTGGCTGTGTTTACACCTTCCTCTGTTCTTTGGCACTTGGCAGCAAATTTTGACAGTCAAAAAGAGGGTCAGTAATTTTGAGTTGATCACTTCAAACTTCTCGGTAATTTGAACCACCACATTACCACAATTGTATCATATTCTGGACACATTCCTCCTCAATATCCACTCTCTGAGAAGGCAATCAATATCGCTCTGCGGTCCAGGTGTCAGACCTACCAGTTGGAGCAGCAGCAGATTTAATTCCAGCTATCTGCAGACTATCTAGAATCTACATTCCAGCTCCTTGCTATGTCAGACTGCCAAAGAAAAAGGTTAGAAACCAGTACTCATTTATAATTATATACTGTGTTTTCTTCTAAGAACTGGGTTTAATACTCTCTCTGAACATGAACATTGAACAATATTGATGCAAAATTCAAACATATTATAGAACAATATTTCTTGAGATCTATGATCACTCCTCATAAACTAAATTGACTAGGAGTTGAACGCCACATAGATCTGTGATGTCCTACATACAACCCCTCCTAAGAAAAAACTCGCATGGGCGAAAGATGAAAATATCGGTGAGAAACTTTCTCTTTTATTGCCTCCATGAGTTATTTACTTTACTGAAAGCGTGACATATAAATCTTGCAATGCTGATCATTTCAAATCTATATTCTCGCTTTGTCAGAAATTTAAGTTTGATTCAAGGTTAATTTTCAGATAGTTGGTGAGTTAACATCAGAACAACATGAGTAGAGAAGCTGACTGCTGCTTATGGCTACGAGCATAAATTTCCGATCAGTGGAATCGGTGTATAATAGGAAGTTGGTGACACTGTTCGCGGGATCAATTTTGGCGTAATCTTAATTTTCTGTTGAACTTCACAAGACACGATAAACTTTATGATGACTGATATGAGACGCTCTTATCTCAGTGTACAATTTATGATCGGACTCTTGCTAATAAGAAATTTGCAGTTTGCAGTATACAATATACAGTAAATACAATATACATCTGGATAATGTACTAGTAAAAACAAGTTGCCAATACCCCTTTACCTATTTCATGAGGCAAACAGTAAAAACTCAACCCTTTTGAAACTCCACTTTCACATAGCTTCATCTGCCCCCCTTTATAATGTACAAAAAACCCTGCGCTATTGAATTATTGATCAGTAGGTACACAGTACATACGATTAACACAACACTCGGAGTCTTTAGGAAACATTCAGTGCCTTAAAACCTTGGGGCTTGAACTCGTATGTATACACGTGTCAAGTTGTTATAGTTGGACTATGTTCTAAATTATCGCTGTAGATGCTTGGTACTCATCATTTATATTGTACTACATGAATGAGCTATTATACATCATGTATACTGCGTTGTGTACTCAGTATATCGTACAACAGGAAGCCAACACTTCAGGAGGTATACTTAAAACAACACGCAGTCCCCTTCAAGCTTCCTGCAACACGTTTCTAGTTGGACCACGTACTGATTGAACGCTGTACTGGGTACAATGTACATTGCACAGTATACATGATGTATAGGGTGTATACTGTATATCGGACAACAGGAAGCCAACACTTCAGGAGGTATACTTAAAACAACACGCAGTCCTTTTCAAGCTTCCTGCAACTTAACTAAACACGTCTTTAGTTGGACCACGCACTGATTGAACGCTGTACAGTCAACAGTGTGCAATGTACATATCACGGTATACATAATGTATAGGGTGTATACTGTATATCGTACAACAGGAAGCCAACACTTCAGGAGGTATACTTAAAACAACACGCAGTACTTTTCAAGCTTCCTGCAACACGTTTCTAGTTGGACCACGTACTGATTGAACGCTGTACAGGGTACAATGTACATTGCACAGTATACATGATGTATAGGGTGTATACTGTATATCGTACAACAGGAAGCCAACACTTCAGGAGGTATACTTAAAACAACACGCAGTCCCCTTCAAGCTTCCTGCAACACGTTTCTAGTTGGACCACGTACTGATTGAACGCTGTACAGGGTACAATGTACATTGCACAGTATACATTATGTATAGGGTGTAAACTGTATATCGTACAACAGGAAGCCAACATTTAGGAGGTACACTTAAAACAACACGCAGTCCTTTCAAGCTTCCTGCAACGTAAGTAAACACGTCTCTAGTTGGACCACGCACTGATTGAACGCTGTACAGGGTACAATGTACATTGCACAGTATACATGATGTATAGGGTGTATACTGTATATCGGACAACAGGAAGCCAACACTTCAGGAGGTATACTTAAAACAACACGCAGTACTTTTCAAGCTTCCTGCAACTTAAGTAAACACGTCTCTAGTTGGACCACGTACTGATTGAACGCTGTACAGGGTACAATGTACATTGCACAGTATACATGATGTATAGGGTGTATACTGTATATCGTACAACAGGAAGCCAACACTTCAGGAGGTATACTTAAAACAACACGCAGTACTTTTCAAGCTCCCTACAAGTTAAGTAAACACGTCTCTAGTTGGACCACGCACTGATTGAACGCTGTACAGGGTACAATGTACATTGCACAGTATACATGATATACAGGGTGTATACTGTATATCGGACAACAGGAAGCCAACACTTCAGGAGGTATACTTAAAACAACACGCAGTCCTTTTCAAACACGTCTCTAGTTGGACCACGTACTGATTAAGGCCGGGGGCTTTTATGCGCTCACCGTATTGGGTATGGTGTATATATTGTTCAACAGAGAAAGAGGAAGCCGATACTTCAGTAGGTGAACTGGCTAAAAACAACACGCAGCTCTTTAGAGGCTTTAATCTTCCCATTAAAGGATTTCAGAATTTTTATTACCAAAAATTAATCATTTGCAGAAAAAATTGTCAAAATTTCATGATTATGATTAAAACATGATCTACTCTAACTCAATATGGTTCAGAATGTATAGTTCCTTTAGTGCTGCCCATATAGGAGGGATGTACTCCATTCGTTGAACTCTTCCAAACCACTTCAGTGCCTCTTCGTATATAAGGTTTGCTGCTCTGTGCTTGATCAGAGGTTCGGAGGCCTTTCTTTCCCTAGAGCTCTAGAGTTGATGCCAGAGCAGGTCTTGTCGTACTTTTGCAGCTCCATTATCCAGGAATCAATCTTTTTGATGAAGGTGTAGGAAGCTGCAGTTGTCTGTGAAGTTGCCAGACTCTGATCTGGCACTTAGGGGCTAGGCACTAGGGCTGATCTGGATCTTGGGTTCTGTCGGCAGATGAGCAGGACACGGATACTGAACTTTGGTTCCATCGGTTTTGAAGGAGGTTGAGGTGGGACCAAGACGTTGATTTCTGGCTCTTTAGTGGAATTGGGGGCCTCAGGTGTAGAGGAGGAGGAGGAGGATGATCTGTTGGAGGTAAAGGAGGATGATGAGCAGATGAGGATGCCTTGGAGGAAGAGAAAGAGGAGGAGGTGTCCATCTCATTGTCAGAGGAGTTGTCGTAGGCGAGATTTCCATGGGAAAAACTAAAAGAAGCTTTGAATGTCATCTTCAGCTCGATGATGTTGATGATTGAATTGAAACACTCGATACTGTTCTAATTTTTGTTAGTTAATACAGTTTTTTGAGTTTTTGGTGACGTCAAAAAACTGAAGGAGGGGGGGGGTTGGGCCATGATTACGTAATATTTTCCGAAAAAGAGGGGGGGTTTGGCCATGATTACGTTTGATTACGGAGGGGGGTAAAAAATGCCCAAAAATTGATTACGTAATATGTGAACGATCCCTTATTTAAAAATTTGTATAAGATGTTCAAGTATTTGGAGCATACTCTTCAGTCTTAAATAGACGGGGGTGGTGTAATAACTGTCCCCCTGTGTATGTTTTCCAAAATGCCGTAAAAAGGGGGGTTTCAAATAAGTGGGGGGGGTGACTTTGCATCGAATAATTCGATGTGATTTTGATAATTTTCATTTGAAGAAAAATATTAACAATCTATAAACAAAACTGGACTGTTAACAAGTCAAATTAAGGAATCAAGTACAAAACGGTTGCTTGTAAGCTGAAAATTCTAACAAAAATTGTGAATTTTGATCGGTTTTATAGGTATATCTTTTCAAAATTTTCAAAATTTCTAAACGGGGAGGGTGTTAAATAACTGTCCCCCACCGTAGTAAAAATCCAAAAAACTGCAATCGTCTCCCCCCCGTCTATTTGAGACTGAAGAGTAATATTACGATATCGCAAGTTTTGATGTAGGATGATGTTACTAAACTGATTTATCAACCCAATTATTCAAATCTTTTTCGTAATTTGACTTACCTGAGAGTTTCAGCATGATTACCTGTTTCGGCTTTTGAGATTCTTCGTGTTGCAATGTATCATGTAATTTAAACAATTACCCAATTATTCAAATC
>WFMF01000016.1:839837-999328 GCA_011033025.1 Beroe forskalii
GTCCATTGGATCGATTGTGCTTTTGGATCCAATGGATGCATTTTTTCCATTGAACTCAATGGATCCATTGGACACAATGGATCCAATGGACACAATTTGCAAAACATCTAATGGATCCAATGGACACAATTTGCAATCGTTTTCAATGGACACAATGGATCCATTGAATCCAATGGACACAACGGATCCATAAAACAAAAATACCAGACCGATGGTCGTCTACCAAGCCATGTTTGGTGATTGTGTCCATTGGATCCACTCAGATGGATCCATTAAACATCCATTGAATCCATTGAATCCATCGTTCAATGGATCCAATGGATCCATTGAACACCATTGGACAATTTTACCGATGGGCATCATGTTCAATGGTTGTCCATTGTATGTTCAACGGACGTCCATTGGACACGATGGATCCAAGGGATCCATTGTGACCTTTTTACTCATGAGTCTATTATTTTTTTTCAATTCTTCTCTTGTACTGTAATTGGAAAACAAGAAACCTCGACACAAAATGATAACAAAACTGGAGGAAGCGCAAATGTAATACTCATTGTTGTTGTAGTGGTTTACGGTATTATTGAAATGTGAAACGTACAGATATGATATCACGTCTATTCATTATAAAATCCGAATACATATTTGACTCTTGATTGGTTTATTAAATCTTTTTTCATTTATGCACATGATTTTACATTGTATTACTTCTGCTACCGCTCACGGTGTGATTTTAAATTTATCTTTAAAAATTAATGATTAATCAGCAGAAACGCTTTCATTATGATATAAAACTAGTGCTAGTATAAGCTCTTATGCAGTATATACGGGAGCGCACAAGGAAGAACTGACGTCACAGCGTAATTTATTTATTTAGCTCTCACACGCGATAGGAAGGGAATTTGATTACCGGGATTTCACAGAAATGCTTACCCTTTGGCCACATGCCCTGAAAACCGCGCGGGATTCCCGAGCGGATTTCCGTATTCAAAATCCCGGAAAATGGGGTTAGTTGCTACAAGCCCAGAATTACGAATTTCAGTGCGCGTGGATTCACGGATACTTTTATGGTATAATAGTTTAATAGCTTATTAATGAGACCATGTATCTACACAGTAGGTGTTGTGAAACTTATCCATCATTAGGTATCTAAACAATAATTGTAGTGTTTGTGTAACAATTCTGACCACAGCATTACAGGGCCCGTAGTTCGTATTTCTCAGTTGGGTGGCTGGGCGAGCGAAGCAAGCCCAAGGACAGGGGCAAAGCCCCTGGCGGGAGTTAAGGCCCCCGGAAAATCATTAACTTTTATTCAATGCCTAAAAGTGATTATTGGACTATAAAAAGGACTATACTTCCTGCGTTTATAATTGGCGCCGTGCTCGGCCAATCCACTACCTATCACGTGATCTCCTTTGAGTAAGATGACAAATAAACCAATCAGACGTTGAATCTAACGTTAAGAACGTCAGATTAAACCGTCTGATTTCTTTAATGGGGGTATTTTTTTATTTTGAAGGTTTTTACTTCTATTCCAACAGCCGTACGGCCAATGACAGAAATCGAAGGATTCCAGTGTAATGAAGCCAGTGACGGTTAAGGAAGTGTAATCCATGCTTTCTTCGCCCGAGACTTCGCTGCAATGGGCAGCTCCTCATTTAACCCTCCGGCACAGTTGCCTGTACGCTCGGCTGAGTGAACCGTCGGGCTGCATAGGCTCAAGAAGAATCTCTCACCCTTAGCTCAGTGGTGCTGGCCGGGATTCGAACCCAAGATCTTTCGAACCTGTGCTCAAATCGATACCACTACACCACTGACCCATTGAGTCAATAGTCGAGTTTTCGAGTCAATTCATGTAACCTGACTCGAAGACTTGACTCGATTTTTGAACTCAACCACTTGACTCGCCAACCAAACTTGATAGTCATAATCAGTGATAGTAGTCTTAGTAGAGTGGCCTAGGTCGGTTTAATCAACCAGGTCGGTGGCAGCCATGCAGAGCATAGATACTTCCCTATACACAAGGCTATTAGGCCAAGAGTATGCACTCCTGGGTGGACAGGCCACGCGACTGCCGGGGATATCCTGGGCTGAGAGCAGTCCGCCAATCCAGGACCTCACTGGACCGGCGGTGAACACTCACCTTAATTTTCAAGGCCACTTGACTCAAATCAACCATTCAACGAGAATAAGCCAACAGAATCAACTCTGCCGATCGAATCAATCCGGACAATGTAAGCGATACGTCAGATCCAGATGTGTGTCAGTTGAACGTCGCACCGGTGTCAACGATACGACAGATGGGTGTCAATGATACGTCAGACTGGTGTCAGTGATAAGCCAGACCGGTGTCAGTGAAACGTCAGACTGGTTTCACTATCTGTGATACGTCAGACTGGTGTTAGTGATTCTTAAGACTGGTATCAATATCAGTAATGTCAATGAAACGTCAGACTGGTGTCAGTGATACTACAGACTGGTGTCAGTGATAAGTCAGACTGGTGTCACTGATAAGTCATACTGGGGTCAGTGGTACGTCAGACTGCTGTCAGTGATACGTAACACTGTTATCGGTGATACGTCAGACTGGACACCGGTGTCAGTGGTACATCAGGTTGGTGTCAACAATACGTCAAACTGGTGTCAATGAAACGTCAGACTGGTGTCACTGTCAGTGATACGTCAGAGTCAAGACTGGTGTCAGTGACACGTCAAACTGCTGTCAGCGATACGTAACACTGTTGTCAGTGATACCACAGAATGGTGTCAGTGATACGTAACACTGTTGTCAGTGATACCACAGAATGGTGTCAGTGATACGTCAGACTGGTGTCAGTGATACGTTAGACTGGTGTCAGTGATACGTCATAACCTGCTGATGGACCCATAACCTGCCTACGGGCTTTTGTAAATTATGAAGGTTTCTATGGTATAGGTACCTACATTTAAGTTAATGGCTAACCAGTAATGCAGACAGTAACATCAGCACGTATGATTCCAAATTTATCCTTCCATTCTCAAAAATTCTCATTACAAAATGCCTCGATTCAAAGTCACGGATTCTCAGTGCCCAAACGTGAACCATTGTCTCATTGTATTGCGAGCAAGAGAAGCTAGCATGAAAGTGTATTCCAGTGTTTGTGTAGGTAACCAATTATAATGTAATGTGATAATAGGTTGATCGTGTAATGGTATAATCAGCGGAAACCATTGAACTTCCTAGTAAATTCCGCGGAATTCCGTTCAGAATCTCGAATCTCGTGTTCCAAAACACGAGATTCGGAATTCGGAATTTGACCGGTTTTTTGCTCGGGAATCCCGAAAAATCGCAGGTTGCCACCAAAATGAGGGATTCCCGAACTTCAAAATGCGGGAATCCCGGGCATGTGGCCTTAGTGTAAGTAACACGTACTTAGTACGTGGTCCAACTAGAGACGTGTTTACTTACGTTGCAGGAAGCTTGAAAAGGACTGCGTGTTGTTTTAAGTATACCTCCTGAAGTGTTGGCTTCCTGTTGTACGATATACAGTATACACCCTATACATTATGTATACCGTGATATGTACATTGCACACTGTTGACTGTACAGCGTTCAATCAGTGCGTGGTCCAACTAGAGACGTGTTTACTTAAGTTGCAGGAAGCTTGAAAAGGACTGCGTGTTGTTTTAAGTATACCTCCTGAAGTGTTGGCTTCCTGTTGTCCGATATACAGTATACACCCTATACATCATGTATACTGTGCAATGTACATTGTACCCTGTACAGCGTTCAATCAGTACGTGGTCCAACTAGAGACGTGTTTACTTAAGTTGCAGGAAGCTTGAAAAGTACTGCGTGTTGTTTTAAGTATACCTCCTGAAGTGTTGGCTTCCTGTTGTACGATATACAGTATACACCCTATACATCATGTATACTGTGCAATGTACATTATACCCTGTACAGCGTTCAATCAGTACGTGGTCCAACTAGAGACGTGTTTACTTAAGTTGCAGGAAGCTTGAAAAGGACTGCGTGTTGTTTTAAGTATACCTCCTGAAGTGTTGGCTTCCTGTTGTCCGATATACAGTATACACCCTATACATCATGTATACTGTGCAATGTACATTGTACCCAGTACAGCGTTCAATCAGTACGTGGTCCAACTAGAAACGTGTTGCACGAAGCTTGAAGGGGACTGCGTGTTGTTTTAAGTATACCTCCTGAAGTGTTGGCTTCCTGTTGTACGATATACTGAGTACACAACGCAGTATACATGATGTATAATAGCTCATTCATGTAGTACAATATAAATGATGAGTACCAAGCATCTACAGCGATAATTTAGAACATAGTCCAACTATAACAACTTGACACGTGTATACATACGAGTTCAAGCCCCAATGTTTTAAGGCACTGAATGTTTCCTAAAGACTCCGAGTGTTGTGTTAATCGTATGTACTGTGTACCTACTGATCAATAATTCAATAGCGCAGGGTTTTTTTTGTACATTATAAGGGGGGGGGGGGCAGATGAAGCTATGTGAAAGTGGAGTTTCAAAAGGGTTGAGTTTTTACTGTTTGCCTCATGTATATTGTATTTACAGTATATTGTATTTACTGTATATTGTATACTGCAAACTGCAAATTTCTTATTAGCAAGAGTCCGATCATAAATTGTACACTGAGATAAGAGCGTCTCATATCAGTCATCATAAAGTTTATCGTGTCTTGTGAAGTTCAACAGAAAATTAAGATTACGCCAAAATTGATCCCGCGAACAGTGTCACCAACTTCCTATTATACACCGATTCCACTGATCGGAAATTTATGCTCGTAGCCATAAGCAGCAGTCAGCTTCTCTACTCATGTTGTTCTGATGTTGTAGTTCTGATGTTGAAGTTCTGATGTTGAAGTTCTGATGTTGAAGTTCTGATGTTGAAGTTCTGATGTTGAAGTTCTTATGTTGAAGTTCTGATGTTGAAGTTCTGATGTTGAAGATCTTCCTTTAGTCGCAATAACTCACCAACTATCTGAAAATTAACCTTGAATCAAACTTAAATTTCTGACAAAGCGAGAATATAGATTTGAAATGATCAGCATTGCAAGATTTATATGTCACGCTTTCAGTAAAGTAAATAACTCATGGAGGCAATAAAAAGAGAAAGTTTCTCACCGATATTTTCATCTTTCGCCCATGCGAGTTTTTTCTTAGGAGGGGGTTGTATGTAGGACATCACAGATCTATGTGGCGTTCAACTCCTAGTCAATTTAGTTTATGAGGAGTGATCACAGATCTCAAGAAATATTGTTCTTTTTGTTTGAATTTTGCATCAATATTGTTCAATGTTCATGTTCAGAGAGAGTATTAAACCCAGTTCTTAGAAGAAAACACAGTATATAATTATAAATGAGTACTGGTTTCTAACCTTTTTTCCTGGCAGTCTGACAGAGCAAGGGGCTGGCATGTAGATTCTAGATAGCCTGTAGATAGCTGGAATTGAATCTGCTGCTGCTCCAACTAGTAGGTCTGACACCTGGACCGCAGAGCGATATTGATTGCCTTCTTTAGGCCCAAGTAGAGGTGACTCCTCTCAGATCCTGGAGGGGAAGGGGTGAGGTCAGAGAGAGGATATTGAGTGGGAATATGTCCAGAATATTATACAATTGTGGTGGTTCAAATTACCCAAATGATTGAAAAGTTGGAAGTGATTGACCAAAAATTACTGACCCTCTTCCTGACTCTCAAAATTTGCTGCCAAGTGCCAAAAGAACAGAGGAAGGTCAGGGATCGTTTGAACTTGAGACCAACTCAAGCACTTGGCGAGGGAAGGGGTAAACACAGCCACTGAGATTGAATAGGGTTTATTTAGAGATGGGTGTCAAAAGAGTTAGATGGAGTAAAGATATTGCTTAAGATTTCAGAAGATATGGAAATTGGCTCGATAATCAGTGGATAAGAATGATAGTAAGCAGGGACTCCTTAAGATACTTACCTTGCTACCAGAGTAGAAAAGGATAACAGTTTATCATCGTGATCCAACTTCATGACTTCAATTTCAAGTGGAAATTTCACGGTGGGACAGCAAACACTGAAATGTTACGAGAATTTAAAAGAAGTATAAAGACTCATAGAGGATTTATGTATAAAGTCATCCGGGATCATATTTATGTTTCTCTCCGCACTCAGTCACCGTTAGAAAATCCTTATTTGGATCAGGGACGAAAGTTCAACTGACTCAGCAATTCGACAGCCCAGAAGTTACGGGCTCCTGAATTAATGGCAGTTGAACTTCAAGGATGTCGTACTTCTGTCCCAAAACTAACAACGAAAGGAAAACTGAAAAATATCTCACCTATGCTCAGAAAATCTATTTCCCGTCTCCTTTCTATGCAGACTGCAAAGGGGTGAAGCAACTGAGAGCTCTCCGCATTCCTGTAGGACATCACACATGGCGTTCAATTACTAGTCCAGTTTGCTTCTGAGGAATTATTAATTGTTGCAAACTCAGGAGTTTTATTCAAAATATTAATAAACTTGTAATTATGCCGTAGTTTTAAGTGTGCTCTGTGCATTGTGCAGTAGTCCGTATATTCTCAGCAGACAATAAAGTGTAACATAACTGATAACTGGTATCTAACCTTTTCCCTGGCAGTGTGGCAGGAAGGCTCATCTTTCTCCATAAATAAGGTGAAGAACATCACAAGTCACAACTCCTGTGACCTGACACTCGACAAAGCTAGTCAGGCTGCAATACAGGGCAAAGGGCTCGTTTGTAGAGAACCTGTAAAAAGCAAGTGTAACTGAGTTGTGTAGCAAACAAGAAACACACGTGATAGTTAATAACTCTTTGGGCTTACCAAGATGATTTATGGAGCATCAGGAGCGTGCATTGGCAAGCACGGTAGCAAATATAAAACACATCAACTAAAATGATCGCAGAGCTGTAGCAAAAACTGTCAAAATAACGGGCAATTAAATGAAACAAATATTGAAGGATAAACAGATCTCAAGGTCGCACGCAGGTGTGATCTTGGGTCGAAATCTCGACCCAACAGCTAGAAAGAACAAACAGCCATTTATCTACATCAGTAGGTAGAGGAAAAACTTTCCAAACCAAGTGCAGACAGTGTCCAATGGCCCCAAATGCAGCTTTCTTGAGAGACCCGTGTCTCCTTGAAATCTTCCCCATGTTCTTCACTCTATCATGAGGCAATTAAAAGCAATATGGCGTAAGTCCCTACTCCGGGAGATTCAGTTTAACTCCAAATCTGTTTACATTAAAACAATCAATGCAAAAGAAAGATGCAAACACTAATTATCAAGTCAATGCAAATAAAGACTTTTCTCTAGAAGGAAATTGTGACAAGTATCAAGCTAATAAGCTAGAAAATTTCGATAACATCTTTTGAACAATTGATGACAACATACTGACCAAAAATGGACCACTTACCTCACTTTTAGCATGTCCCTCATCAGCACATTTTATTGGACTCATCGTACCATCAAACTTCGATCAGGGCAAAAATGAGCAATTAGCACTGCCATGTCAGCCAAGAGCAAAATCAACAATAAGTACATGTGTGACTCACCTCAACAATGCGAAGTGAGAAGAGGAAATAATATCTTCAGACTGCCAACTTTCAGTATAAAACGTTTGATTGCCTGCGGAGTAAATTTAAGATTAGTCAATTCTCGAAAAACGCGCGGCGTCCACTGATCGCTAGATTCTGAGGAGATGCAGGAGACGCGCGCGCTAATTGTTTTTTTGCGCTTTGACGCGCATACTAAATACGTAGCGCGCGGTGACACATGACCCGACGTATATTTGCTTCAACTTCACTTTAGTAGACAATTTTGTAGACCAGGCTGGCGCCTGGTGGGAAGATATGGCAAAACCTCAAGAATTGATATGAATGTATAAATAAAGATTTGGAGACAAATTATAGGAGTAGGCTGGCGTCGCCGACAAGATCTAATTTTTAAAAATTTTATAAAAATATTTGAAGTTGGAAGAAGCAGGAGAGTACGTGGTATGAGTTATATGAAGTCGATTACAAAAGAATTTAGTAAATTTAATGATTTAAAGTTCAAACTATTTCATGTTTTAAGGTAATGAGATAAAGTGAAGTAAGTAACATTGAAATTTGGCAGTATATTGTATTTCTGTAAAATATTCTTTTTTGTTAGGAATTTGAAAAGTTTCTTTAGAAGGATATGCCTTTTACAGCCTTTGGATTCCATGGTGGAAAACAAGGATTTTAAGGATATTAGGAAGTATTTAAGGTCATTGCATACACGTGCGTATCGTATAACTTGTGTTAGGAAGACATTATAGACAGTCGTGCTGTGTATATTACTTTTAACAGATGGATATTTAACAATGGGAAAACCAAATTTGTCTCTTTTATCATAAAGAAAGGTTGTAAAGGTATTAGAATTAGAGTCAATCATCATGTCAATTTCTAGCATGGAGGTACGGCTATTATCAGCATTTTCCTTGTTGATTACTAGTCCTGGTGAATAAATGCTGTCCTTGTAACGTTCAAAATAGCCAAAGTTATTTTTAGGGTTTATATCATCCAGAAACCGATGGGTATAATTAAAAAGTTTAGCAACGTGAAGTTTCTTTTTTCTGCATAAATTTTCAATGAAAACAAATTCATCTTTATATAAAACTAAATTTGCTTGATAAGGCGCTTGATTATCTCCCATTGGGACACCAATTTTTTGAATTAAGGTTATATCTCCGCATTTAAAATAAGTATTGTGAACAAGCCATGTATGTAGAATAATGCTCTCTTTGAAGTCAAAATTAAATTTTTTATTAGTTAATTTGCTAGAGAAAAAAGCAGATTTGCAACTAAGTGAATTAAAAGAAATGAATTTTCGGTTGTGATTATTAAAGGCTTTATTGATACACCAGTTTATATTAGAAATTAAAGAGTCATGATTTAAGTTGGTGTAAAGGGTGGAAAAATCGTAAGATTCTGTGTCATGTGCTGATTTTTCCGCATTAATTTTATCAATGGAATTAATAATGTCAATAAAATTATTAGTAATCCACATGCGTTTAGCACCCGTGAAGTTATATAACAAGTCACAATAAAATTTGTGTTGTGCTTGGACTGATTTAAGTATCAAGGTGCAACTTTTTTGAGCCGGTTTAAGTATAGTGCCAACTCCCGACACTATGAAGCGAAATTTGACTGGTGATTTGTGGAGTTTAGGCATAGGGTAGATGAAGGGTAATTTAAGATTATCTCTATCCACTAAATTTGGAAAAGGAAAATTTTCTTGTATCATTTCTAATATTTCTGATTCTGAGAGGGAAGTATTGAGATAAGTATTATTATGAGATCCAGGTAACAGTCCAAGTTCTTTGGTTGTAATAAAAATACTGTACCATTTGCATGTTATGCCTATATTATTGCATGCTTTGTCAATAGGTGTTATTAGGTATTTGTCATGTAGTTGCTTTAAATCGTCAGAAAGAGGGGTTTGTTCAGGTCAAGAACTAAATTTGAGTTAAAATTGTTTTCAAAAAAGTGTAGACGATGAAGGGTGTATTCTGAAAATAAGTTAATAAGAGGTGTAAAAGCGTTAGGATTAATGAAATATTTTTTACTCCAACTTAATGTGCTATTTTTAAAATCATCAACCAAATTAGTGTGAACAGATGGTATGTTAAGTATTGGTGTAATTCTGAAATTTGGGCCTAATTTGAAGATATCTTTTAGAGAAGAATTTTCAATAATATCTAAGTTGCCGGTAATAACGTGTCCATGGTCCCCGTTCTTGTAGGCGGAGGTAATGCAAGTACAAGGTGGGGTAGGGTCAGTTATAAAAGAAGTTATAAAGTCAGTGATGTTTGTATTGGTGAAGGTGTCTGCGTAGTTATAGATTTTACTTTTAATTGGGGTTTGATAGGTGAATATAATAGTAGGCTTTGAATTTCTATTTAATGGGTTAAGGTTTTTAAAGTTTGAAGAAGTTACAAATTTGTTTAAATCGAGAAATTCAATAATTTTATGGTTAAATCTTATTTTTAAAATTAATTCTGGGATTGTTGAGTCTAAAAGTGGTGTGATTTTGTAATTCTGGAACTTGAAATTGACCATATCCAGACAAGCATAAAGAAACTGCTGATTATAGTTTAGGTCGATTTGAGAAAAAAGTTTGTGAGTTAATAATTTAATAAAATCTAGGGCTATGGGTTTATTGAGGATAGTATTAGCAAGCCATTTAACAAAGGAAAAAAAGTTCCATACAAGGTGATAAGTAGGGGCATGTACATCTTGTGAAAACAAAGTTTAATAGGTCGTTTCCATTTCTAATTCCAAGGGTATCTAGGTTAAGGTTTGAGATTTGCTCTGAATTAATCAAGCCAGGAATGGATGGTATTGGTTGGAAGCAAAGATAATGAACATTTAAGTAACAGTGACATGGCCTTTTCAGTATCCTCCGTTCTATCTCTCTTGAGTGCGTTGAAACAAAAACTAAAACTCTACCACATATAGTTAATTAATTACGCCTAATTTAAATTAACTACCTGCAAAAAAGGGCTTAAAACTGAAGGTGGACGTTTTTATCCATAGCCACAAGTCTGATATGTGATATCCTCTAATTGCGCATTATTCAGCAATTCTTTCAATCACGTTCCGTAAGATCAAAGAGCGCGAAGCATTGAATCAGTGATATAAATAGATTAGCCCCACGGAGTGATGAGCAAGTCCAAACGCATACACGGAATTGAAAATTACATTGCACACAAGTTTTGTACTATTGAATTTTCGTCACTTTCACAACTGAAGTCACAAGTTGATGACGTTAAACCGCCTTGTATATAATTAGTATCATGAGTGTCTGATCTCCCAAAGGTTTTGGATGTTTAGATAGGGATAAAGTTGCAACCTGCTTACTTGGAACACCACATTGCATATAATACCCATGTACAGTCAACGTCATTGATTTACTGCTTTGATTCACAATTGTGACGTCATGCCAACCGCCTATCCTAAGTACTTACGTATAAAGTGCGTTGTAAGGATGTGTGATGCTTAACTGCTTTTGCAACTTCATCATGTTACACAAGAGAGGAGTTCGAAGATTCTCTAATGCTTTTCAACAGGAAGTTGCTACATTGAGATAAATAAACGCAATTTTTCACACTGTGGGGAGTGAGCTTATACTGTAAGTAGGTAGGTACCTATATAAAGATATAAGTATGAAAAAGGATGCCAATTGAAAATGGGATATTATATTTCAGTTATGCCAGATACCTAAATGCCAATTCAATCATGAGCCAAAAACCAGTTCAATGACCGAATTATTTGACGATTTTTCTGGTAATGAAAAATCTGCGCGTCAAATTTATAGAACTATATTGCCGTGATCTGGAAAAAGGAAGTAGGTAACTGCAAATTTTGAAGTTTCGGTACCAACAATCAACATTTTCAGCTCGTTGAGCTCTACAAGATGGGCTAGGTCATTTGCGTGGGAAATGTCCCTGAAAAATTTTTAAAGGAAGTAACTACTAATATAACTGCCATTTTTGAGAACATTTCAGGGATTTTGCGATTTTGTTATCTATAGTCAGCGCAGAAAGTTAGTAGCAACGGATTTACTTCCTAGATCGCGATTTTGTCAAATTTGGCGCGTTCCGTCGCTTTCCAAACCATTACCAATCAATTATCGTTGACAGGTATAACCATGATGCGAGATGCGCGCCGTTACTGAATTCGCTTTCGCAATGCGCGAAGAAAATAAATGCTGTGTGACTCTAGCAGCTCCGTATAGCAAAATATCAGCATTGGAAAAGCCAATACCTGTGTACCTCTCATTGGCTGATAGCTTCCTGAATACTGACTTCTGATTGGCTCCTGTTGCTCAATGTGATGGGATGATGTTACTCATTTTCTGCTGCAGCAGCAGTTACAATAACATTTCCAAATGCCACGTATCAGTGAACCTATCACACAAGATACTATCTCTTGCTCTCTTGTAATATAATGACTTCTCGAATTGTTATTCTTATTGTTGTTTTGCACTTGAAGCCGGTGGATATTATTATTTATCATATTATTAATTGAGAATTAATTTCGTAAACTGAACAGTCAGTTGTCTACCTAAAATCTAGTTCTACTCAAACTGACACATCTGAAACTTCCCTATTTGTTAATGCTCGCTTGTTCAGAGTGTCGCATTGTGATCGAATATTTGAACTTGAAGTAGTACCTATGTCCTTTCAATCCTTTGAAACCACTATAAATTCAACTGATCAGGGCCAAATTATTCACTGGATCAGAACGAGGGGCTACTGTTTTCTAAAACGTCATCAAATTTCTGTCATAATTAATTATTTATCCAGGATATAGTATACCATAATGACTACACGGCAACAAGCAACTCCTGAAATGAAGCAGATGGTGCTACATCTAAACCTTAAGAACATTGCTGAGAAACATCGTCTCACAGCGCTTCGGTCGAAGATCAGTGATCAGAAATGGGCCTGCAACTTTGCCAATGGAGCATGTACTACCTGCCCCGCAAGACTCGATGACTTCATGAAAGACGAAGTATTAATAAAACCCTGGCTATGGCCTTCCAAGGTTACATCACAGGTAACAGGTTTTGGTGAATCTACCATCCGAAAGTGGAAAGGCGAGCTGCTAACACGAGACAGTTTTGAAAGAGCTAGCGTGTCAGGAAGGCCATCAAAAGAATTCGCACCCTGGGCGCATATTTCCATTCGGAATATTATCTCAGGTTTTTACGGCCACAAGGGAGGTAGAGCCAGTATGCGGAAATATCCCACCGTCAAAAACGTCATGAAGGAGTTCTACGAAATGCATCCTCCTGGAGATGACAGACACGCAGGAGAAGTCGCCAAAGTGTCAGAGACTTCATTCAGGAAGGAGATCAAGCGAGCAGGGTTCAAGTTCGTGAAGGGCAGGGGGCACACCGCCATCATAGCCAGAGATGACGTCGCTGCTGACCGAGTTGAGTTTCTTCGGGAGATGGCTAAGTGTGTCGAGGAGAAAAGGAAGATCTTCTGGAGTGACGAAACGTGGTGCAACCTACATCATCAACGGGAGCGAATGTGGCGGGGGATGAAAGTTAACCCCGTCACAGGTAAAACGGAATTTCTGGAAGGTGGGATGGCAGCATTGCCTGCTGGGGAGGGAAACAGGATAATAGTCTGCCACATCATGTCGGAGGATGGCCTGGTGGAGGGAGCCGACGACGTCTTTGAGGGGGTCAAGAAGTCAGCGGACTACCACCAGGAAATGAATAGTGAGCACTACGAGAACTGGATAAAGGAAAAGGTAAAGGAAATTTACACACATATACGCATATAACAACAAATTCTAAAAAATTGACTCAGAAAATCGGTAGCAAATTTACATAATGAGTTACTCTTTCTATATCATTCACATAAAGATAAATTTCACCGCTTTGTTATGCCGTTCCATTGCTTTATTGTGGTGAATTGTTTCCTAAATTATAGGTACTGCCAAAGCTTCCGGAAGATGCTGTCCTTGTCATAGACAAGGCAAGCTACCACAACCGGCTAACGGATGAGAGCAAGAAGCCAAAGGCGAGCTGGAAGAAGGCGGACATTGTGCAGTGGTTGCTTTCTAAAGGAGAGGAACAAACTGGGCTCAATGGTAAGACGGTCCCTCAGCTCTTGATGATGTCGAAGAAACACCACGTGGAGACCGAGCACAGAGTGGACAAAATTCTGTCTGCTAAGAACATCAAAGTGCTGCGTTTGCCGACCAAGCACTGTGAGTACAATCCCATTGAATTGGTGTGGGCTAAAGTGAAGGGGGAGGTTGCCAGCAAGAACACTTCAGTTCACAACAAAACAGACATGATACAGATGATCACTGAAGCATTTGAAACCATTGACAACGAGTTCTGCGAGAAAGTGGTTCAGCACTGCTTTGGGATCATGGACAGGGCAATGGAGGCTGAGAAAATCGTTGACGTGCAAGTTCGACCTGTCATCATTGATCTTCTCGATTCTGACGAGGTTTTTAATTTTATATTTTATGATCTTAGTCATTTTTGGCCTGAATTGAGATCTTGAAAGTCAAAAATACCATTATAGCCAATAACGAAATAAGATTATCTATTATTTTATCGTAGGTACATAAATTTTAATCGATGCACCGTACAGGAGGATGATTGGGAAGATGAGCCAGAGTTTGAAGCCCGTGTAGATCGAGGGGCAAACGAAGAGATTACATTTGCTGATCCAGCTGAAGAATTGAGAGAGGCCCAGCTTATTGAGAAAGCCATATTGGAGTCTGCTATGCTTTACAATGTCACATCCGTCAAAAAGGTTGATATTATTTATTGATTGTGTCAATTTCACTTCATAGTTGAGACTATCAGAATCTATTCTCCCTATTCCCCCTCAATTTTCAGCCAAACTTATAATAATAGCAACTTATTCAGGTGTAGGTACTTCCTTACATTATTCATTCATTATCTTACTGCAGGACGTGACAAAATGCCAGTGTGGTAAGGGCAAAGTAACTGGTGATGGAGCAGGACCATCTGGTGAGGGGGCAGGACCATCTGTTAAGAGAGTGACCTGTAAGAACTGTACGTGCTCTAAATCAGGCACATCGTGTGGGGAACTATGTAGCTGTGACCCAGCGAAATGCTACAACAGATCTGCGACAACTGCACCAAAATCTCAGGTTCTATTTCTTAATTTACCGATAAACAACTATAAATCTATCGCAGGGGCACAATTGCATCGGCAAATGATATACCTACCGGCATAAGTCTGCAAAAATATCTATATCCACGTTCTTTATCAATCAGGAGTTTACAAGTCAAGAGCCACTGCTGGAAGCGGAAACAGAAGACGACTTGGAAGCAGAGATTGAAGCACAGATTAATGATGTAAGATAGTAGGATGATAGGTCGAGCTCATTTTTCTTTCAATTTTCATTCTTATCTAGGCAGCCCAGAGCAAATGTTTAATTTTGCAAGGTTTTCATTTCAGAATAAAGCATAGTACCTATATTAAATCATAAATTATTGTATTTTTGAAACAACGGCACTCTCTCTCACACACAGATATCAGAAGTTATTGTCAGAAGTCAAGAAAGAGATCAGGCTGAATCTAAAGAACTTCATCAGACGATCGTTGATCAGAACAAGCAGCGGTTGAAACGCAATGCAGATATGATAGCAGAATTCCGTGATGCAGAACTGGCCAGGAAACGATCAGTAAGAAACTACTTTATCATCAGTAAGAAAATATAGTTACGTCCTATGTAGGCCAACACATTTGATACCCTAACATGTACCCTCCATGTCCATGATGAGGATGTCTCCTACATTCATCACTGCGGAAACAGGAAACATGATCCAATTTGGTTGAAAAATGTATCGTCTCGTTCAATTAGTACTGTCAATTAGCAGATTCATGCGGAAACAAGATATATGATCCAATTTTGGCCTTGCATAATTTTATCCCCTCGAATAACATGAGCAAATTCATCACCTCCCAAATTCATCACTGCCGGACCCAATCTATCATACACTGCAATTTTTCTAATAAAGTAATAAAAGTTATGCTCTATTCAGATATATTGGATCTGAAAATATCCGTGTTTAATTGACTAACTGAAACAATCTTCAGAGCAAAGTCGACCAAAACGTTGTTCATCCTCTGATCCTTCCCGGTTTCACAACAGTGAGACAAATACCAACAATGTCGAGGAAGCAGACGGCGGCCAACCCTCCAACCACTCCCAGTCCAACGCCGCCTCCAAGCCTTCCTACAACGCCCACACATCCTCCAAACCCTCCTACAACGCCCACACATCCTCCGATGCTTCCTACAACGCCCACACATCCTCCGATGCTTCCTACAACGCCCACACATCCTCCGATGCTTCCTACAACGCCCACACATCCTCCAAACCCTCCTACAACGCCCACACATCCTCCGATGCTGCTGGTTGATTTCTAATAAAAATAGATGCTTTTTGTGCATAATGGCAACGTGTAACGTTTGACAACAGGCCAACAGGGAGCTGTACCCTTAAAATGGAGTGATGCGATTGATTCTTCAAACATAATTTATCCTACCCTCTATTTTGAGATTTGTGGCATTTGAGAATTGTAAATGTCAACGATTTGCTATCACTGGCTAATGTCGGGTAATGACATGTTATTCATATTGATCGAAGTTAAAGTGTTCAGCATTTTCTAATTCTATTGATCAATCTCATAAGTTATAGTAAGTTCCATGAGATGGAGTGCTGTTTTAAAATATCATAAAGGCTTTCGGATGAATGGAAATTGTACCCGATTGTTTTTGTCATTTTGTTGAGTGATCTATGATTTATCCTATGAAACAAAATGTACTCAGTTTTATGTATTACATTGTATTACAAGCCTACACAGCAATAGCACATTGAGCATAGCGTACAAACAAGTAAAAGTGTAATCTTTCACGGAACACAATTTGACGATCGCGCGCGGCACCAATTACGATATCAATTACCATTAGCCTATCACGTGATAAAATAGAGGGCTGTCATTCGCCGAAAATTCTAGCCAATCACAGCACGCTGCTACTAACTTTCTGCGCGGACTATAATAAGCCTAAATTAGATAATCGGTATGAGCAGGAGCTTATGAATACAAGAATTATTAATATTATAGTTAATAGTTTGATCCTAGGTTCCTGAAAAGCCGGCAATCCAGATTATGAGATCTGGGAATGGGATCATATTCATATTGTCCTGGGTTTCTTTTGTCAGTATCACTAATTGCTGTCTCCCACAGGCTGCCTCTGACCACATATCGCAGGAAAACACTTAGGCTTCAATAGGGGAGGGAGTTACTCTTCAAATGTAAAAGTAAATACTTAACGACGGTCCCGTTTTTTTTACTGATGACCCAGCTCAGGATAAAGCCTCTCAAATATTGCAAATTTAGCCTCAAAAAGGGGAAAAACTGAGATTTTACGACAATCGACTGCCAACTAGACTTAAAATTTGAGCAAAACCTGTCCTACAAAGAAGTCCATTTTAGGTCAAAAACGGGGTTTTTAAGAGGCTGTAAATCGTGAAAATGGCCGAAATTCAAAATTCTGAAAGCAGCATTTTCTTAGTTGGATCAAACTGCTTGACCTGCAAAATTTCATGAGAGTTAACTAGTAAGTTTAGTAGGACGACCCCCCCCCCCCCCCCGAGATACTGATCAAAATTCAGAAAATACTCGGACATACTGGACTTGCATCATTATTTGGTTCTAGTACACTCCCTGGAAGGCAGTCACATGGGAAAAGCAGTTTTCAGCCTTATTTTTTGGTCGTTGTGGACAATTATAGACAAAAGAAGTCCACTTTAGGCCAAAAATGGGGTTTTAGAGGCTGTAAAATCGAAGATGGCCGAAATTCAAAATTTCTGAAAGCAGCATTTTCTTTAGGGGTTGATGAAACTGGACTGACCTGCAAAAATTTCACATGAGTTAACTAGTAAGTTTAATAGAGGACCCCCCCCCCCCCGAGATGGATACTGATCTAAAAATTCAGAAATTACTCTGACACAATTGGACTTGAGGAAAACTCTGTGTAGAAATGCATCATTTGTGGACAATTATAGACAAAGAAGTCCACTTTTAGGCCAAAAATGGGGTTTTTAAGAGGCTGTAAATCGTGAAGATGGCCGAAATTCAAAATTCTGAAAGCAGCATTTTCTTAGTTGGATCAAACTGTACTGACCTGCAAAATTTCATGAGTTAACTAGTAAGTTTATTAGGAGTGACCCCCCCCCCCGAGATACTGATCAAAAATTCAGAAATTACTCTGACATAATTGGACTTGAGGAAAACTCTGTGTAGAAATGCATCATTTATTTGGTTCTAGTACACTCCTGAAGGCAGTCACATGGGAAAAAGTGTTTTCAGCCTTATTTTTGGTCCTTGTGACTATTATTGACAAAGAGTCCATTTTAGGCCAAAAATGGGGGTTTTTAAGAGGCTAAAATCGTGAAGATGGCCGAAATTCAAAATTCTGAAAGCAGCATTTTCTTAGTTGGATCAAACTGTACTGACCTGCAAAATTTCAAGAGTTAACTAGTAAAAGTTTAATAGAGACCCCCCCCGAGATACTGATCAAAATTCAGAAAAATAACCTGACACAATTGACTTGGGAAAACTCTGTGTATAAATGCATCATTATTTGTTCTAGTACACTCCTGGAAGGCAGTCAGTCACATGGGAAAAAGCAGTTTTCAGCCTTATTTTTGGTCGTTGTGAGCTAATTATAGACAAAAGAGTCCATTTTTAGCCAAAAATGGGGCTTTTAAGAGGCTGTAATCGTGAAGATGGCCGAAATTCAAAATTTGAAAGCAGCATTTTCTTAGTTGGATCAAACTGTACTGACCTGCAAAATTTCATGAGTTAACTAGTAAGTTTAATAGGAGGACCCCCCCTCCCCCCGAGATACTGATCAAAATTCAGAAATTACTCTGACACAATTGGACTTGAGGAAAACTCTGTGTAGAAATGCATCATTATTTGGTTCCTGTACACTCCCTGGAAGGCAGTCACATGGGAAAAAGCAGTTTTCAGCCTTATTTTTGGTCCTTGTCGACAATTATTGAAAAGAAGTCCATTTTAGCCAAAAATGGGGTTTTTAAGAGGCCAAAATCAGAAGATGGCCGAAATTCAAAATTCTGAAAAGCAGCATTTTCTTAGTTGGATCAAACTGTACTGACCTGCAAAATTTCATGAGTTAACTAGTAGTTTAATAGGGGGACCCCCCCGAGATACTTATCAAAATTCAGAAATTACTCTGACAATTGGACTTGAGGAAAACTCTGTAGAAATGCATCATTATTTGGTTCTAGTACAATTCTGGAAGGCAGTCACATGGGAAAAGGTTTTCAGTTTTTTTTTTGGTCCTGGACAAATTTTTAAAAAACCCAAATGGTCGAGATTCAAACTATTTTAAGCTTCAAAGAATATAATTATAGAGGATATGCATGATAGTAAAATTCATAGACACCCTCTTATCGGATCCATTTTGGGCCATTGGTGACTTTGTAATGTGGGCAACCTGTGAAATAATTGTCAAAATGATAAATGGGAAGTCAAACTATTTTAAGCTTCAAAGAATGGAATTATAGAGGATTATAATGATTGTGAAATCCATAGACATCCTCTTATCGGGTCTATTGAAGACCCACAAGAGAATAACAAATGAAGGTGTGAAGACACAGATGATACTATATAAGAAACTGATTATGAACTATAACAAAAGGCCCCCCGGCTCATACAATGCAAGTGACATATCTGATTATCTGAAGGCATATAGAGTTAGGGTCAATATCTATTAATACTTTAATAGTAATATAGTAATATATTTCACTTTATTGAATTCATTCACAAGATATAAATATCAATTCAATCGATGAGAGAAATGAAAGAATAAGCATTCACAGGGTGTCTATACATTATAGACACCAATGAAACCGTCAGAGGGTTCTATTGGATTTATGGATGATGATAACGAAGTGAGGAAACAAATGGTGTCATCTTTTCCTCTGTTGAAGCTCTCACTGGTTTTATACTTTTATGGCTTTTTATCCCGGTCAAAGCGGCGATCTTGTTACTCAGCAAGGTAACTTAATTAGCTACTCATTAGATTTTATTGCTCCCCATTATATACATAATACAGTATGAGCTACATGTGTCATGGCTACATAAATTGTATTGTGACTTGTACAATGTATTGTGAATGGTACATTGTATTGTATCATTCAACTGTAAGGTGTGTAGTGTGTATCCTTTCATTGTTGCTATGGAATATGTCCCCAATTGCCTGCGCAGTGTCTTCACGTCATTGTTACGAACACAAAGCATTCCGTAATATAACAAAAACAATTGGTAAACAAAGTTGAGAGGTTGGAGCTTGATTTGATAAAGATGTTTTGTGTACATTCATTCGGTTATCAAGATTCAGTGCCGTGAATGTAAATAAAATCTTAGGGTAGAAAAGGTCGAGTTTTTAAGTCCACACTAAGATTCTGTATGAATATCGACCCATCGCCATTTATTCTTTTATTGATTTCTTGTAAAATAATAAAATCTCAATGTTCTCGACTTTGATCGTAATAATTAATACCAAAACTTCGCATTATTATCATAAAAAAACTGCGCATTCTTCACATAGTATAACAAAAACGATGTATGTTACGACCTATGTTACATTGGATTCATTATTTTGTTACTGTACTCATTATTCTATGTTAAAATACATTCTGTGATTAAACAATACAGAAATTATCGTGTGCCATTCAAATCATTCGTTTCTTTGTCCTAACAGTGAATCTAATCAATCCAAATACTCACATGGTACCTATAGTGTGTCCCGTTTAACTTCGTAAATTTTAAATACACTCTGCATCTACTGCAATAGAGATAAAACCCTAAATGGTTCTGTAGATTGCAGTAAATAGATGAACATTTAGGCATATCTGGCCTGATTTGGTTTTCAAGTTTGACTTCATATTTCTTCACGTTGACTGGAAGTGGAAAATACATGTTATTGAAACGTATTTGAGGTCATCACTTTGAAAGATTCAATGGTCGTCCGGAAGCAACCTGGATACCACAACAAAATTTTACCTACCCTTGGTACTCTCCAGTGTATCAGCGAAATATTCTGTGACCATAGAACTGCTCATGAAAGCGGAAACGACGGGAATCATCGTTCAAAGAAGCTGAGGTGAAAAGTGTGCAAACCTCGTTTCAAATAACCCAGCTCCGTAACTTCAAAAACATCAACCAAAACATCATTCATTGGAGCTGAAAATTTCTACGATTGTTCGTCTGAGAAGTTACTGATGGAAGCCCATAAGGCAAAATTTCAAATCTGATTGAAAGACAAGCAGAGGAAGGCCTAGTTCGCAGCCTGCAGGGCGCTTAGAGAATAGCGCATATTACCTTAAGTTTGTTTCCCGGCAAATCATGCGGTTTTTACAGTCATGGGATATCCTAGAATTGGCATCAATAATTTTGGACGTTTAACACGGACACTGTTCAGCCTCTGGAAGTCGGTTAACACCTATTGAAGTCATGGTTTGAGGCGCTTTTAGCCCCAAAATTCCATTTTCCTTAATTATTCAACGAAAATGGCTCCCACAACAAAGGTTAACGGGCATATTCACTGGCGATAATCTGTCGTGGTTTTTGCGTCAGCTGATGTAGAAACACATGCTGAAGTCGTCATGGTTCATGCAAGTTAGTAGAACACCTCAAATGGCTCTCAAAAATCGAGCCACTATTGACATGAATTTTCGAAGGAGAGCAGTAAGGAAACACATCTTCGTGTCATGGCCTCCCTACTCCCAAGATTTGACTCCCGTTGATTTCTGGCTATGAAGCTGTCAAAGAAACATCTTCAATGGAAAACAGTAGCCGTTTACCTCTATGACTCTCCTGGAACGAGCTATAATGTGGGGATTAAGAAACTACAAAGGGTTAATTTTGCTCATTTGAGACCTTAAGTTGAGAGGCGATGGACAAGTTGTGTCGATAACAACGGTTATAGAAGTTAATTTACCATAAATGTTCATCATTTTTCTCTGAAATGATGTGTGAAATTTGTCCATAAGTCAATTTTTAAGAATGAAAATGTAACCTTAAAATTTACGAACTTAAACGGGACATAGTATATTTTAATTGAATTCACGTAGATTCAAATGAGATTTGTCGTTCGATTATAATAATCTTTTTATAAGTAAGTATGTACATAGTAGTCGCACAGCAATTCCAAGCGCTGATATTAAAATGGTGCTGGTAGTGGAAAGTTGGAAAATAAGCGGTTTCGTTAAATGATGATAATAAAAGATGCTAGTTTCGTTGAATGATGATGATATTAAGACAGGACCCCGTTCTATCTTCCACCTATAGATCTATAGGCCACCTGTTAAATTCTATGGGAATCTAGTGTCTAGAGGCAACCTGTAATCAAATAGATAAAATTCCATCTTATTTCTCTCTTAGCTATGAAGGAGAGTAAAATATCAAATCTTAATCTTATGAGCAAATACTATCGCAATTTATAAAGTGCTGTGACGTCAGCCCGTATTAAAGCTGACAGCTGGTAACTGATCAGATGGTGCAGTGCTAATGGATGCTAAGTAGCGATGACCTAAATCCAACATTATGTCGTCATTACCAGCGGCACATTACCTTACCCACAGGTTCATTTGACATTAACCAATCAGAGTGCAAGATGATAGTTAACTCGCACTCTGATTGGTCGATGTCATGATGATTTTTGGGATGCTAAACCGTCGATATGAGCGAGATATTGCAACTGTTCGATGATATCATGTAACTCTAGACAGTGACGTTATATTTTGGAGTGTGTGTTAATGGCATTTAGCAAGTAGTTATGCTGTCACGGCAGTGGTGCTCTCACAGTATCATGCAGTCTACACTGTACACAATATAAATATGTCAGTATTTCAATAATACAAATGTAAGAAAATAATACAAATGTAAGTAAATAATACAAATGTAAGTAAATCTTTGAACATGAAGGGCACACAAATACTTCGTCACTATCACAGTATTATTGAATGCTGATGTGTCTAAAAAATGGTTTCCCGGTACTCCGGTATACCAAAACGCTAGAACTTTTTGATGTTTTGCCAAGAACCCTGGACCAATTTAACAAATTAGGTATTATGTTGTCTCGTTTGAGTAATAAGTATAACTATAAAATCTACTCAAACTTCAATCATATGAATACGATTTAAAAGCGTCCAAAACCAGTTAGTGAACAACTCATAATTATTAATGATGTTGAGCGTGTACTGCTATAATCTGAATATACTTCTACTAATTTTGTAATAATGTAACATTTGCTCATTTATTACGTAGAATGATTATGTAAGATAATTTGAATAATCATTTCTTCTAACTGCGTACTTTCGTAACAAATTTAGTACTAAATAATATGTGTACTTATGATCACATTATTATGTTATACGTACTACACATATTATTATTGCGGCAAACAAGAGGAAAAGTACCAGCAAGGATTTGAATGCCATCAACGCAATACGTTAACCTATGATGGTGACATCATTTCAGCTATCATTGATCATTCGTCAGTGAAATTGAGTGTTTTGTATGAGTCGATGTGAAATCATCTTCAAATTATGGCTGAATAAAAAATTCCCTGTTGTTTAATTCTAGTTGTTTCTACATTACGATAGCAAATTCATGATGATGGAAGATCAACTCACAATGAAAAAAGAGAATTAGTGACCTTGGTGAATGAGTGACATACCAGTTAGCAAATTAGTGACTTTGGTGAATCAGTGACATATTGACAATTGGCATACCACGAGATAATTAGTGACTTGGGTGAATCAGTGACCTTTGACATACCACAAGAGAGTTAGTGACTTTGGGGAATCAGTGACATACCACAAGGGAATTAGTGACATACCACAAGGGAATTAGTGACATACCACAAGGGAATTAGTGACTTTGGTAAAGGCCAGGCCCATTGTCATGAGAAAGAGGACAGTGTTCTGCTGGTAGAGCTGAGACTCGCTCTCTGCCACCACTTTGTAAAACATCCCGGAGATAAGGAGGATAGGGATACCGGGGGATAGAACTGAGGTGTCCTGGGAGGGGGGAGGTTAGTATCCAGAGATAAGGAGGATAGGGATACCGGGGGATAGAACTGATGTGTCCTGGGAGGGGGAAGAGTAGAGGATTAATCAATTAATCAATTAGTCAATTGAGGGATCAATCAAGTAATTACTGAACAGTCGAATGCACTAATAGATCAAACGATTGAGATGATGCTTGGAAGTTGAAAGCCATCAACTTCCAGAGAAAGACATAAGAGTCAAATAGCAATTGTCTACGCATTCAAACAGACGGTTTTCATCCTGTTCTTAGAGCCTGCTCAACCACTGTTTAGCGGAATATAAGTTCATTGTTTATCATAATTATTATAGTAGTTTATACTCACGGCGATAGTAGCTCCATTCTTCCCGATTCCACCACTCAGTATCGAATGAACGTTACCGGAAATCACAAAGGCACCCACCCCACAGATGGTACTAAAGATCAGCATGAGATGCTTCAAATGGAATCCTGAAAAGTTCAGGTATGTCACACTTAACTAGAATTTTCATTTAATCTAGAATATAAAGGCTAAATGCTGGCACAAAAACTTGGAGGAAATGACACCAATGTCATGGTGAATTTTGTAAAATACACGTCAAGAAATATAGGGGACTTACCATCTGTGATCTCATAATTCCATAAGTCACACCCAAAACATCCTGTGTAAAACTGAACCATAATCATAAAAACTTGTGCTTCTGTAACATCAAACCTGAAAAAATATTATAATCAAATATTATAGATTGTTCACAAAATTATTCTTGCTTTTGAAATTAGGAAATGTAATGAATAAGCAGATGAATGATCAATGAAAAGCAAAACGCAGCGTTTTTCTAAATTGAATTTTTAAAAGCGAGATAAGGAGATATTATGAGATGACTTACTTCCCAAAATGTAGCTCCCCTGACACCAGGGTTTGCCAATGTGCCGAGTAGAAGACGAAGTTACAGGTGCAACACAAGTAGAAAAACCACAAACTCGGTCCCAAATCTGAGGAGAAGTTGTTTTTAGAGTTGTATTTTGTAAAATATTTTGTAAAATCTTAAAGCGATCATACCATTACATAAGTACATAGATATTTGAGTGTGGTGAGACGTGGAGAGGTCCCATGAAAGGGATATTAGCCAAGGAAATCGCATGTATCATACTTGCGACTATGTGAGGGAAAAAGGACGAAACTGCTACATCTCATATTTAGAAGATTCAAAGTTTATAATGAATCATGAAAAAGTAGAAATGATAAAACAGCAGGAAATTGTTCAATTAACGGAAACTTAGAAATACCACAGGCTAAAACCTGACTTGTTTTATAGGCTACAAAGTTAGGATATAAATATTGAACAAGGAACAGGTTACAACGAGTCAACGTAACCTATTTCTGTCAAGTAGACGTCGTTTATGACTGACTGACAGATCATAATGGTAGCTGTATAAAAAGCCATTATCAAACTATAACCTCGTGTAATTTTCATGTGACCCAAACCACGTTAAATCGAGTGGTTTTTGCTACAAAAATTGACGTCATTACAGGGCTTACTTAAAACGGCGAATTAATATGAGGGCAAGCCTCTCACTTCCGTGCCTGACAGAAAATAGATGACCCAGCAATGAGCAGTATTGTACCATGCAATCATATATTGCAGCACTTCTATACTGTGTTATGAAAATACACAAAAGTTTATGATAATAAACCACAATTATACTACACCATTTTGCCACAATTTACTGTGAGTAGTTTTGACACCTCTGACTCCCTGCCTCAGTCCCCTCATATGCTCATATGAGACATATCTGACTCTTGTTACCTCTGAGTAAAGTCATCTCCGATTCTTGCGAACTTTAACTGTCACCTCTTAGTTTAGTGACCTCGATTACCTTTTTCCCTCAGTCTAGTTTAACCTTTGAATCATTATACCGAGTTTACTGATTTTTTCACCTGGATCTGAGTCTCGTCAGTCCGTTTTCCAGTGACCTCTAATTATTCTAGTCACATCTGAGTCCAGCGAATTCTCACTCTAGTCACCTCTTAGTCAAGTTATCTCTGACTCCTGTCTCCTTGGTCTGCTTGTCTACATCTGACTCTAATCATCTTATTCTCAGTAATCAGCTCTAACTCTAGTAATCTGTCTCCCTCTTAGGCTACTGTCTAATGAGTAGTGACCTCTAACTCTAGCCACTCCTTTTAAGTCCAGTCACCTGAGGTGGAGGCCACAGTCACTGAACTGACGTTACTGAGTCAGAGGTTCTGACTCCATTCCTCTCGAGTCCTGCGACCTATGATTTAAAGCACCTTTGAGTCCAGGCAGCTCTTATTCCAGTGACTTTTGATTTTAGTCATCTCTGAGTCCAGACACCACGTATCCACAGCCTCTCGTACTCGTTACATCTTAGTCCAACCATCTCTGACTCCTGTCATCTCTAAGTCCAGTTACCTGTGGCGGTTACCTCTTAGTCCAATGACATCTCAGATCTCTAGCAACGTCTCAGTTCATCGACTTTTCCAGTGCCAACTATATATCCTGGTCAGATATGAAGTAGAACTGCGCCAGCCCGGTGAAGAAGCGTCCTTTCACTTTTGAATATGCAACATTGATATTTCTGTTTCCCTAGATAGTTAGAATACCAATTGGTCCAAAGGCATACATTATCTATGGATTAGAACAGGATTTCATGATTAGAGTTCATGATATCATGTGAGTCAATTTGTGACAGAGCCCAGTGATACAGGTCCCATATGCTGGATGCAATGTGTTCAAAGATAGGTGTTCTGAAGCGGCCTACACCAGTAATTTTCGTCCAAACATCTAAATTTTACTGAAAATCATTGACCGCAAATCATCTTATTAATTATCTAATTATTCATATCAAGATCATTATGATACCATCCAAAATGAAATTTTGATGTTTGATGATCATTTATAAAGTGAATACATTGCTCTACAATTCAATCCTACTTGAACTTAAGGTGAAATAAAAAATGGGGAATAATGGGGAAAAATGGGGAATTTTTCAGTTGGAAAAAGCTAAATTCCCCATGAAAAAAGTCCCCATTTTTCCCCATTTTACCCCATTTTTCCCCATTGCCACCGCCCCAGTGGTATCATTCTGCAGAATTCATTATAAAGTACAATGAATTTATTATTAGTAATACAACGAATATATATCCCAACCTCCCATACCGTGTAATCGTATGTCTTCCCTCGTTTCTTATCATAAAACAAAACACATCAACAAAATTTGGAGAAATTCTCATTGATTTAATTAAAATCATGCTTCACATGATGGCAATTTAATTTAACTGGCGTTTCTCTCAATATATATATGCATTGATAAGGTTTGACAAAACCTGATTAACCGGTTTCTTATTACCAAAATATTGTTGCACAAGATGTGCAGAAAATATATATTGGATTATATTTTAGCATCCTATACAGTAATCTATAATTCTATACTTTAATTCGAATTACTAAATTTAGTAGCGTCAGTTGTGCACATTTGCTCGCAAATATTTTAGTATTTTCGAAATACAAAATCAAATCATAAAATTGTATAAATTCAATGGTAATCTAGCTCGATATTTCGATTTATGAAAAGGAGTCTGAGGTCATCAACCGATTGAAATACTTCAAAATTAACAAAAATAGCGAAAGGCAGAACTTACAGAGATGCCATCTCCACTGTAACTTTTTGTATCATCAAATTTTAGTAGTCACCAAATTGCAACTCTCAAGTTAGAAATCATACCTACAAACTGAAATGAACCCTACCAGCCACCAGACTACTCAAGTTTACATTTTACTTCATCAAATTTAACTTAATTCAATCTATTTGCAATTGCAATTCACCTCATTGTTTCGCAGGTACATCCTCGCCTCTGGGGGAGCTCTTTGATCACGGATGTGATGCTTTCTCAACTGTCTTCGTTATCATGGCTTACGGTATTGCCACAGGTATGCTTCTTGCAATTTCTTCAATTTCTTACGGTATTCCCACAGGTACGCTTCTTGCAATTCCTTCAATTTCTTACGGTATAGCCACAGGTACGCATCTTGATTTCTTCGATTTCTTACGGTATAGCTACAGGTACGCTTCTTGCAATTTCTTCAATTTCTTCATTTTGACTTAAATTCGACAACAAATTGATTTGACAGCAATTCGATACTTACTTCTGCAATTTGACTATAATTGACCGTTGATGCCTGATTTATTTACTTTTATCTATTATTATCCATGTACACCTTTTAACTTTTTAAATATTTTCTTTGAGACACTTACATAATTTCTTTTGATTTGTACAGTTATTTTGCAATGGTATTATGCAATATAACCAAAATTTGTAAGACTGCTGAAATTTTGAAATAATGAACGTACCTTTCGCACTTGTAACTTAATATGACTTTGACTTTGACTGCACAAATAGGGTCATATTTATAATAAGTCAGGTGATCTTATGAAAATATGCGTGTAGGTATCTTCTCAATGACAGCTGCATACAGATTCAGTATTCACTCAGCTACTCAGAATAAATTGTGTAAAATGGCAGTTTAGGTGGTAATTGTGGTTTATTATGAAAAACTTACTGTGTATTTTTTTGTACATATCACAGTATGTGTAGAAGTGCTGAAAAGATATGATTGCATGGTACACTTTTATGTCATTTATGTTCGGTCAAGCACGGAAATAAGTGGCGTGCCCTCATATTTATTCGCCGTTTGAAGTCCTGATAATGATGCCAATTTTTTAAGCAAAACCACTCGTTCAAACGCAGTTTGGGTCACGTGAAAAGTACACGAGGTTATAGTTTTATGGCTTTTTATACGGCTACCATTATATGATCAGTCAGTTATAAACTACGTCTACTTGACAGAAATAGGTTACTTTGACTCGTTGTAACCTGTTCCTTGTTCAATAATCCTAACTTTGTAGCCTACAAAACGGGTCAGGTTTTAGCCAGTTGTATTTCTGAGTTTCCGTTAATTGAACAATTTCCTGCTGTTTTATCATTTCTACTTTTTCATGATTCACCATTCACTATGAATCTTCTAAATATAAGATGTAACAAGAAGCAGCACTCAAATTTTCGCCCTTTTTCCCTTTCTGAGTCGCAGTAATTATTCTTCTACGGTCACCGCAGCATAATATACAAATTCCTTTCATGAGACCTCTCCACGCCACACGCCCTCAAATTATCCATGTAACTCAAATATCCATGTAATGGCAATATAAAAGTCAGTGATCCACTTTCCCCCTCAGATTTGGGACCGAGCCTGTGGTTTTTTTACCTGTGCTGCACCTGTAACTTCGTCTTCTACTCAGCACATTGGCAGACCCTGGTGTCAGGGGAACTACATTTTGGGAAGTAAGTCATTCATCAACTCATGATATCTCGCTTTAAAATTTCAATTTAGAAAAACACTGCGTTTTGCTTTTCATCTGTTTATTTTCAAAATTTTATTTTGAATTTCAAAAGGAAGAATCAGCCAATAACTGATACTATTAATTTGTGGACAATCTATAATAATTGATTACAATGCTTTTTCAGGTTTGATGTTACAGAAGCACAAGTTTTTATGATTATGGTTCAGTTTTACACAGGATGTTTCGGGTGTGACTTATGGAATTATGAGATTACAGATGGTAAGTCCCCTATCTTGACGTGTATTCCACAAAAATCACCGAGATATTATGGTAATTTCCTCCAATTTTTTGTGCCAGCATTTAGTGCAAATTCAGTGCAAATTATTGTTAAGTGTAACTAACATACCTGAAATTTTGCAGGATTCCATTTGAAGCATCTGATGCTGATCTTTAGTACCATCTGTGGGGTGGGTGCCTTTGTGATTTCCGGTAACGTTCATTCGATACTGAGTGGTGGAATCGGGAAGAATGGAGCTACTATCGCCGTGAGTAGAAAGAATTATGATAATTAAAATAAAGTAATGATAACAAAGAAACTATACTTATGTCGCTAAACCATGGTCAGTTATTGAGCATGCTCTAAGTACAGGATATTTCTTCGGAAAACCGTCTGTTTGGGTGCGTAGGCAATAATTGATATCTGCCTCTTATGACTTTCTGTCTTTCTCTGTCTCTAATGGCTCTTGATGACTTTCAACTTCCAGGCATCATTGAACTATTGATTTAATAATGCATTCGACTGTTCAGTGATTGATTGATTGATTAATTAATTGATTATTTCTCTACTCTTCCTCCCCCAGGACACCTCAGTTCTATCCCCCGGTATCCCTATCCTCCTTATCTCCGGGATGTTTTACAAAGTGGTGGCAGAGAGCGAGTCTCAGCTCTACCAGCAGAACACTGTCCTCTTCCTCATGACCATGGGCCTGGCCTTCACCAAAGTCACTAACTCTCTTGTGGTATGTCAATATGTCACTGATTCACCTAAGTCACTAATTCTCTTTTTTGTGAGTTGATCTTCCATCATCATAAATTTGCTATCATAATGGAGAAACAACTATTGAGAAAAAATTATTAATTCAGTCTGAATAGTTTGAAGATGATTTCACATCGTCTCATACAAACACTCAATTTTGTAATACACTGACGAATGATAGCTGAAATGATGTCATCATCATTATAGGTTAACGTATTACGTTGATGACATTTAAATCCTTGCTGGTAGTTTTCCTCTTGTTAGCCACAATATTATGTGCTGTACGGATAAAATGATGTGATCATAAGTACACATATATGATTTAGTACTAAATGTTACGAAGATAGAAGAAATGATTATTCAAATTATCTTACATAATCATTATACGTACTAAATGAGCAAATGTTACATTATTACAAAATTAGTAGAAGTATATTCATATTATAGCTCAGTACACGCTCAACATCATTAATAATCATGAGTGGTTCACTAACTGGTTTTGGACGCTTTCAAATCGTATTCATGATTATGATTTAATCCAATGTCTAAGTTTGAGTAGATTTTATAGTTATACTTATTACTCAAACGAGACAACATAATTCCTATTTTGTTAAATTGGTCCAGGGTTCTTGGCAAAACATCAAAAAGTTCTAGCGTTTTGGTATACTGAGAATCCATTTTGTAGACCCATCAGCATTCAGCAACTGTAATGAAGTATTTGTGTGCTCTGCCTTGTCAAAGATTTTCTTACACTTGTATTATTTTCTTACATTTGTATCATTGACATATTGATATTGTGTACGGTGTACACTGTACACTGCATGATACTGTGAGAGCACCACTGCCGTGACAGCATAACTACTTGCTAAACGCCATTAACACACACTCCAACATATAACGTCACTGTCTAGAGTTACATGATATCATCGAACAGTTGCAATATCTCGCTCATATCGACGGTTTAGCATCCCAAAATCGTCATGACATCGACCAATCAGAGCGCGAGTTTACTGTTATCTTGCACGCTGATTGGTTAATGACAAATGAACCTGTGGGTAAGGTTATGCGCCACTGATAATGACGACATAATGTTGTATTGAGGTCATCGCTACTTAGCATCCATTAGCATTGCACCATCTGATCAGTTACCAGCTGTCAGCTTGAATACGCGCTGACGTCACTGCACTTTATAAATCACGATAGTACTTGCTCATAAGATAAAGATTTGAAATGAATTTTGCTCTCCTTCATAGTTAAGAGAGAAATAAGATGGAATTAAATCTATTTGATTACAGGTTGCCACTAGGCACTAGATTCCCATAGAATTTAACAGGTGGCCTATAGATCTCTAGGTGGAAGAGAGAACGGGATCACATCTTAATATTATCATCATTTAACGAAACTAGCTGGTGATGTAGAACCGCTTATTTTCCTACTTTCCAATACCAACATCATTTTAATTATATCAGCGCTTGAAATTGCTGTGCGACTACTATTATGTACATATTTACTTATAAAAAGAGTATTATAATCGAACTACAAATTTCATTTGAATCTACGTGAATTCAATTAAAATAGGTACCATGTGAGTATTTGGATTGATTGGATTCACTGCTGGAACAAAGAAACTAATGATTTGAATGGCACACGATAACTTCTGTATTGTGTTATCACAGAATGTATTTTAACATAAAATAATGAGTACCAAAACATAACGATATTGTGATAAATCCAATGTAACACAGGTAGTAACATACATCATTTTTGTTATACTATGTGTAGAATACGCAGTTTTTTTGATAAGAATGATGCGAACTTTTTGTATTAATTAATGCGATCAAAGTCGAGAACATTGAGATTTTATTATCTTACAAGAAATTAATAAATGTTGGTGGGTCGATATTCATATAAAATTTTGGTGTGGACTTAAAACTTTAAAAACTCGACGTCTTCTACCCTAAGATTTTATTTCCACACACGGCCCTGAATCTTGATAACCGAATGAATGTACACAAAACATCTTTATCAAATCAAGCTCCAACCTCTCAACTTTGTTCACCAATGGTTGTTGTTATTACGGAATGCTTTGTGTTGGTAACAATGACGTGAACACACTGCGCAGGCAATTGGGGACACATTCCATGGCAACAATGAAAGGATACACACTGCACACCTTACAGTTAAATGATACAACTTGCAATACAATGTACAAGTCACAATACAATGTACATGTCACAACACAATGTACAAGTCACAATACAATGTACAAGTCACAATTCATGTAGACATGTAGCTTATACTGTATAGTGTATAATGGGGTGCAATAAAATCTAATGAGTAGCTAATTAAGTTTCCTTACTGAGTTACAAGATCGCCGCTTTGCCCGGCATAAAAAGCTATAAAACAAGTGAGAGCTTAAACAGAGGAAAAGAGGACACCAATTGTTTCCTCACTTCGTCATCATCCATAAATCCAATGGAACCCTCTGACGTTTTTATTGGTGTCTATAATGTATAGATACCCCGCTTATCTCTTAGAGGTGGCCCAAAATGGACCCGATAAAAGGGTCTCTATGAATTTTACATCCTAATCCTCTATCATTCTATTCCTTGAAGCTTAAAATAGTTTGAATCTCGACACTCCGCCTATCTTTTGACACACTATTTTCACAGGTTGCCCACATTACAAAGTCACCAATGGCCCAAAATGGATCCGATAAGAGGGTGTCTATGAATTTTACTATCATTCATATCCTCTATAATTATATTCTTTGAAGCTTAAAATAGTTTGAATCTCGACCATCTTTTGACGTACTCTTTCCCCAGGTTGCCCACATGACCAAGTCGCCCCCCACCCTGGTCGTAGATAGCATCATGCTGGGTCCAGCCCTCCTGCTAGTGAACCAGTACCTCGGCGCTCCTGTTCCAGAGGACTTCCTGCTCTGGCTCGTTATGGTGAGTACACCCCATTTCACTGACTTTAGATGGTTCGTTATGGTGAGTACACCTCCCCCCTCCTCCCGAGCATTACAGATACCTTAGGTGGGGCCTAACCCCCTCCCTGGCTCGTTATGTTTAGCCCCCACACCCTCGAGCATTACACAGACTTTAGGTGGAACCTAACTGCCCCCCCCCCCTGAGCATGCCATAACACAGACTTAGAGAAATGAATCAATTGCGATAATGTTTTTGAGAATAATAAATTTGAATCTCATAAATATTAGTATCATTTTCACTACTTTCTGAATTGATTATTTTCGTTTCCAAACCGATTGAAAATCGCCACGTCAGCCTCTTTTATCTCTGGTAACTGTATACCCCATAGTATGACCATACATTGACGTATTTCGTGCAATATATTATTTTGGCATCCGTTGTGCGTTTTTGTACGGTTTCTTAGAAATAACCTAGATTACCTAGTTTTAAAATTAAGTTGGTTAAGATATTAGCAGAACTGCGTGAGAAAATGAAAAGGAATTATAAGAGAAAAGATAATTCGTTGAGCTTGTGACCAATTCGTCAGAAGAGAGTTTGGGGAATTTCAAAGGGCCATTATCGCATGTTTTTTAATATAAGAAAATACGCTTACTGTACACCTCTTGTAGAAGAAAAGTAGAAACTGAAGCACAAAATGGGTTTTTTAATGTTTAGATCTTATTTGATTTTACATTTGATCTTATTTGATTTTACATTTTCTAAGCACGTCCTGTTGATAAATTTTGCCACGTATTGATGTAAATTATCAAAATAATAACATGCGACCAACTTTAGGGAAATGGCGTTGATGTCTCATGAGATAGTACTACGTTTGGCTCTGGTGAGATCTGGAATCTGGATAATATGATCTTATACTCTTATGATTTAATTTCCATGTAAAAGTCAAAACCTTCGCTTCGATATTTCGTACACCGTCCAGAATGATGGGAATGATGGACTACGGGCCTCGTCCACGGCCAAATGGCTCGGAAAGAATAAAATTGGAAGAGGATTCTGATTTTGATATGGCCCGCCTTCCAATGAATATAGATAAATCAAAATCGTCGGAGAGCTCAGATAGCAAGATCCGCCTTCCAAATTTCCGATACTTTCTTCGACACGGAACTAAAAAAGTTTCGAAAATATCCACCTCCAAATGTGATGTTAATGAAAAGGACGATTCAAACTGCTACTTTGATTTTTTGGGTCTTCCATTGGAAATAAAGCTCCTTATATGCAGATATTTGTCACCCCATGACATCGTGACTCTTTCTCGATTGAGTAAGGATTACAAAACTTTTGTGGATGGGAATTTCATTTGTGATCATAATAATCAGTTGCCGAAAAACCTTGATCAATTTGTCTCAGAAAAATATGAAAAGAATTGTCGATATGTTTTATCTTTGAACATTGATTTCGATTATCACTCGAATGGAGGTAATTATAAAGAAAATCTTGAAAAACTTGTGGAGAGTCTAAATCTACTTGAACTAAAATCAGTACAGCTCAAAAAGGATGTGGACCGAAGTGAACCTGAGCAATCATCGCAATCACAATATTATTGTTATATGAGTGTATGTCCGTGTTATGCGAAGATCTCAAAGTTGATATTCAGCAGTTGTTTTTACCTTCAATCAGTAGATTTCACTCTCTATAAATGTGAAGAATCTCGGGAAGCTTTGGAAACACTGGCAGAAAATTCTTTCTATTTGAGAGACGTTACTCTTAGGAGCCCTAAGGAATTCTGCTTAAATTTTGTGGAAGATGCTCAAGAGTTTTGTTCTCTATCGAATCTCATCGCTGGTCTCCTTGAAAAGTCAGCCATCAGATCTTTGAAGCTGGTTGATTTTCATAGCATGAAAGGAATGTGGTCGGATCCTGATGTTAGTCATGACGTTCAGCGCACGAAAAGGTGCCACTTTTTAAGTATCCAATCCGAAACTCTACAAAACTTGAAAATTACTTCATCCCTCTTGTCTTTTCCTTCTCATATTGGAAAAATGCGTGATCTCGTTTGCCCTCAACTGAAGAAGATGTCGATAAAGTCAGCAGGTTGTCGACCTTGCCTTCTCCATCTCGACACGAAGGTTCGAGGTTTACGCGACAGTTTGGCCGAAAACTCGCCCAACTTGGAGCGGTTCAATGGATACAAAACTGATAAAAAGTGGTTAAATACAGAATTTTTTAATGAAAAAGTTGCTAAAAAGTTTTGCAGCACACATTGTCATCTGAAGGGAAATCTCTTCTGATGGAAAGCCGAAGCTTAGTATCTCTGTTCTGTTTGTCCGTATTACAGATTTTCTCAGATGCAGTCTGTGACGTATCAGGTTGCTTTTGTCGAGCTACGTGCGCGCTGCAACATTGTCAAGGACTGATATATCGGCCATCTTTGTGACAATTTAGAGCTCCGAACAATAAACATCTGCTGAAATGGTACATTTTGCGTGTCGTATACGGAACGCGCGATGACATTCCTTACGCAACAACCATGCTATCTTCACTGCTAATCGATTAATTCTTTTAAAAATTAAAATTATTAATTTGAAAAAAGTTTTTAGAATCTTTTTAATTTCAAATTGATTGAAGCTGAGCTTACATTAAGAAGCATTTCCTCTCCAATCGTATTTCACGATCGAAAAGCATTCATTCTCAATCTTTCCATCCAGCAATTGAGTAAGATAGTCGTCTGATTCTTTGTGCTAACCAATAACAATACCCCAATGTGTTTGTCACGTCATGAGGATGACCTGATCATCTACAAGTGGCGTGATATCGGAGAACATAGTGTTTTATGATAGGTGTGTTTGCTTAGTGTGCACTGACAGAGATATGAACATATGAATGAATTTCTCAATCTAAATAATTCATAAATTGTTTTTATTTCAAAATTTGATATTTGATTAAGTTACTTTGCATCAAATTATCGTCCTTTATCTGTCGTAAACCGTCTATATGTGTCCTAGGGATCGTTCACAAATTACGTAGTTAATTTTTGACCGATTTTAACCCCTCCCCTGTGTAGGAATAAAACATCACCTTGTTGGCGGATGTTTTATGTGGATTTAAAATGATTTTAAAAACGCTAATATCCCAATATTTTCAGTTATTCACAGCATACGACAGTATTCGCTATTGTGCTGATGTTTGTAAGGAGATCTGCAGCTTTCTAGAGATCCCGTGCCTCACAATGCCTAAGGACGTAAGTTCTTTAAAAATCTTTCGTTGTGCCGAGGTTTTTCCGAATGTCAAACCATGGATGTTGGATGTAAATGCATTTCTGTAATAAAAACCGCAGTCCCCTCAGTGTTCCTTTCAATTTCTCTCCTGTCACTCTCATCCTCAAGAAGACTTACATTTCCTCTTGCCGTCTTGCCAGGAAATACTTAATTCCTCTCTAAGCTTACCTTAAAAATGGGAAACCGCCTCGGTAGAAGTGCTACTCCTGCTACCAAGTTTTGTAAATTTATCTCCAAACTGACCATTTCCTCCCCCAGGTGAAACTGACTGCCCCTCCCATCACCAGATCTTCCTCCTCCCTCAAATCCCGCTTCCTCAGCTCCCCCACCAAACGACCCTCCACCTCATCTCTCTCCAGCCGGGGCTCTCAGCCCTACATCGCCGAAGTGGCGCCTGTCATGCGCCGCTCGTCCTCGCGCCTCGCCGGCCGCCGAAACACTGACTCTAGCGGCTCTGGCACCAGTTTGAGCGATAGGAATTAGACCAAATACACATAATTATCATTATTATACATGTTCATCGACTTTGTATGATGGCGTTTTTAGATGGATTGTGTAGGTGACGGGATATTTAATACGCGGAGTGAGATGTGGTGTTTATTTTCAGAGATTGGTTTAGCCAATCAAATTGCGGCGGATTATAAAACATCTCTTGAGAACAGTGATAAACGGAGTTTAGCCTGGTGAAGCAATCACAAATTAAGAATTAACGTGAAGTTAGAAGTTGAAGAATGAAACTGGTTTCGTGTATCGTGCGATGGTCAAGAGTCCCAAGGATTGACGAGAAAAGAATTAAACTTATTTAGTTCATCCTTGCATCATCGAAGAAAGACAGAGATGTGTGAGATGTAACTGAGTTATAAACCGAATGAATAATCTCGTGTCATTATTGGCACATCTTGTTTGTTATCTGTTAGAAAATTAGAAGTTAGGACGTTATTAGGGTTAATCTACTGCATGGACCGTTGATTAAATCTAGTGAATCAGCGGTTAAATTAACTCTATTTGTATGACCTAGTTATATTAATTTGTTTTCTGTTGTAAGATTTGAACGGAGCAGATTCGTTCATAATTCATAGGTTATTTACTACGGACGTGTAACGTGTTAGACCAATTAAGTAATGATACCATCTCGATTACGATATTTCTGTGATTATAGTTTTTTTGCGAGAAGTCGTCCATTAAATGCCTTCACAAAAAGCTTAAAATCATACTTCTCGAAATATGGGGTGTAGTTTTGAGGACGACATTTCGTGTTGGCGTGGGTCTTTCTTTTTCTTGATTCAGTCGGTAATGATAATCTGAACGGTATTTTGGTGTTTTAAATTGCGATTTTACATTTTTCGTATGCTGACGGTACCTGACAATTGGGATCGTGATACGAATGTTGTCGAAGTGATTATATTTGATTTTAAAACCCAGGGATTTGTGCGGTGGCAAATTGCTATCTATTGATCAGGAATGTTCATGGTTGTGTACTGTGCATCAGTATATTAGCTTGAGATATACATTTGGGATGACGATGTTTTTAAGTCATAGTCTTACCACTTGAATTATGTTTATATTCGCAAAATTACAGTTAAATAACCGACACAGGCAATTTGAACTTAATCTATGTCATACCAAAACCAATGTATTACGTAATCTAAAGGTTTAGGTTAAGTTAAATTAGGGATCAGTGGTATGGAGAAAGACTAAAGTTCGATGAAATGATAAATTAGGGATTACTGAGTTGTTTAGATTCAATGTTATTGTTAGTACCGGAGTTGAAGAGTGAACTTGAGGATGTTGGATCTTGTTGACATTTAAAATTAAAACATTTTTAAAACACGCCTCTTCAATGTACGATAAAGATCAATCTTTCCTCTTGTCTGACCCCGGCCTTTACCTTTCGGCGGGCGCGCGCGTCCGCCGAAATTAAATGGTCTGACAAGCAAACTCCCCGCTTGCCCTAGCCCCTAAGCTTGTCAGACCATTCTTTCAGTGGTCACTGGTCAGACGCGCGCGCCGGAGGCGGAGGGGTCTGACAATCCTAACCAGGACCTTGGTGTCTGCTGACACCAGTCCTCTATCTCCAGCTAACTGGCACCAATACTCTGACATCAGTCTGCAGACACCAGTCTACTGACACCTGGTTACTGATACTAGTCGTCTGACCCCATACTACTGTTATCAGTCTGTTGACACCAGTCTGCTGACACCTGTATGACACCAGTCTTCTGACACCAGTTTACTGACACCAGTTTATTGACACCCGTATACTGACACTAGTCTGCTGACACCGGTCTGTACGTCTGCTGACTTCACGTTACTGATACTAGTCGTCTGACACCATACTACTGTTATCAGTCTGCAGACAGCAGTCTACCGCAACCAGTCTACTGACACCAGTCTCCAGTCTGCTGACACCAGTCTGCTGACCATGACACCAGTCTGCTGACACTGCACCGCACCAGTCTTCTGACACCAGTCTGCTGACACCAGTCTACTGACACCAGTCTACTGACACCAGTCTACTGACACCAATCTGCTGACACCAGTTTGCTGACGCCAGCTTTTACTGATAACAGTTCTCTGACACCAGTCTACAGTCTAGTGCGCACTGCATGCGAGTGCGCGGCGCGGCAAGCTCCTAGATAAGGGAACTGAAAAACTCCCCAGTCCCCGCTTGCTATATCCTTAGGTTTGTGTTGATGCAAAGAAGTTCCCCTGACAAGGGGCGAAACGAGCGTGGAGCGAGGCAGGTGCGGCGCCGCGCGCGCGTAAAACTAGGGATATAGTTTAAGTTTTATTCTAGCCTTCGGATATCTGCATTTTTCAGTGTCAAGTGTGTTTTATATTTGCCACTGACTTAAACTTCATCATTTTGCAGATAGGTTAATAGTTACAGTGCCGCGCGCTTTTCTACATTCTATATGTTGACTAATCGTCAAATTGCGATTTTCGCGCCGCGCACATCATCGTTTTATTACTCAACGCTTTTGCGCATATTAATTTCGGCACTGGATAAACTGCAACTTCTCTGCAGTAGTACGACAAGATTTCATTTAATTGCCGCTCCTGTGCTCCATGGCGTGACTCCGCCGCAGACTTATTCGTTTCATCTTGCGTTTTGAGTCGCTACCTGAAGTTTATCCAATTTTGACTTTGAAACCGTTTTGGGTTGGATGCAACGCGAGCAGTAAAAAACTTGCCGGACTTGTCATGGAGCAATACGGCAGCGGGTTAGTTGCAACTCTCCAAGCAAGAAATATTGGTCTTAACAGTTTGAACAGTGTTTACGATGTTCAATCACCATCGAATCACAGCCCTCAGTCTCTCTATTTCAACCAACCATCTCCAGATGAAGTTCTACAGGTAATTAGATTATCCTTAAAAACAAGTGGCCAGCTGTACATCCAAACGCATATTGTTGTTGTTATTATTACCATCCAGTAATGCATCTTCGAGTAAGTTAAAATTCAATAATAAGTAACTTTAACTTTCGACTTTATCGAATAGCTACTGGAATGTGTTAATGAGTTGGCATCGGCTGTTACTGGCTGTAAATTTTTATAAGTACTTTAATCCTTGAAATTATTAAGTAGATCAAAAGATCAAATGGAAGCTCAGTTGTTAACTGTCTTAGAGGCTCTCGTTCAATTGTTTTAATTTAAGAGTCTAAGGAACTCTATGATAAGGTAATAGTTTTCATTTATCGCCTTTTTCTCTAGTTATGAGATTTTTTCCTATATTCATTGGTGACGATGCTTAAACTGGAGCTTAAGGTGCTTGTGTTGTCATGGTTGTGAACTACGTAAGTACGTATATAAATGGATACATTTTATCGTAAATTAATGAGATCTTTTTGTCACATAAAGATGCAATAGCCAATCATTGTCATGACTCAATCAACTGTCATTCAAGCATTCAACTTTATCAATTCCCTATACCGAACATCGCTATAACTTTTCGTTTTCATTGATCATTGGTGTTTTGCATTCTTTACAAATATGGCTTTCTCAGCTTTCGAAGTTTTGTAACAAGTTTGTTGAATCACGTTGATAATTAGTGTTAGAATAAGGAAGCCACACGTCTCAATAATGCTCTTTACTTCTGAAAGCTTTCAGTTTTCTATATAATTTGTAATAATAAAATTCGTTAATTTTATTGGTTGTTCAAATAAAGATATGCTTCCCGAGCCTGTAAACCTAAAAAACGGAACGCTATTTATTAATATTATATAAACCATCGATATAAACAGATTTAATTTTTAAATCATTTATTTCATTAAACAAATCATCACTTGCGTTTAGAGTCGGAAGCCTTCCAAACCGACCGTTTATTTGTAAAAATATATGGCATTTCATCCTGAATGAAGGAGAACGTAAAAAACATTAGCTCATTTACATATAGATATATCGTCCGGTATTATATAAGTTAATATAAGAATGGCACTATATACCTACAGCTCCAGATGATATATATATTTATGACTTGCAGCCTAAACTTTGCATATACGACACAACATATGATATCCTCTTCATTCTCACTCTCTCTCATTCTCTTCTTTTCTATACTTCCTCCTCCCCAACAACCTTCTTTATATATATCTATATACCCTCCGGTAAATAAATAAAAATAAGAAAATATATATTTCTTAGATTCACGCTCACCTCACCTGCAGCTCCCTCTATATATAAACATATATATTGCTGTACTACTATCTTACTAAGTCTGAAGTTGGGTTCCACCTTAAATCAACACCTAGTTCCCCCTGTCCGGTTTTGAGCCCGTACTGCAAGTACTTCTGGGTCAATGGCATCGGATATTATTTATCACTCACTATATATAATAATATATATAAATATAAATCTATATATATAGATTTATGTAGGTTATAGTTTTCCTCTTGCTCACGCCGTATATAATAATAACGTTATGTATGATAACCTAGTTAATATATATTTATATATACCTGCTGAATTCTGAAACGCGCACGTTTAAAGCATCGTTATATATTATTTTAAAAAACACATCCTCACCCCGGTTAACATATATTATCAAGTTCTCTTAGGGAGGTGTTTCGAAAGGTGCTAGAAACATTTTCATGGCTTACCAGCCCTGTTCCAGTGAATCATATTTTGACGGTAAAACGTGAGAGGCATTTTACTGAAAACGTGAGCCAAGGAGAGCTGGTTGTGTATATAAGAGTGAGTATGCGTGACCGGGGGTGCTCCAGGTTAAATAGTTATTTGTTTTCCATTATTTCCCATCCCTTCCGATATGCTCGAGTTGGCGAAGTGATCAATATATGGCGTATGATAGGGCTGTCAGCGTGAGTAATAATATAAGTGGCTTTTTAGGTGGTGTCTCTTCTTTTTGGGCGTTGAAAAGCAGATATTTTAATGTTTTCTTTAGTTTCGAGCATGGTTTTAACCACTTTTTCTCTGTGTTTTACAATGCGTTTTTCTAAAATTTAACAATGCTAACACCATGGCAGCATCTGTAGGTTTCAATTCCAATTTCAAAACTTAGCGTTACAATGTTATGTCAAATAGCTAATTGTCTCAAGTGGACAATCTTGCATTTCCAAAATATTTTGGGGCTTCAGTTGTGAATATCTAAGATGAATATGTATTGATAGATTGAATACTTAGAAATATATTGAATCATATGTTATAAACACAATGTAAGGGTAAAGGAAGTTTGTCATATGATACTGGGACAATAAACCGGAATTTCACTCTTTTTCTTCGGCCTCAACGTCTACGAGAAATTTCTCAATACTATCTTTGGACTCAAGCCAAAAATAGCAAAAAAGTGAGCTGAACTAATCAAATTCTTGACCAAAATGGGAATTCGCAAATGATAATTGGCCAAAAAGAACATTATATGTCAACAATTCCTTGCTTAGTACGTTAGTAGGCCCTTTTCAAAAAAGGATTTTCTGTGTTGGTTCTTATTAATAATTAATATCACTATTGAGTAGTTTCCTAACTTTAAGGCCATTGTAAGTAAGCGTTATACAATGATAATTTGATATTGCGTTAGAGATCATGGGTCCAGTCCCCGGCCAAATTATAGAGTATATTTTCCAAATCAATATACTCTATATTCCTTATGAGATATATTTAGTGGAATGAAAATTGGGGATTTCACGAAAAATCCCTATATCTTCGAACCCCAAAATTTCTATCGCTAGAATTATTTTCCCACATAAATATGCCAGGAAGATATTAAATAGGAGCCGTGCATGATTTTAGGGAATATTCCTGATCCTGAGAATCCCACATACACTCATGTGTGTAAGCGGATCAAGCACTTAAGACTTGGTGCATGGTAACCATGGTAACATGGTAACGTTACCATGGTAACGGTAATCCCGGAAGACGCTGCACCCTCGAGTTAATGAGTCATTGTCTTTTGCACTTGTACGGTGAACGTTGTGAAGGATGACGTCATTATCAGGGTTTAGGGTGTTCATTTGATGACATGATGGTGTACCTGACATGCTCTACAGGGTTAAAAGGCTTGGTTAATTGGAATTGTAGGTTATGATTATTATATTTCATGATGGGCCAGCAATTATAGATCTGAGTGTAATGTGTAGGATCTATTAGGATGATTTGACAAGGCTATTAAGGGATTTTGTATCAGTTAATATTAAGGGATCGTCATTCCATGAATTTTGAACGATTAACTCATTACTTAGTTGGTGTAGCATCATCAATCTCGGATATAGAATCTTTAAGTCTTAAGATCTATAACTACAGAATATCTACTGATGTCTGATGAGTTTCTAATTCTAAGTGGAACCATTCAAAGGCTAACTGAAAAAGTGAATTATCGAATAGTATTACCTCCTGAATTGATTAAAAAGATACAGAAAGATGCAAAATTCACTATCAAAAATAGAAACTAGGCGAACTACAGCTTTTCAATGTCTAGAATTCGTAGCAAAGAACGGAATAAGCTATATCAATCATGCGAGTTATTCATCTTAAACCTTCTGGCTCATATTTTCATACTAGGCTCATATTTTCATACTTTTTCAACATATGTTCGTATATTTATTATATACTATTATTATTTTTCCAGTCAGGTCTGATTTAAACCTGGTTATATCTGGCCGGGGGCCAGTCCTAATTAACGAGAGATGTCGTTTGTACATAGCGCCAAGGTGTTAACAAGGTCAAATAATATATACTTCATAAAATTCATTTACGGTTCATGTATTTCATTAATTGGGTGTTATCATTGTGTGAGACGCATAATTCATTACCACAACTCAAATCTTTGTCAATAATATTTTAATTATTTATAAACCACTGGGCAAAATCAATTCATCACTTTTCCTTCGGTCTTCATGGCACATTTCATCAATCTATTCCATCTCTTTTTTCTAAACCATCAAATTTCCACACCCCTAATCAATCCACCATTATTACTCAGCATATCGAATCATCAGTTTTTCCGCATCACTTCACCGGTCCTTCCCATTTCATCTCCTGCATCTTATTGATGTCAAACACGCCACACCCCCCGTGCTTTACTTGTTGAATTAAATCACTCCTCTGTCACCATGCGAAGTGTCACAAAGTTAACTATATAGATTATGAATCGGCGGTGCTGGTGAAGTCATTTTATTATTGTAACTTGATGACGTCATTATCTTAGTTTAACTTGGTAACTAAATGACGCTGAACCATTATTTTCACGCGTGCAGGGTTTAATCGGGATGTAAAAGTATATAAGCGGTCATTAATTAAGCATTTTGTCAAACACCTATTTTATATGTATGCGTATAGATGAGTAAATAGACTGTGAAATTTTGTCATCAGCGACAAGTGAAAAATATAATAAGAATGCCTATAGAATTGTTTACATGTGTGTATGTTGTATTTTGTACTTGTAAACGTGCTTACGAATAGTAAATAGTATATATATTTTATATAACAGTAAATATATAATAAATCAAGAATTACCGGATTATATAGGTGTTTAAAATCGATGAGTATTATATTTTAATGATTAATTTGTGTAACTTATGAAGCTATGTTGTCGAATGTAAGAGGTGATAAAAAATTATTTTTGAAGAGTTTTAGCTTCTTTTCATTTTCGACTTTGGCTTTTCCGATTTTCCAAATTTCCTAGGAAAGCGATTGGCATGGTGATATCATTCTAAAAAGTAAAAATATACTGGAAGACGACCATTGGGTATGAACTGATGATAAACGATTGCTTGAGTCAAAAATCAAAATCTACTCAAAACGAATCAAAATTATTTCCTTGTGGGCGGCAATATCAATTACAGCTATTCGTTGAAAAATCAGGGCCCGACAACTATTTTACTTGACGTGGTCTTATATTGCAAAAACATGAAGCAAAGTTGAAACCTTACTGCTGCAGTATGAAATAAATGTAAATATGTAAATGTGCTTTTATGTAATTCCAAAAGTGCTTCTTAAATATTGAAAGATTGAAGTACCTGAAAATTATTTAGAATGGTTATTCATCGTCCACAATGCTCAGATGAGCTGGTTACATACTACAATGCCAACACATATCCAAAGAAAAAATAATTTTGTCTTTAAATTACCATTCCTCTCAAATTGAGAAAATAAAATTTCAAAAAATCTATCTTTGGTAATTTTGCCAGTTTAGAACTTTAGGGACCCCTGAAGTTGGCCATTTATACAGCATTTGCAAATACTTTTCTACGCATATTAATTCCGGTTGCTTTCCATTGCCCTCAGGGTGACGGGCAGGAATTCTGAAAAATTCATTACTTTTCCTCGAAATTAGTAGGTGTTCTTTAGAATTAGAATAGTAAAATGCTTCTAATCCTTAAAAGCACTAATAGCAAATTAGGGGATTGTATGATCGTGCCTTCTGGAAATTTTTTCTTGCTTTTTCTCTAATAATGTAAAATTATAATATAGCTATTGTTCGCGCGCCGTGGTAGAAAAGATTACTATTCTTGGGGGAGGGGGGCACATTGTAACATTTAATTCGATTACATTAATTCTGAAAGAACATGTCTTAACAGCACCTCTCATGGTATAAATAATGACACAAAGACGATTTCTGAAATTGTTTTCGATCAAAAATAGTGAATTTACGTAAATTAAGCTTGGACGAAATTTTGGGAAATGTAACCCCTCTCTCTGTTTTCAAGATCTATATATTTCATGAAATGTAACCTCTCTCTCTGTTTTCAAAGTCTATATATTTCGGGAAATGCAACCCCTCCCTCTGTTTTCAGGGTCTATCCCACACCACCCCACTGTCTCCCCCAAATGGAGTCCCCTACTCACCGGGAATGTCCTGTGCGCTCCAGAACCCCTCACCGCCCTGCTCTCTCACCCTCAACCAACTCATGGTACGTAAAGTACGTAATTGTTAATTAAGATTTATCAAGTTGAGTTTTCAGATTAAGGCTTCAAATTGAAACTTCAAATTAAGATTTAGCCAATTAAACACTCATAGTACAAAAATCCAAAACTGATAAACTGAGAAATCGTGCAATGTTTTTCCTTAGAAATCCTTGAAATTTGGAAGCATTCCACTTCATATTATCGAGCATCCAGCATTATTATTTCCTAAAATTTAAATGTAATATTCCGAATATTAATTATGGCTTTGCTGATATATTATAATAATCATCATATAGTTAACTGTGCAGCTAAGCATGGCGATGCACTATAATTAAGTATATTTGATGTACTTATAATTTTAGATTAGGACTTTAGGAGCACCGGTCTCTTCTAATACTTCTAAAATAAAACAATGCGAAAGAGAGAGAATATGATCTTGATTAATAAATTTAAATATAGTTGTTCTCCGAATTCATACGGTGTACTATACCTGAAAAAGGCTTATCTTTGGTCATGTAATGAGATGATCTATAGCGATAACCAACCTTATTAAATCCTTAAAAACCAAGCCGTTAAAGTATTAATGATGTTTGAAATTTAAGGCTTTTAGCAATCTTTGAAGATGGGTGATTTTGTGAATAAATTTTTTCGAATTTTGTATTGCCAGGAATACCTAACTGATGATGACGTTGAACAAAAAATTAGTGGAAATGTAAGAATCTTTCAGGAAAATTAAGCCCGCAGGGAGAAATTAAGCCCTCAGGGAGAAATTAAGCCCGCAGGGAGAATTCGGTTAAGTTCATAAAAACCATATAGGATATAATAATTTAATGAAGAAATAGTTAAAGGACCATTACACTATAGAATCGATATCTTTAATTTAAATTCTTAATTACGTAATAAAAACAAGCACTTCAATTGATACAAATTAGTGAAATCCCGAGCTTTCTACGTGATCTAATTCCGGAGATACAGGCATGTAAATGTGTAACTCTGTATTCCGCTATGTGACGTCACTAATGACCACTATCACATTACACGATGCGCTGCAACGCCTCTGCTCACAGTTGAAACACTTTGTAAAGTGCTATTTTGTTTTGTTTGTGGAGTTTTTGTTTGTTTACACAAATTACACATTTGACATTATGACATACATAAACTACATTGATACCAACGTCACTCAATAATTAAGTAATAAGTATATAATTATTTAATTTTGCCTTATCTTAACATTATCACTAATCATTATACTCTTGAAACAAACTCAGAAGCTTCAAAATCTTTATATTTTCCATCTCGTGATGGATACTGTGACCGAATTTTCGCGACAACACATGCTGGTAAAATGTACCGTCGATTCTTGCCAATGAATCTGAGTTCACATATATTGAGAAATGATGTTCACCTTAAGCAGCATAACGAAGACCTTCAGGCTAATTTTACCAAAATCATTATGAGTAGCCATCTTCTTCTGTATTAGGCCAAACGCATACATTTCTAACATTTTCTTGTTATTTATTCCATTGACAAACAACTCGCACTGCGTGACACAAGATAGTTCTTCACGCTCTAATATCAATTCTGTGATGTGGGAACTTTCCTGGCAGCAATAACACTCTTCCTCTGACTTCATCACACCGCAGTTACCACATTTTACACAGATCCATGAGTTGTTCAAATGGCACTCCATCGAGAAGAGTTGCCAGATGTGTCCTCTTCATCTGTATCACACGATCCATACCCTTGTGTTGCTAACTCAAGATCATCCTCATGGTCACTAACATCTACTTTGGGATCAAGACTTATGTCTTGCATCCTCGTTTCTGTGGCATTAGATCCATCGAGTATGCTGCGAAGTAGTTCTTCATCGCTCTCCTGTTCACAATCACTGTAGTATTCACTCTCGGATGTGTGGCTCATTTCAGAAATTGCTGTAAATGATCAAATTATTTTTCAGGTGAATGATATGGTTTATTGTGCTGTTTTCGGTTGTAAAAATGTGAGATCCAAATCGCAGAGTGCCGTGGAAGGACGGAAGTTCCTCCGATTCTATAAACTTCCTTCTGACCCAAAGATGGCAAAGACCTGGAAATCGAGAATCGGAAGGAGGATTGAGGATATATCGGAAAAAATGCAGGTGTGCTCCGATCATTTTGCTGATGATGATTTTGAAAATTTCGTAAAAATCAAGAACTTCTATTACGATGGTATGCACATTAAGCTCAAAATGAAGCAGTTCCAAATACTGACAGCCAGACAAGGCATTCATCACCAAATATTGGTTATGCCTCATCTCAACTTGAATATACGTGCATTTCACGTGAATATACGTGCAGATCACTGAATATACGTGCAGTTCACTTGAATATACGTGCAGTTCACTTGAATAATGAATATACATGCAGTTCACTTGAATATACGTGCAGTTCACTTGAATATACGTGCAGTTCACTTGAATATACGTGCAGTTCACTTGAATATACGTGCAGTTCACTTGAATATACGTGCAGTTCACTTGAATATACGTGCAGTTCACGTGAATATACGTGCAGTTCACGTGAATATACGTGCATTTCACGTGAATATACGTGCAGATCACTTTAATATACGTCCAGTTCACGTGAAAATACGTGCAGATCACTTTAATATACGTCCAGTTCACGTGAATATACGTGCAGTTCACGTGAATATACGTGCAGATCACTTTAATATACGTCCAGTTCACGTGAATATACGTGCAGTTCACTTGAATATACGTGCAGTTCACTTGAATATACGTGCAATACACTTGAATATACGTCCAGTTCACTTGAATATACATGCAGTTCACTTGAATATACGTGCAGTTCACGTGAATATACGTGCAGTTCACGTGAATATACATGCAGATCACTTTAATATACATGCAGTTCACGTGAATATACGTGCAGTTCACGTGAATATACGTGCAGTTCACTTGAATATACGTGCAGTTCTCATAAATATATTTGCAGTTCACATGAATATACGTAAAGATCACGTGAATATACGTGCAGTTCACGTGAATATACGTGCAGTTCACTTGAATATACGTGCAGTTCACTTGAATATACGTGCAGTTCACTTGAATATACGTGCAGTTCACTTGAATAATGAATATACGTGCAGTTCACGTGAATATACGTGCAGTTCGCGTGAATATGCGTCCAGTTCACGTGAATATACGTGCAGTTCACGTGAATATACGTGCAGTTTCCTTGAATATACGCGCAGTTCACTTGAATATACGCGCAGTTCACATGAATATACGTGCAGTTCACGTTAATATACGTGCAGTTCACGTTAATATACGTGCACTTCACGTGAATGAACGTGCAGTTCATGTAAATTCGCGCAGTTAAAGGAAGTTGAAATCTTTCAGGATAATCATAAAGGGTCCCCCAATTACTCAAACTTTCAATCGTTGATTTTTATCACCACCGAAATTTGGGGTTCCCAAATTCCCAAATATTTAACCGCCTTGAGAAATAGTCTACATGTAGTTCTGCAGCTAAATCCACATGCTCTCACCTCAATTATAATTGGGAGAATATCCCATATAACAACACGACACCAAATATAATAGTGATAATGTTAGTGAACTAAGCTCAGAGAAAGTCAGTTCAAAGGTTGGACAACTGAGGATATTCGGCTGGAGTCTGCATTTTAAAATACTCTATAATTACCCGGGTTCAAGGGTTCATTATCTCAAACAGCTTACATAATCACAGGGTCTTGTGTAGCTCAATTATTGAGGAACTTTAAACTGTAATTAGACGTCACAGCCACATACTGAGGGTAATGGGGTATTGATAACTGATAATTGTCCTTGATACGACTTCTAAAAATAACACTTGTCATTTTAAGACGGAGACTATCATGATGAATTAAGCGACTGGTTTCTACAGCATCTACTGGAGGTGCGACATATCGAAATATATGGATCATTGGATAAGAGGTTGAGATATTCGTGGTGAAGGTTATCATTATCAAACAATATGTACATTGTACATTGTACACAATACAGATTCTGAAGAATTAGAGGAATCCAAGCACTCTTTGGGCGATTTGACCCAAATAAGGGTTTGTGGGTGACGTAAAATTAAGTTTTTGGTCAATATTTGCCATCGTTTGTCATCATTGGCTGACCCCCTCCCCCTTGCTGACGTCAGCATTGACCAAACCCCCCTCAAAATTATAAAACAAATTTTGGTAATTTCGGATCGAAACATTAACAATAGAAATTAAATATCAATCAGGCAGGAGTGGTGTGTCTAATCTTGTTAAATTCGTTTCAGATAAACAAAAAATGGTTCTAATCGTTTCAGATGAACCACATTTAATCATCAAATGGCCTGTCATGTGCCTAGTAAATTTTCGAATATAGATATCATATTGCAGAAATACAATAGGTTCATATCAAAATTTTATGGACAAAATATTATGGACAAAATATTATGGACAAAATCGTCAGAAAATCGTATCATAAAGGATGCAAAAATTTCAAAATTTTTCCTGACGTCAGTTCAAACCCACTCCCTCCCCCTGTCATCATCTGTCAGCATTTGAAAAACCCCTCCCCCGTCGGGTGATGACGTAATATATGACGGCTCCCTAAAGGTTTAATAAAAATCGATCAGGTAAGTTTTAAAAAAAAGAATCAAATTCAAACTTAGAATGGCCCATGAACATTGAACCCGAATTCCTGACAGCTAGCCACAGTGTACAGTTTTACTATAACTCCAAAACTCCCAAAAACTCCGACTAGACTGATATTCTATTGAGTAGCACTCGAGTGTAAAGCTTTGCACTATAATGTAGAACGTATTTACGCCAAAAAAATTACGAATTTACGCCACAAATATGAAGAATTTACGCCACAAATACGAGTATGACGTTTTTACGCCACAAATTGAAATACGACGTTTTTGCGCAACAACCGTCTTCCGAGCACATTTCAGATTTAACAGTGCGGATAAAGGTATCATACACAAATTCTCCCATAATCCTCCAAACCACGTCCATTTCTAACCCTCTCATTCGCCTTTTTGTAAGACGAAAAGGCCAGTGGGGAGAGAAAAAAGTCGCTGCCATCCACAAGACATGACAAAGAAGACAGAGTACAGCTTGGTAAAGTACAGTGAGAGAGGAAGTGTATGAGTGTATGTGTCAGTAAGTGCGAACAGGTCTCCCTAGCTGAGAGAGTGTCCACCAGCAACTCATCACTGCCGCAGAGCAATCATCACCCTGTCTCGGCACTCACACGGAAAGGCACAGTTTTCATAACGCCGAGCTGCAGTCTCATATCCTCCTGCCTCAGGATATGCGTGTAAGAATCATTCGTTACTATAATCCAAAACTTGTCGAAAATAAATATTTTCATAAAAATGTCAGAAAATTCCGTGCATGTGTGAGAATGTGTAGGGCTGACTTGGCCATGCGGTGTTGAAGTTTAATCAACTTCAAGCTTTCAAGGATTACTTGGACTTGGCGTGAGCCAAAAGTTCTGAATTTGCTGGTTCCCAAGTCGCCTAAGGGCTTCAATGAATACATTCTGACACTTCAAGAGATTAAATTTACTTGGCAATAATTGAAAAAATAACGGGCTCGGATCAACAAGGTGCATTCATCTATTATTTTTATTATAGTTTCCATGTCTGCATGGGAAACTGTAACTGTTAGGCTGCAACTAATTTTTTAAATTCCCCAGCGCTAGATGTTGTATTTTTATGTTTTGAATAGAATTAATAATCACGTATCTTTTCCATACATATCAATATGGGAGCCGTCACATATTATTACGTCAGCACTTTTTTGGAAAACTTGGTAATGGTAATCTGTCGACGGACAGTTACCCGTTACTTAACGGTCGGTTAAAGGACGGTTAACGGACGGTTAGCGGACAGTTACCGGTCGGTTACCCTACAGTTGTAAGGTCTCCCTGCCTTCTGCGATGTACATGTCCCATCAGCAGGTGACAAAGGGAAACGGAGGGGTTTCGGCCCACGTACCCCTCACAGCTTACAACTGCAAGGCTGGGCCACCCAGGACTCCGGATTCCTGAGCAACACAGTTTAGAGGGAACTGGAAGGGGGAGCAAAAACTAAAAGAAAGAGTTCAGAAGAGGTGAAAGATCAATGATTGCTATAATCGTGTGGAATATCTGGGGTCGGTCTCCCATGTAAACGGGAGCCTTCATTATCAGTATGTCTGACAATATGAATATGCCGAGAAATATAATTAAGCGCATCTAGCGCTTTAACCATTAAGGTTAGGGTTCTGGTTAGGGTTAGGATTTGTTACTGTTAGGTTTAGAGTATAAAGGATTAAGGTTCGGGTTTTAGTTAGGGCAATGGTCAGGTTTAGGATACAGAAAAAATTGACGTTTAGATCTGTGACGTCACTCAGAGTCGTTTACATGGGAGACTTTAAAAAACCTGAATTTGAACGTTGAAATAAAAGGGGGTTGCAGGCATCTGCCTGTCCAGCCCCACATTCAGTCCCAGGCTAACCATACAGCAAGTCAGTCAAGTCAGTCAATTCAGTCAAGTCAGTCAAGTCAGTCAAGTCAGTCAAGTCAGTCAAGTCAGTCAAGTCAGTCAAGTCAGTCAAGTCAGTCAAGTCAGTCAAGTCAGTCAAGTCAGTCAAGTCAGTCAAACAGTCAATTCAAGTCAGTCAAGTCAGTTAATTCGCTATTCAGTCAAGTCAGTCAATTTTAAGCCAATTCGCTAGTCAACTTCAAGTCAGTCAAGTATTCAGTCAAGGGGATTTTAATCCAATTCAGTCAGGTCAGTCAAGTCAGTCAAGTTGGTCGGGATAGTCAAGTTAGTCGGGTAAGTTAAGTAAGACTAACTTGATCGAAATAACTTGACTAACTTGACTTGACTGGACTGACTTGACTTACTTAACTATGAGTGCGTTTATGGCCTTATTGACAATGACATTTTACGTGATTTTCAAATAGTCATGATAAGTGTAAGAATAATGACCAGGAAGTGGCCAGTATGAGTCAGTAGGTACTTCAGTAGAGGTTCGCCAGGGGTGAAAAGGGGTCATTGGTATACTTCCATCCAACCCAAGCGACCAGTGAGTGTGACTGACTTAGGGCGTTAAGTGACCGTTAACTAATCTGTAACTGTCCGTGGGCGGTGACCGACCGTTAACCGACCGGTTACTGCCCGTGGGCGGTAACTGTTCGATAACTGCCTGTAAAAAGGCCGTTTAACATGACCGTCCTTAAAGTTAAACCGACCGATAAGTGACCGGAAACTGTTCGTCCGCTAAGAGTAAGTGTCCTTCAACCGACAGGTTACTGTCCGTGAGCGGTAACCGTCCGTTAACCGACCGTTAAGTGACGTCCGGTTACCGACCGTTTACTGTTCGTCGACAGATTACCAAATTACTTGGTGATCTAAATCTGTCGACGGGCAGTTACCGGTCACTTTACGATCGGTGAGCGGTCGGTTAACGGACCGTAACCGCCCACGGATAGTTGCCAGAATACCGGTTGGTAACCGGTCATTTAAGTTTAATGGTCAGTTAACGGTCAGTTAAGTTAATCAAGTCAAATCAGTCAAGTTAGTAAGTCAAGTTCGATTAAGTAAGTTTTACTTCACTTAACCCTCTGTTACGGTTAACCGACGCGACCGTTAAGTGTCCACCAACCGACAGGTAACTCAAACTGTCCGTGGGCGGTAACCGTCCGTTAACCGACCGTTAAGTGACCGGTAACTGTCCGTCGACAATTTATCTATGACGTTTAAGAAACTTTTCCCGATAAACGTTTATTATACGTCAAATTAAAGTTAAAGTTAAACCAGTTTTGAATCAAACCAGTTGTGATTTAATCGTTTTATCCGTTACGCAAAAGCACGTTTAATAAACTTTTATTAAACGTTATTTCGTTTCGTTATGGTTTCCTTTAAAACGTTTATTAAACGTTTCTGTGCCGTCTAAGATGTATTTAAATGTTTTATCATGATGCTAAGGTGACATTAAGCACCGCGGGGAGAGAAATTAAGCGCCAGCATACGGGATGCAAGAATTGTGCCGGCAAGCGCAATTCTTGTTGTTGATGAACGATTAACTAACGAATGGGAGTGTTAATGTATGGTGGCCGAGAGTGGCCATCAGAAAAATGTTGTGATGAAAATTTTAAAAAGAAAAAATTATTGTGAAAAAAAAACATCTGAAAAAAAATAAAAATTCAAAAAAAAACTCAAACGAAATTTTTTTCGTTGGCCGAGAGCCACATGCACCAGGGCGACATGCGCGCGCAAAAAATTCGCGTGCGCGCAATTTTGTACAGTAAATCGTCGTGTGGCGATAGCGCCCACTTATTCTCCGTGTAGACATCGGTCAAGCTTCACTTTTTTCGTTTGAGTTTTTTGCCGATTCATGCGGCTGTTCAGTCAAATTTTAATGAAGAGAATGAATGGCACTTTGACGTGGTCTCTCAGCTCATTACTTAAGTATCTAATACCTTGATGAATTCCGAATGAAAACCATTTTAAACTTCAAGACAATTAAAACGCCGTCATCTTAGGGATATTTCGATTTTCGACAAATGCTTGATTTCATTTTCAACTTGAATTTGGATAATTTATTTAACAATGCTAGCGAATATATGATACCTAGTTTACAAGCACACAGAAGATGATCTAAAAGGACATTGTGGTTCGTGAGGCGGGACACGCTGCTATAGTATTCTATATCAGTATCTATTCTACGGGGAGTCGGCCTAGGTAATTAATGAGCGAAAACTCAATTTGTCTTCAAGCCTAGACATAACACTCTCTAAAACCGTAGTGGAGGGAAATCAGAAGGTACATTCCAGATAATTATTGAGTAGGTAATCCGCTCAATTTGTTCTCAAGTCTGGTGAAATTCTCTCTGAAAATAAACACGAACCATACCGTATACTAAAACAAGCCGCACGTTATTTGTATAATATTAGTTGAAATAGTGTACGTGTCAATTACTACATTACATTCCTAAATACGTCAAATTCTTGTCGTATTCTTCTTCTTCTTTCCACATCTTAACTTCGGTACGCCCCCTTGGCCGCTCTGCCCAGACCATAAGTCCTAAATTAACTCACGTCAATCAGCTTTCTACATTATCAAAATAAAGCCACTGATCACATTGTACCGACTAGATAAAGTATTAAAAAACCGATACAAATCAATGCATAATACAAGCTTACAGGCATAATAGTTAGAAAATATTGAGCGTTATCGACCACTTCTGCGTAATTTTTATACTAACAAACTCATGTTTTTATGTGTACACAATAAAGAACAATTTCTTCAAGACATCAATCTGCAAGTCGCATTCCAATGCGACATTTGTACTCTTCAGTAAAGGTGGTGAAGCATTTCACATGTATTAACCACAATACTACCCGAAAGTTAGTGGGCAAGCATTACACAATTTTTGAAATACAATGAAAATATATAAATACACAGTCGCAATAATAACTGTATCTGTTGATATCAACAAACTATCCCTTTGAATTCTAAAACTGAAAAGACAATCGGGCAGGCAAAATGGGAAAAGAAAACTAAGAAATTAACAAAAAGTTAAATCCCATGTCAATCCATCTGGGATGAGATTGAACGAAACCTCTGAAATCGGAATTTCACGCTTGTGAGGGTTTATGTTTCTACCCCGGGATCCTCTCACTGACACATGTATTAACTGACACATGTATTAACTATAAGATTCTAATTGTAAAGGTTCCCTGAGCATGAAACACATAAATTATTCAATACGTATATTTATGCAGGGCAAAAGATTTGCTTACCTTGATGATATCGAAAAGAGCTATCGTTTTGATGGTACTCTAAAGGCAAAACTCCTGCTCGATACATATATTATAATTAATCATATTAAACATTGACATAATATACTTTATCTAACGGTACTGTCACTGCAAGCAAAGCCGAGGAAAATTACGGCATTAATGAGTGGGACACTATAGGCACCACAAGAGGGCGTAAGATTAGCGTATTTTACCACGACACGACTGAGCTGAACAAATGGTTGGTGGACTGACACGCTATTTTGTCGTTTTTGTCCGCTCAACTAAAGGCCAATAAAGTATTGGCTTCAGTCAGCAAATATGTAATATCAATACGATAGCCAATGTCATTGCCTAATTCGTTGTCGTGAAGGTGAGCAGAACTTTTGCCCTGTAGAAAGAACAATCGACTGGTCAATCAGTACGTGATCCAACTAGAGACTTGCTTGCAGGAAGCTTGAAAGACTGCGTGTTGTTTTAAGTGTACCTCCTGAAGTGTTGGCTTCCTGTTGTACGATATACAGTATACACCCTATACATTATGTATACTGTGCAATGAACATTGTACACTGAACAGCACTCAATCAGTACGTGGTCCAACTACAGGACGTGTTTTCTTAAGTTGGCAAAACTTTGAAGCTAGTGGAGAGAGAACGGGACAACCCAGAACTTCATCTATGGATATGTTGTCGATCATAGTCCCAATTGTGTTAATGAATGGGTCTCAGTGGATAGCTTATCTTATTTTATGACGTAATTGTGACGTCATCAGTAATGCTAGTAACGCAATTTTTTTACGCGCGATTTGACGCCAAATTTCAACATTCAGGCACAGAAAAAGGGTGATATTTTTTCCCAAAACCAAAAAAGGATTTGGTTGTGATGGTCCGCGGTTTTAAGGCGTTCTTTACTGTAAAACCCATGATATGAGAACGCGACGGTTGAAACTGCCGCAACGGCATTTCTTGATGCATTTATGTTACGTGAATGCTGTATATTGTGACGTTGCAGCAGTTTTAACCGTCGCGTTCTTTTCTCACTATCATGGTTTTAAGTAAAGAACGCCTTTAAAAACCGCCCGTGGACCATCACAACCAAATCCTTTGAACACAGGAAAACGTCTAAACTTTCAAATGAAATAGGCAGCATTTTTGCTCAAATTTAATATATGTAATTCAAAATATAAGCTGATTGAATTGATTTTTCAATGGATTTCAAATTTCACCTAACCGTATTAGCGAAAAAAAAAAACCTCTACCGACCTCTGATTTCGCTGAATGTAGCCTGAGATTTGCTTCCACCGTGGTCCCCAGAACACATTGTCCCCGTCACACTGTCAGCTATAGAATACGTAGGATTTGCCCAGCTTCTGGTCATCTGGTCAAACTTTAGCGATCTAAGTTAAGGCGTTCATTCTTCCATATTATGTGAAAATACAAATAGGTAAAGGAAACGTTGTTACTGCATTCTTTGTAGTAAAATTACTATTGTTTGTGTTATATGCAAGCTTACCCACAGATCCATTCGACATTGACCAATCAGCGCGCATGTTGGTGTAGCTCCCACTAACCGGTAAAGGTCATGACATGGGGTGACATGGATGACATAACCGAGAGGGCAGAGCCACAGATCTCGCGCAGGCGAGCACAACTATAATAGATGAAGTTTCGGGTGGGATATTTGCTTTCATTTGATTTTTTACACGAAGGACAAAGCTTTCTCCTAATACTGCCGAGCATTGCGTTTATTTGTTTTTGGTTCAGTATACCTTATACTCGCTGCCATCATGTAGGACACGATTGTTCATCCATCCATCTCCATCCTCACACCCTGGATTCTCTCCGTGCTCTTTGTATCTCTTCGCGGCATTGCCACTACTCCAGCACTCCCTGTTATTCCTCACTGCAAATACCGTCCAGCCGCCTTGTCTCATCATGCTGGTACAGGTCGCACACTTAGACACCCCTTCACACGTGTCCAGAGAGTAACCCATCGCTCGGTCATCGGCGTCATTCCAGCAGCCAAGGGATCGAGATGGGTATTCATCAGAGCATTCGTCCTGGCCCGGTAGTGGAGCTGAAACAAAGGGGGCTTTGCTGACATAAATGGCGCTTGATCTGTCGCATCTTTTGTAAGAAAGCAGCTCAAAGAAGCAATTCAAAAAAAGAAAAAACTAATTTATGATGTGACTGCTGGGGCCTACCTCATAAAAGCTCTGCAATTTAAACACCCAGCTGAGGTAGGTATTGGACTGAAGATGCCTGCACACCACTCATCTTGGTGTGACTCATTAAGATCCTACTGCTCTCCACATTGCATTACCTAAAGGAATCATGTTGGTGTTCAAGTACGGAGTTGGAGAAAAGTCTTGCAGATTGATGTCTTGAAGAAAGATTTCTTTTTAAGCTCAAATATAATTCATAAGATAATTCATAATTCATGAATCAATTAACAACATAAAATAATTTGATTTATAGCATCAAAAGCATTCAGATGGATAGCCCAATTAACCAAAGTATCAATGAAGCTCTATCCATTGCAGAATAATTCTATTCATAGAAATTAATGTCTTGAGGAAAGATTTCTTTTTATTTCAAATAAATTCATAGAAATAAATAATTAAAATGATTTATAGTGTATAGGATATTTTGATTTAATACTGACATTTAAGATCATTGATTCAACAGAAACATTTATTTCAAAACACGTGCCCATGGTTCATTAGAAAAATATTTCTACGGCCTTTTCATCGAATTAAGTTGAATAATTAATAATTACTGCTCAAGGCAAAAAATACAAAAAAATCGACTCAAATAATTTGTCAGAATTCCATCTGCGCATGCGCGCCACTGCGCCGCGCGCTAGATCGGCCGCCTAACGCGCGCGCGGCCACAGTAGGTGCAAACGAAGTGCCCAATGGCCATTATGCAAAAATTTTATGTAAAATAAAGTGATCCTTCTCGGCCACTGCAGTGGACGAAAAGGCTCAAAATTTTACATAAAATTTTTTGATCCTCATATATAACTCTGGCTGAGTGACGTCACAGACCTAAACGTCAATCTTTTTGTATCTTAAACCTATTTATTGCCCTAACCAAAACCCTATTACCCGCTAACCTTAGTCCTAACCTTAATCCTAACAGTAACCCTAAACCTAACAAATCCTGACCCTAATCCTGAACCTAACTCTAACCTCAAAGCAAGCTAGATGTGCTATCTTTATTTTTCCGAGTGACGTCATTATCATATAGATAATGAAAGCTCTGCTTATATATGGGACACTAGCCCAAATCCTGACCCTAATCCTGATCGTAACCTAACCTTTAAAGCGGTTGATAAGCTTAACTATATTTTCTGACTGACGTCATTATCATAGATAATGAACAGCCCAGCGTTATATGGGACACTAGCCGTATATTTACTAATAATTTCAAGATGAAGAATTAACGTGACAAAGCCACGCATGTACTATGATTTATTAATGGTTAACACGGCACTGGATAAAATCGGCACTGGATAAAATCGGCACTGGATATAATCGGCACTGGATATAATCAGCACTGGATATAATCGACACTGGATGGATAGAACTAGAGCTGGTCACGTGATATGCCACGTAATATGTCACGTGATGTCATTATCACGTGAAATCAGGGTAACTGCGTGCATACTAGTAATGCTGGGTGGATACTAATGGTCACGTGACTAATAACTGGGTGGAACTGGATACTAATGGTAACTGGGGTGGATACTAATGGTAACTGGGTGGATACTAATAATGGTGGAACTGGTAACTGTGGATACTAATGGTAACTGGGTGGATACTAATGGTAACTGGGTGGATACTAATGGTAACTGGGTGGATACTAATGGTAACTGGGTGGATACTAATGGTGGTAACTACTGGGTGGATACTAACTAATGGTAACTGGGTGGATACTAATGGGGTGGATACTAATGGTAACTGGGTGGATACTAATGGTAACTGGGTGGATACTAATGGTAACTGGGTGGATACTAATGGTAACTGGGTGGATACTAATGGTAACTGGGTGGATACTAATGGTAACTGAGTGGATACTAATGGTAACTGGGTGGATACTGGGTGGATACTGGGTGGATACTAATGGTAACTGGGTGGATACTAATGGTAACTGGGTGGATACTAATGGTAACTGAGTGGATACTAATGGTAACTGGGTGGATACTGGGTGGATACTAATGGTAACTGGGTGGATACTAATGGTAACTGGGTGGATACTAATGGTAACTGGATGGATACTAATGGTAACTGGGTGGATACTAATGGTAACTGGGTGGATACTAATGGTAACTGGGTGGATACTAATGGTAACTAGGTGGATACTAATGGTTACTGGGTGGATACTAATGGTAACTGGGTGGATACTAATCGTAACTGGTTGGATACTAATGGTAACTGGGTGGATACTAATGGTAACTGGGAGGAGACTAATTTGAACTGAGTATGGGGTTTCTACTGAGCTACAGGGGCTCGCAAGTTGTGGTAACTAATTTTTAAAATTCACATTTGTGCACAGCTATTCTGGTTTTGCAAATAAATTTTATCTCGTGGATACTATTTATTTTAGTATCCACCAGTTACCACTCAGTTACCACTTAGTTACCATTAGTTACCATTAGTTACCAAATTTGGGCTCCAGTATCCACGAAAATTGATTTTTACAAAGTGGTGGTAACTGATGGATACTAATTCGTCCGTGGATACTAATGGATACTAAATGGTAACTAACGGCAATTTTAGTATCCGTGGTAACTGGGTGGATACTAAATGGTAACTGATGGTAACTAATGGTAACTAATGGATACTAATTTAGTATCCACGGTGGATACTATTTTAGAAAAATTAGCCACCAGTACCCATTAGTATCCGTGGATACTAAATCTGAAATTTAGTATCCACCCAGTATCCACCCAGTATCCACCCAGTTACCACGGATACTAATGGATACTAATGGATACTAATTTTTGTCATGTTCCTGTGGTACAACATTGCCGTCTTAGTAAAACGGCCAAGGTCGGTTTAATCAACCAGGCCAGTGCAGCCATGCTGAGCATAGAGACTATCCCTAATACACTAGGCTAAGGGTGTGAACTCCTGGGTGGTTTTTAGGCCACCCGACTGCGGGTTATATCCTGGGCTGAGAGCAGAATCCAGTCCTGGACCACACAGGTCTGGGATTCTACCAGTACAGTCTCTTCCACCTCTTATGTCAATCCTTGAATTAGAATCTACGGTTGTGTTGAGAAGAAAATTGAATATTTTGAGTATTTTGTCATGTTTGTTATGTTATACCCATACACCTCTATAGATAAGACATTGGATTTGTTATTTGAATGTTCTTGTAAATTTAATAAATGGACACGTCCTGGCCCCATTCAAAAACCAAGGCAACCTACGCAACATATTGTACTAACATCAAGGGTATTAAAAGGACAAAATTACTAACATGTGACCTGATTGACAGTTGACAACGAACATGGACAGAAGTGAAACTGTGAAAATAATTAGTAAAGTATCAACAGTTCATTTTAATCAGAAATAGGACGAGTAGAGTGGTTACGAACATCTTCAATTGTAACAATTAAAACGTCGTGTTCTTGTGATATTTCAATGAATATATCATTCATCATAGTCATACATTCTGAGAAGTTTATTGGTTAGAACATACATTTATTGAAATATCACAATATATTCATTTTTTCCCAAAACCAAAAAGGATTTGGTTGTGATGGTCCGCGGCGGTTTTAAGGCGTTCTTTACTGTAAAACCCATGATATGAGAAAGAACGCGACGGTTAAAACTGCTGCAACGTCACAATATTATACAGCATTCACGTAACTATGGTGGCCGAGAGTGGCCATCAGAAAAATGTTGTGATAAAAATTTTAAAAAGAAAAAATTATTGTGAAAAAACATCTGAAAAAAAAACTCAAACGAAAATTTTTTTCGTTGGCCGAGATTGGCCATATACAGGGCGCCCACTTATTCTCCGTGTAGACATCGGTCAAGCTTCACTTTTTCGTTTGAGTTTTTGCCGATTCATGCGGCTGTTCAGTCAAATTTTAATGAAGAGAATGAATGGCACTTTGACGTGGTCTCTCAGCTCATTACTTAAGTATCTAATACCTTGATGAATTCCGAATGAAAACCATTTTAAACTTCAAGACAATTAAAACGCCGTCATCTTAGGGATATTTCGATTTTCGACAAATGCTTGATTTCATTTTCAACTTGAATTTGGATAATTTATTTAACAATGCTTACAAGCGAATATATGATACCTAGTTTACAAGCACACAGAAGATGATCTAAAAGGACATTGTGATTCGTGAGGCGGGACACGCTGCTATAGTATTCCATATCAGTATCTATTCTACGGGAGTCGGCCTAGGTAATTAATGAGCGAAAACTCAATTTGTCTTCAAGCCTAGACATAACACTCTTAAACCGTAGTGGAGGGAAATCAGAAGGTACATTCCAGAAAATTATTGAGTAGGTAATCCGCTCAATTTGTTCTCAAGTCTGGTGAAATTCTCTCTGAAAATAAACACGAACCATACCGTATACTAAAACAAGCCGCACGTTATTTGTATAATATTAGTTGAAATAGTGTACGTGTGAATTACTACATTACATTCCTAAATACGTCAAATTCTTGTCGTATTCTTCTTCTTCTTTCCACATCTTAACTTCGGTACGCCCCCTTGGCCGCTCTGCCCAGACCATAAGTCCTAAATTAACTCACGTCAATATCAGCTTTCTACATTATCAAAATAAAGCCACTGATCACATTGTACCGACTAGATAAAGTATTAAAAACCGATACAAATCAATGCATAATACAGGCTTACAGGCATAATAGTTAGAAAATATTGAGCGTTATCGACCACTTCTGCGTAATTTTTATACTAACAAAGTCATGTTTTTATGTGTACACAATAAAGAACAATTTCTTCAAGACATCAATCTACATTCCAATGCGACATTTGTACTTTTCAGTAAAGGTGGTGAAGCATTTCACATGTATTAACCACAATACTACCCGAAAGTTAGTGGGCAAGCATTACACAATTTTTGAAATACAATGAAAATATATAAATACACAGTCGCAATAATAACTGTATCTGTTGATATCAACAAACTATCCCTTTGAATTCTAAAACTGAAAAGACAATCGGGCAGGCAAAATGGGAAAAGAAACTAAGAAATTAACAAAAAGTTAAATCCCATGTCAATCCATCTGGGATGAGATTGAACGAAACCTCTGAAATCGGAATTTCACGCTTGTGAGAGGGTTTACCCCGGGATCCTCTCACTGACACATGTATTAACTGACACATGTATTAACTATAAGATTCTAATTGTAAAGGTTCCCTGAGCATGAAACACATAAATTATTCAATACGTATATTTATGCAGGGCAAAAGATTTGCTTACCTTGATGATATCGAAAAGAGCTATCGTTTTGATGGTACTCTAAAGGCAAAACTCCTGCTCGATACATATATTATAATTAATCATATTAAACATTGACATAATATACTCTTATCTAACGGTACTGTCACTGCAAGCAAAGCCGAGGAAAATTACGGCATTAATGAGTGGGACACTATAGGCACCACAAGAGGGCGTAAGATTAGCGTATTTTACCACGACACGACTGAGCTGAACAAATGGTTGGTGGACTGACACGCTATTTTGTCGTTTTTGTCCGCTCAACTAAAGGCCAATAAAGTATTGGCTTCAGTCAGCAAATATGTAATATCAATACGATAGCCAATGTGATTGCCTAATTTGTTGTCGTGAAGGTGAGCAGAACTTTTGCCCTGTAGAAAGAACAATCGACTGGTCGATCAGTACGTGGTCCAACTAGAGACTTGCTTGCAGGAAGCTTGAAAGACTGCGTGTTGTTTTAAGTGTACCTCCTGAAGTGTTGGCTTCCTGTTGTACGATATACAGTATACACCCTATACATCATGTATACTTTGCAATGAACATTGTACCCTGTACAGCACTCAATCAGTACGTGGTCCAACTACAGGACGTGTTTTCTTAAGTTTCAGGAAGCTCCAAAAGGACTGCGTCATGCCGTGTTTTTTAAATTGTACCTCCTGAAGTGTTGGCTTCCTGTTGTACGATATACAACCCATACATTATAAATTGTGTGCAATTGTGTCAAACGTTGCGTAAAATGTTGGTTTATACAAAAGTACAAAGTGTGTTTCTGCAAATTTCTTATTAGCAATAGTTGGTTCCAATCATAAATTGTACGCTGAGATAACAGAGTCTCATAATCACTCATCATAAAGTTTATCATCTTGTGAAGTTCAACAGGAAAAATGGTTACACCAAGATTGTATATTGTGTTGATCCCATGAACAGTGTCACCAACTTCCTATTATACGCTGATTCCATCGATTGGGAATTTATGCTCGTAGCCATGGGCAGCAAGCAGCAGTCAGCTTCTCATGTTGTTCTGATGTTCTTCCTTTAGTCGCACCAACTATCTGAAAATTAATCTTGAATCAAACTTAAATTTCTGACAAAGCAAGAATATAGATTTGAAATTATCAAGGAAGCGTTTGTCCAGCATTGCAAGATTTATATATCACACTTTCAATAGAGCAAACAAAACTAATGAAAAGAGAAGTTTCTCACCAATATTTTAATGTTTCGCCCATGCAGAGTTTTTTCTTAGGGAGGGGGTGAAACAACAGAGAGCGTTCAGAGAACTTCATGACTTCAATTTCAAGAGGATATTGCAAGGTGGGACAGGTAACACTCTGAAACGTTACAAGAATTTACAAGTGTAAAGACTTGTACAGGATTTAAGTAAAAATTCATCCAAGATCATATTCAGAATTCTCTCCACACTAAGTCACCCTTAGAGAACCCTTATTCGGATCATGAACATAATCAGGTAAAATGGTAGTTCAGGAACATGGATGAATTTAGCCCCCAATAGCCCCCATTAGCCCCTCATGGGGGCTACGTGAGGGGCTAATAAGAGGCTAGTGAGGGGCTAATAAGGGGCTAGTGAGGGGCCAATAAGGGGCTAGTGAGGGGCTAATAAGGGGCTTATAATGAATATAATTAAATATATTATTTTTATGTCTTAAGTTGGTGGCCTCGTTAACAGTCCTAGTGATTGACTGAGTGCTTTCCTTCAGCACAGTCAAGAAGCTTCTTCAAATAAATTATTGAAAATATATACTGTTGTAATTGTGCTGTAAAACTTATATTCAAATTCAAATTCAAATTCAAATAAGGGGCTAGTGACTAGTGAGGGGCTAATAAGGGGCTAGTGAGGGGCTAATAAGGGCCAGGGGCTAGTGAGGGGCTAATAAGGGGCTAGTAAGGGGCTAATAAGGGGCTAGTGAGGGGCTAGTAAGGGGCAGGGACCTAGTTAGGTTTTTTGTAACGGTGGGGGCTAGTGGTCTTGCAATTTCTGAGTTTTTTAATACGATTTGAAAATTTGCATTTTTAGCACAAAATCTACTACTGGTGGGGGCTAGCTGATTTTGCCAGAAACCAGCCAAATTAGCCCCTCATATGGGCGCAATAGCCCCTCATATGGGAGCAATGGCCCCTCATATGGGCGCAATAGCCCCCATGGAAATTCACAAACTTAAAATCCGTGGGGTTAATGGGGGCTAATTTTTCTATGGGGGCTAATGGGGGCTGATGAGGGGCTCACCTTCATTTTAAGCCCCCGTGGGGGCTACATGAGGGGCTAATGGGGGCTAAATAGCCCCTCACCGTTGGCGCTATAGCCCCCACCATAGCCCCCACGCTATTTTAGCGCCCATGGGGGCTAAATGCTTAAAATTAGCCCCTCACTAGCCCCTTATTAGCCCCTCACATAGCCCCCATGGGGGCTAATGGGGGCTATTGGGGGCTAAATTCATCCATGTTCCTGTACTACCATTTTTCCCATAATCAACTGACTCAGCAATTCGACATCCCAGAAGTTACCGCTTCTGAATTTATGTCAATTGAACTTTTAGGATGTTGAAATTCTGTCCCAAAACCAGCAATGAAAGGAAAACTGAAAAATATCTCACCCATGCTCACAAAATCTATTAACTGTCTCCCTTCAATGAATACTGCAAAGGGGTGAAGCAACTGAGAGCTTTCCACATTCCTGTAGGACACATGGCCTTCAATGACTAGTCCGGTTTGCTTATGAGGAATTATTGATTGTTGCAAACTCAGGAGTTTTATCCAAAGGAAATAGTAATTAATCTATAATTATGCCATTCTATTAGGTGTGCACTGTGCATTGCCCAGTAGTCCACATATTCTCAGCAGACAATTAAGTGTAACATAAGTGATAACTGGTATCTAACCTTTTCCCTGGTAGTGTGGCAGAAAGGCTCATCTTTCTCCAGAAACCGTTGAATAAGGTGAAGAACATCACAAGTCACAAGTACTGTGACCTGACACTTGACAAAGCTAGTCATGCTGCAGAGCAGGGCTAGGGACTCCTTTGTAGAGAACCTGTTAAAAACAAGTATAACCGTGTTGTGTAGCAAACAAGAAAACAGGGGTTAGTTAATAAGTCTTTGGGCTTACCAAGATGATTTATAGAGCATCAAGAGCATGCCTTGGCAAGCATGGTAGCAAAGCATAATAAAAACAAAGGCACATCCACTGAAATGATTGCAGAGCTGTACCAAAAGCAAATATTTAAGCATAGATCTGAAGATCACATTAAGGTGATCTTGGGTCCAGGTCTTGACCCAACAGTTAGAAAGAACACGCGCGCGCGTACGCACACCTATGCGGGCTAAGAAAGACACATATATCCCAGTTCGCCTTGCGCGGCCCAGCGCTTCCTGTAAAGTTTTTGCGCTTCGCGCGTATATATACGTTTGTGGGCTTAGGGACAAAAAATATAGTGCGCGCGCCAACTGTTTACCCTAACCAGGGCCCTGGTTTTTAGCATTTCTCTAACTGGACCGGGAGCGCGCGGCGTTGCGAAATGCCGCGCTTTCCGTGCGTGTAACCAGGGTCATGGTTAGGGCACTGCACCTTCAAGCACAGAGTGCGCGGCAGGCGTCTTGTGATGCCCATGGTTAGGGTAAGTAAATAAAAGAAATTTACCCTACTCTCCGCCGCGCGCCATTTATTGCTGCGATGCGAGGAACACGACCTGTTCAATTTTTCGAGTTTTGCGAATTAGGGATGGGGAAATCCTTGCCACATGCTATGTGTCCCTGTTTGTTCGCGCGCGCGCGCGCCTTTTCTTCGAAAAGTCACAAACAGGGCCACACACTTTTGGTATTCCCGCCAAAAAGTCGGGGCGCATTTTTTACGCCCCGATTAAGTGATTAAAACCATGCTCGGAAATAATTGCCTGCGACGCGCATACCTCAGCAGAATTCTAAGAAGTTTACGCCGCGCATTCTCAATCCATCCACTCAAGCTAGAATAACTTTGCAAATATTGGGCATGCCTTAACATGCCCCAAAGCATGTGGCTTCTCAGATGTCAGATGAAAATGGTGAGTCGTTGTACATTCCTATAATATATTGTGCTTGTCGCTTGCATTGTAATTTTGTCGATGACCGGAACCCTGTTGTCAATCAGTTTATCTAATTCGCTAAATAAATGTAATGGGATGATCTAATTGATGTCACTGTACTAATCGATGTCCTGCCGGCAATGATGCTCACTCTGATGCTGGGATAATACTCACTCTGATTCCGGGATATTACTCACTCTATGATGCCGGGATAATACTCACTTTGATGACGGGATTATGCTCACCCTAATGCCGGGATAATTCTCACTCTGATGCTGGGATAATTCTCACTCTGATGCCGGGATAATACTCACTCTGATGCCGGGATAATACTCACTCTGATGACGGGATAATACTCACCCTGATACCGGGATAATACTCACCCTGATGCCGGGATAATACTCACTCTGATGCCGGGATAATACTCACTCTGATGCTGGGATAATACTCACTCTTATGCCGGGATAATACTCACTCTGATGCCGGGATAGTACTCACTGATCTGATGCCGGGATAATACTCACTCTGATGCTGGGATAATACTGACTCTGATGACGGGATAGTACTCACTGATCTGATGCCGGGATACTAATACTACTCACTCTGATGCCGGGATAATACTCACTCTGATGCCGGGATAATACTCACTCTGATGACGGGATAATACTCACTCTGATGACGGGATTATGCTCACCCTAATGCCGGGATAATACTCACTCTGATGCCGGGATAATACTCACTCTGATGCCGGGATAATACTCACTCTGATGCCGGGATAATACTCACTCTGATGCCGGGATAATTCTCACCCTGATGCCGGGATAGTACTCACTGATCTGATGCCGGGATACTACTCACTCTGATGCCGGGATCCCGATCATACTCATTGTGATGCCGATATCAAGCTTACTCTGATGCCGGAATCATGATCATTTTGATGCCAGCAAGATCTAGATCTTCACCTTGATGCCAAGCTCCTGATTCCGATTTCCGGGTACCTGAACCCTACTGGCTATGTCAACTCACTGTCTCACTCTTCTTTTCCAATAGTCCAGGGGGGGGTCCACCGGCCAACGGCCAACCGTCTTAAAAATTTGGTGTTTCGGCCAATTGGCCGTTGGCCGGTTGGCCGTTTTTTTCCTTTTTCATCCCTGGTTTCGCCCAGAAGCATTATAGTTGAAAGTTGTGAGAGAAAAAGTTGTTACAATTTCTATAACTGGCATTTTCCTGCTAATTTTATTGGTGGGGGTGTCAAATGTGTCAATCAAGGTCGTCAAAACAGTTGAAATTAGCCCTTGTGCTTGGAGAATTGAAGGCCCAAGCTCCATTTGTTTATATAATGCTGTTTTATGTTGCCGAAATCAACTTTTGAAAGTTGTTAATGGTATAGGATATGTAGATTAACCCTTGATAAGTTCAAGTGTAGACCATCCCACCTGTAAGGTTCTTCCCTTATAGTCTTAAAAATCCATTGCAGTATAGTCATGTTGATTGTTGTCTTATCCCTGATTCCCTGCCACGCTCGGAACTATTTCCTGTTCAGTGTTCATGTATGAAACAAATGATTCTATTGACTGTCTCCCTGCATGTATATGACCTAGAGATGACATTCACGAGCCCTTGCCAGCTTGCCTAGCAGTCCTAAATAATTTATGCAGTCCAAGTACTTATACTAAGGCCTTATAGTTTGCAATGATTCCTAGGATTGGCTCAGGCCTTTTTGTAGTGCGGCATGCAATTCATTTGACCCTCCGACAATACACCCCCCAACACTCGATCTATAAGACATGTAGTCATAGCCAGGAAGCTGTCAGCAGTAGGTCTGGAGTAGTTCCGGATGAGGATCTGGATCCTCTCGTTCCTCTTAGTTTCCAGGGCAGATGGCTTGAACACGTCTCCTCTGTAGGCACGGAACAACTTGGTTCAGAAGAGGTTCATCCCACTTAAAAACCTTGAATAAGCTGCGGATTATAGCGTTTGATCTGTGTTGATTCATCAAGAAATGCAATGTCAGGGGGGTTAAATGTCGCTGCAATCCTCGCACTGTGATGTTTGATCCCCGCTTTCCTCTACAGATTTGCTGTACTGAAGTAGGTGATGTAATGTTGGGGGGGTTAGATGTCCCTTAACCGGTTTTATGGTGCTCTGAGCAGAGGAAGCACCTGGCCACCTGGTCAGATGTGTACAGTAACAGTGAGACCCTCATTAACCATAAGGTGTCCAATGATACAATGATGAGGTGCCTATGATAGAGAGATAGAGGAACTATCTGGTAAAGGTAGGGATCTGTTGTAGCTTAGGGACCAGATGTACCATCATATCTATGATGTGCTGGCTAAGCGATTCTTCAAAGCACCAAGGTTTGCACCCAGGTAGAGGAATAGCTCTGTGCAGCAGGAGGGGTAGTTGGTGGTTTCTGCAACACTCGATTGGGATGGACAAGGAATCCATTGGCGAGGGCCAGGAGCTGCAAGACAGGATGAAAATACTGAGGAGGAGACTGGCTACAAGACTCAGAACGAAGTTGAGGAGCAGTGGCTGATCAAGAGGAAGTTGAGGAGGAGGCCAAGGCACTAAGGCGGGACAGGGCTGAGGAATCCATAGTACTATAGTGTGAGGCACTGAGTCAGGGCGACTAGATGGGCAGGGGCACTTTCAGGGCTAAATTGGGGCAAAGAGGGCTGTACTGGAAAGAAGGACGGTGGAAGAATGAAGTCAGGAGGTGAAGCTGAAGGAAGCACTGGTGTTGAAGGAGGTAATATGAGTTGTGGAAAGGTGATTGAAGGTGGTTGAACCTGGAAAGGCCCCGGAAGTGGAAGCAGGAGTGTGTTAAACTGGTTGCAGGGCCTTGAGGTTGACAGAATTCTGGGAAGCCAACTTTAGCTCCAATAGTCCAATGTCAGGAATCTGTGCCACCGTCTTAATTGGCAAGCCCTTTCATTAGAATTAAGGAGTCCTCATGCAAGGAGATTTTTTTTCAAGCACTCAAGTACTTTCCCGGCCACTGGAACATATTCAATACCTCTTGGTGAACCTATTTAGGTGTTAACAGTAGGATGATCCTGGTCCATGAGTTGCTAAAAGTACTAGACTGTACGAAAATGAGCTAAATTATCTTTAATATCACATTTTTTTCGTGATTTCGATATTAGTGTCTTCAAATGTACTCAGATGTGTTCTTAGAACTATTACAAGCAACTTTCTCTCTGGGAGTTTTTTGATTGGACCCCCCTAAAGAGCGTAAATATCAAAAATAAAAAACGGCCAACCGGCCAACCGTCTAAAAAATTTCCAATTTCGGCCAATTGGCCGTTGGCCGTTGGCCGGTGGACCCCCCCCAGTCCAATATCGCAGTCCAGTCAACTGTCAAGTCATGAGCTGACTCAGACTGGTGAATTAGGTACATTAAATAGTGATTTGTTAGGTATTCGATCACATAATTCAGTTTTTGAGTTTTTGAACGCCATAAGTACAAATATGATACCGACTCTTCACCTTATACTCTTACACTTATACTCTCTACGATTTTACAGGTCACATGCAGGTTTTCTACTCCGAGTATGCCATTGATGTACCACTGCACACGCCCTACTGCTGCATGATGCTGACACTGAGGTTGAACAAACTGAAACTGAGGACCTGAAGGAAAGGTTGGTGTGTTATCAACTAGTTATTGAATTTTAATTTTAAACTTAAATTATATTGATGATGCGTTGTGAAATTGTGATACACTATTGGTGATGCACCTCTAGTGCTTTCTCAGATTATATTTATATTATTTCATTCTCTTCGGAGACTTTCCCATTTAGGGCACTGTCAATGTTATTGAATGACGTAGTCTTTGACTTGAAATCAAGAGCGACTAAGTAGTCGGCCAATACTTATTGTTGCAACTTAAATCCGGCTATGACAGGTTAACCTTTTCAGTGCTCTTCGAGTCTGTACATTGAACTTCGCTAAAGTGCTCCGTGAAGTTGCAACTCTAAAACGAAAATACCGACTACAGTTATACGAGCATCAAGATCATATGGACATCATGGGATTAATAGCATCGTTCAGTTGCAAGGTAAATTAAACATTCAATGCCGGTTAAGGCATTTAAATGATATCTTCAGATTTTTCAACTCAAAAAAAATAAATTGGGGTACCGATTTTTATTTCAACATTTAGAGACCCCCGTGTTTTATGTAATTTCTATCTGTGTAACAGTGTAGATAAGTATTGGAGTTAATGCTCCTTTTTTCAAGAACAGCGACTGAAAAGTAATTTCAACTTCTTTTCGGTAACGCAATTGCGATGTTATGCGACATGAGCTGTCTCCTTAAAGGCCGCCAGCAAAATACAGCTTCTCAAGATGAAGAAAAGAATTCCTAACATGAGTTTTCAAAAAGGTTCTCAATATACAATATGGACATCTTGGATAAAACCACGGTCGTTCACCACTAAGGGCTTGGCGTTCGTTATATATCTAAAAACTCGTTTGCTCAGTTGGAAGTTTCGAACATTTGATGCAACCAATTCAGGCTGTTCAGCTTCACCTCTATCGGTCTTGCATCCAACTGAGTCGTCTTCTGCAATAATTTTCAGTTTTCAGCCATAAAATAAAGGATGGATTATGATTGCAATTTGCCAATTTTCGAAAAAAATTTTGAAATAAATTTTAAAAGGGTATAAATCAGTTATCCAAATAAGATACTTATATATTTTTTAAAAAACCCAAAACCCTCCCAAAACAAAACTTAAAAAATTTTTTTATTAAAAAAATTTTAATTTTTAAAATTGTCAACTGAAATTAATTTCAAACCCAAGATTTATAAAAAATATTGGGGGGTTGAGACCAAAAAATTCAAAAAAAGAATTTCGTGAAAAACGCATTAAATTTTAATAACGTTAATCTTTGTCTGAATGAAGGGGGGGTTATTTTCCTCCAAAAAAAAATTTTAAAAATTTTAAAAAAAAACAAATGAAAAAAAAAATTTCATTTTTGTTAAATTACAGTTATAAGAAAAAATATCTGGAAAATTTTTTTCCAGAACACACTATTTTTGTCGGGTTATGTTAATGATGATTTTTATAAAACCCATTCAGTCCAAATGCCCCTTTTTTTTGAACCATTCAATCCCCCCCCCCCCTTTTTTTAAAAATTTAAACTTTTTGAAAAAAACAGAAGGGAAGAAGGTGCCCTGTCTTTGGGTATCATGTTTAAGAAAAAAAATTTTTATGAATTTTTAAAATTTATATTTATAATTGCATGACAGTTTTGTCACGGTCAAAAAGGGGCGTAAAAAGGGTATATATAAGGGGAAATAAAGGCCCCCAGATTAATGCTTCCTACTAAATTTTGGGTTACGCAGACAAAAACAAAAAACCCAAAATTTAGACCCACACATTACTTCTCCAAATCCAACAATGACTTTATTAAAGAATTATATTGTTTTTGAAAAAATCCAAGTCCCCTAAACTTTTTAATTGAAAAAAAAAAGGTCATTGTAGTGGGTCTTTTAATTTTTAAAAAAAAGGAAAAATCATAACTAAAACAAATAATATCCCCCCAAAAAACCCATTTTCAAAACCCCCCGTTTGTTGGAATTGTTAGAAACAGAAAGACTCATCCGAACGGTAATAACTATCAATATTGCAAAATTTAAAAATGGAGGAATTGAAAAGAAACCGGTTTTAAAAATCATAAAGTTGAGATTTCCATAACCGTTTCCAAGAGTTTTTTTTAAAAAAAGCAATATATTTATGATGCAGTTTAACAAAAATTTTTTACCTGTACTGGGGGCCACATCCAAGTCTTTTTATCCTTGGGGTTTAGCTTTAAACCCAACAAAAAAAAGTTTAAAAGGGTGGAGGAGAAAGGTAAAGGGGCGGTTTTTAAGGGAAAAAAGATCTTCAAAGTTTTTGCCGCCCGCAACAAACTTTTAAAGGGGTTTAGGAGATTTAGGCCACAGCTTGTCCCAAAAACCGAAAAACACGTCAAAGTAAAACGATTTTATGCCCTTTTAAATTGTTTAATGATGGATAATTTCAATTTGGGCCCCTAAACATGGAGGGGGAAAGGGGCGAGGCCATGAAAATTTCAAATTTTATTGTCATAAAGAGACCAAAATCAGGGGAAATTGGGGCATGAACCAGGTGACACCAGGTGAGCAAAAATTTCCCCCTTACTGTAAATTAAAAAACTACCATTATTCGCAATTATTTTGAAACGGGAAATTTTTTAATTACATTGATTATTACTTAATTTTATTATTAAATTGATTATAGTTTCAAGGGTTTTAAAAATAAGAATTTAATTGATACAACTTTATTCAGACTGAAAATTGTAATACTGAACAACCCGGGCATAATCAAACAGCAGTTATCTCCCCATGTTAAAAGATGAACATTCGCACACACCCTGTTTTTTTCTGATTAACCAGTCAACGATAGAAAAGTTATTTATATTTAAAGTAGTAAAAAAAAATCATCGATGATTATTAACCACTTTTGATTACGATGGTTGACCAGTGAGATAAAATAAGAAGTCAATTTTTCAAATTTCATGTATGTATGTAATCAGGGGTTTCTATTTCGTCAAAGAGACGACAATTTTTTCGGGGTTTTAAACGGGAAGTGAAGTCAACAAAGGTTGCTAAAATCACGTTTATAAATAGAGTATCAATGATCAAGATAGAAAATCCAGATATACCATAAATAATCACCAACCGGGACAAATTTCATGTATTTTCCACTAGTTAAATCTTTGGATCAGTCGACAATCATCACTGATCGCAACCAAACTACCCATTTATAAATTTTTTTCTCACTTGACCAAATGATCTCGAATACCTAGAAAGCTCTTAGCTACTAGCTAGCTGCTTCCACTGCACCGGATGCCACTAAGTGAAATTATGATAAAGGAGCAGTTGAATGCTTGAAAATAAAGCGGATGACATGCCTACATTACGAAGGAAAGTAAGAGATGGAAATTTGTCCCGGTACCTTATGTATTTACTTTATTTGACATAATTATCACGGTCATTCCATTCACGCTGAGCATCTCTATATACTCAGCGTGAATATTAATGTCCGTGAAAATTAAGTCTGGTATTTCCTCCTAAAAATTTACTTACATTTTGAACAACAAAAGTAGGGAACAACTATTTCAGCTGTTCGAAAATAATAATCAAATTACTACGACATTAAAGATTTAAAGCAATCGATGCAATTATAACAAAGTTTTAGTTTTGGGACAAGCAGCTGAAATGAATCGTTCTTTTCGAATAAAATAGATTTTTGAAAAATCAACAATTTGTAAGTTATTAGTATATACTCGACTCAGAGTTTAACGCCGCGCACGCGCAACAATTTCGCGCGCAAATTTTGCAAAGTTATTCCGAGAGAAAAATCGCTTAGGTAAATGCGCAGCGACATTGGTCAGAAAAATGTTGTGATAAAAATTTTAAAAAGAAAAAATATTGTGAAAAAACATCTGAAAAAAAAAAAAAAAACTCAAACGAAAATTTTTGTCGTTGGCCGAGATTGGCCATATACAGGGCGACATGCGCGCGCAAAATTCGCGTGCGCGCAATTTTGTACAGTAAATCGTCGTGTGGCGATAGCGCCCACTTATTCTCCGTGTAGACATCGGTCAAGCTTCACTTTTTCGTTTGAGTTTTTTGCCGATTCATGCGGCTGTTCAGTCAAATTTTAATGAAGAGAATGAATGGCACTTTGACGTGGTCTCTCAGCTCATTACTTAAGTATCTAATACCTTGATGAATTCCGAATGAAAACCATTTTAAACTTCAAGACAATTAAAACGCCGTCATCTTAGGGATATTTCGACAAATGCTTGATTTCATTTTCAACTTGAATTTGGATAATTTATTTAACAATGCTTACAAGCGAATATATGATACCTAGTTTACAAGCACACAGAAGATCTAAAGGACATTGTGGTTCGTGAGGCGGGACACGCTGCTATAGTATTCTATATCAGTATCTATTCTACAGGAGTCGGCCTAGGTAATTAATGAGCGAAAACTCAATTTGTTTTCAAGCCTAGACATAACACTCTAAAACCGTAGTGGAGGAAATCAGAAGGTACATTCCAGAAAATTATTGAGTAGGTAATCCGCTCAATTTGTTCTCAAGTCTGGTGAAATTCTCTCTGAAAATAAACACGAACCATACCGTATACTAAAACAAGCCACACGTTATTTGCATAATATTAGTTGAAATAGTGTACGTGTCAATTACTACATTACATTCTAAATACGTCAAATTCTTGTCGTATTCTTCTTCTTCTTTCCACATCTTAACTTCGGTACGCCCCTTGGCCGCTCTGCCCAGACCATAAGTCCTAAATTAACTCACGTCAATATCAGCTTTCTACATTATCAAAATAAAGCCACTGATCACATTGTACCGACTAGATAAAGTATTAAAAACCGATACAAATCAATGCATAATACAGGCTTACAGGCATAATAGTTAGAAAATATTGAGCGTTATCGACCACTTCTGCGTAATTTTTATACTAACAAAGTCATGTTTTTATGTGTACACAATAAAGAACAATTTCTTCAAGACATCAATCTGCAAGAATTTAAAGGCCAACTGATAATTTCACAAAATTTTCGAGATGAGTATACCAGGCAACGCCTCGTACTATATAAATAACATCTATGAAAGTCCGGGCGTGATATGATAATCACAGTGCTCAGTATAGGAAGCTGAAATATCACTGCTTACGACTCATCTTCGGCGGACTTTTGTTGAACAAGCATAAGCGGACCTACAGTGGACCTAACGATGTATGCAATCAGATGCTGAGGGCGATTAGCCATCTAGTTTATTCTAAAGAAACTGTTTCTGGAGAAACACCGACTCATCTTCGGCGGACCTAAGGCGGACCGCGGACCAATGGCTGACCTTAGCTGAACAAGCATAAGCGGACCTACAGCGGACCTAACGATGTATGCAATCAGATCCTAAGGGCGTTTAGCCATCTACTTTATTCTCAATAAACTGTTTCTGGAGGAACACCGTCTCATCTTCGGCGGACCCTTGTTGAACAAGCATTAGAGGACCTACAGCACACCAAACGGCTAACGGTATGCAATCAGATGCTAAGAGCGATTAGCCATCTATTTTATTCTAAAGAAACTGTTTCTGGAGGAGCACCGACTCATCTTCGGCGGTACGTTGTACACTAACAGCGCTCAGTCAGTATTCAGTACGTGGTCCAAACTGAGACTTGTTTGCAGGAACCTTGAAAAAGACTGCGTGTTGTTTTAAGTGTACCTCCTGAAGTGTTGGCTAATGGCTACCTGTTGTACGATATACAGTATACACCCTATACATCATGTATACTGTGCAATATACATTTTACACTGAACAGCACTCAATCAGTACGTGGTCCAACAAGAGACTTGTTTGCAGGAAGCTTGAAAAGGACTGCGTGTTGTTTTAAGTGTACCTCCTGAATTGTTGGCTACCTGTCGTACGATATACAGTATACACCCTATACATTATGTATAGTGTATACTGTGCAATTAACATTGTACAATTACAGCACTCAATCAGTACGCGGTCCAAATAGAGACTTGTTTGACAACAGAAAGCCAACACTTCAGGATGTACACTTAAAACAACACGCAGTCTTTTTCAAGCTTCCTGCAAACAATGTTTCAGTGTACCTCCTGAAGTGTTGGCTTCCTGTTAAGTACAATATACAGTATACATTATGTATACTGTGCAATTTACATTGTTCACTTACAGCGCACAATCAGTACGTGATCCAACTAGAGACGTGTTTACTTAAGTTGCAGGAAACATCAAAAGAAATGCGTGTTGTTTTAGTGTACCTCCTGAAGTGTTGGCTTCCTGTTGTACGATATACAACCCATACATTATCAATTGTGTGCAATTGTGTCAAATATTGTGTAAAATGTTGGTTCATACAAAGTGTCACGATGAGCGGCGAAAACATGCCTGTACGGCATCTCAATGCAATTGTGGTCTTATTTATAATTTTTATTGTATTAATTTTATTTATTTATTTCGGCACATGCCAGCCCCACCGTGGGATTTCAAACAAACAAACAAAGTGCTCAATCAGCACGTGGTTCAACTAGAGATATGCTTCCTTAGGACTGTGAGTGTTGTGTTAATCGTGTGTACCTACTGATCAATAGCATAGACCGTTTTTGTATCTTATAAATGGGAGGGGGGTTGGAAGATGAAGCAATATGAAAGTAGAGTTTCAGTGTATGCCTCATGAAAAAGGTAGAGCCTAGAGGGGTATTGGTAACTGGTTGTTGCTAGTATAATCCAGATGTATATCGTATATGTATCTATTGTTTCTCTATTATATTATGTATATATTGTTTCTCTATATTGCATACTGCAAACTGCAAATTTCTTATTAGCAATAGTTGGTTCCAATCATAAATTGTTCGCTGAGATAACAGAGTCTCATAATCAGTCATCATAAAGTTTATCATCTTGTGAAGTTCAACAGGAAAAATGGTAACACCAAGATTGTATATTGTGTTGATCCCATGAACAGTGTCACCAACTTCCTATTATACGCTGATTCCATCGATTGGGAATTTATGCTCGTAGCCATGAGCAGCAAGCAGCAGTCAGCTTCTCATGTTGTTCTGATGTTCTTCCTTTAGTCGCACCAACTATCTGAAAATTAATCTTGAATCAAACTTAAATTTCTGACAAAGCAAGTTTATAGATTTGAAATCATCAAGGAAGCGTTTGTCCAGCATTGCAAGATTTATATATCACACTTTCAATAGAGCAAACAAAACTAATGAAGAGAGAAGTTTCTCACCAATATTTTAATGTTTCGCCCATGCAGAGTTTTTTCTTAGGGAGGGGGTGAAACAACAGAGAGCTTTCAGAGAACTTCATGACTTCAATTTCAAGAGGATATTGCAAGGTGGGACAGGTAACCTTCTGAAACGTTACAAGAATTTACAAGTGTAAAGACTTGTACAGGATTTAAGTAAAAATTCATCCAAGATCATATTCAGAATTCTCTCCACACTAAGTCACCCTTAGAGAACCCTTATTTGGATCATGAACATAATCAGGTAAAATGGTAGTTCAGGAACATGGATGAATTTAGCCCCCAATAGCCCCCATTAGCCCCTCATGGGGGCTACGTGAGGGGCTAATAAGAGGCTAGTGAGGGGCTAATAAGGGGCTAATAAGGGGCTAGTGAGGGGCCAATAAGGGGCTAGTGAGGGGCTAATAATGAATATAATTAAATATATTATTTTTATGTCTTAAGTTGGTGGCCTCGTTAACAGTCCTAGTGATTGACTGAGTGCTTTCCTTCAGCACAGTCAAGAAGCTTCTTCATATAAATGTTAATTTAAGATTCTCTTCCGTTATCCCCATTTCCCATAGAGATCCAATAGAGTACAACCACTTCCTTTGCAATAAATGAATGGAATAACAGTAGAATAACAGAATCCAATCCAGAACTGAAGAACCCCGAACTCATGATCCACATCACCGCACTCAGCTCACAGCATTCCTTCCTCTGTAGTCCTCTCCGCCTCCGCACTGAGCGCTCCACACACCGCACCTCCTATCGCCGCTCCTCTTCTCTACTCCTCAGCTCCTTAAGTACTCTCTTGACATTTGGGCGTCCTCTCCCGTGACTTCCATATTCTCTAGTGTTAAAACTCTATCTCGTAATGTCCCTCTCTTTAACTCCGCTACTCCTCTCACCTGACTCTTAGCTCATCCATTTCACTCGCTTATTTTGACCTCTTATCTCTGTGACTCTGTACTGATCATTAAACCAAACCTGTTTAACGACACAATACCCTGGTTAAAACTCAGTCTCACAATTCTCTCATTCTCAAACTCTTATCTCTACAAATCATATTACAAGTTAAAACTATACTCTCTAGCTGCTACTCAGTTGTAGGCACGTACTCAGCCTCACGACCTATGAAGTAGCACTTCCAATTCATTCTCTAAAAGTACCAAATATCACACATCAACACATCACCCTCCAAAATTTTGATAGTTTATTATGATGCTATTGCAGCATAAAAAACTTTCATTCAAAAGATTAACTCTTACTCCCCAGGTTCTGATGATTCGGGCACCATACCGTTAAATCAGAACATTGGTGAGATTCCCTGGAACGGAGCTTCGTTGCTGCTCCCGAGGCCGTAGTCTGTAGATTAGCTTGCTAATACTACAGCGATGGTGCGTTAAGACTAAGAAGCAACAAGTAGGATGCCAACTTTCTTATGCTCTTGTAGTATAAGAACAACGTGCAACCTAACAGACTAGCGCTGTATCAGCCATTAGTCTTTCCTCTTACAGTCCATAGTTCTTTGTGCTATTTGCCGGATGAGAACTAAAAAATCCTCCAGATCTACCAGTGAGGTCCCAATCTGTCACACTAAAATCAAGTGATATTGGGGAATTTTGTCCAGCAGTTTGAAGTAGGGCTTCTTTGCCCTGCGGAAGCTCTGCCAAAATTTAAATTTCACCACTCAAAAAACATAAATTTATTTGAATTAAATATATAATTCATACATGTGTTTATGTAAATTGATATTAGAATTATCTCACAAAACAAATAAACGTAGAAGCACACCTTTACAAGGTAATAATAACAAAAGACGACGATACCCCAATTGATTTCAAGACAATAATGGAAGAGCAGGAGGGTCTGACATTTAGATAATCTACCACTTAAAATGAAATCCGTACCACTTCTTAAATTATCTACCGAAGTCAACCCAGCTCATGCCTTCAAAACTTCAATATATGACTTTTTGACCGACCCATGGCAATGTGGACAGGGAGAGTAAATCTATTTTTTCTGTGCTTTGGACAAATATAGTTGACTCAAAACTGGTGTGTAGCAGTAAAAGGCGGCTTGTCTGGCTAACACCGGACCCCATTGCTCAGTGAAGTTCACCAAGCCAATGTCACTGAAATGCTGTTCCCAATAAAGCCGAGCGCAGTGGAGGTACCAGTGGCAACTTGCCGTCGCTATAATCACATTATCATGCTAAAGAGAGCAAGTGTAATTAATTGACAATAATTGAATCATTATGATGAATATTCTTTTTGCAATAACAATATAATGTACCTATCATTTCATGAAGAAACATCTCGGTGTGGTTGAGGGGAGCACTTTTAACCAATCATTTGGTCAGTTAAAAAGGCCACCCCAAAGGAAATAACAATGATATATTCAAAAATAATCATCAACAATACAACAGTGAATACCCAAGACTTTAGTTAAAATGATAATAATAGTAAAGCACACATTTAACATTTATTGGTCACTTATTAACCAAAATCAATCAATTAAACAAAATTTCTATTAGACAAAATTTGTAACATCAAGAAACTTAAAGCTTAAGATGGACATATTTTCAAATATAAAGCTTAGCTGCAGATTAGTGACATACCAACGTCAGGTTACTTTGTCGTGACAATTCAAGGTCTAACAGAAATAATTAAACTTCGAATTAAAACGTCCCTTCAAATCAGTAGTTACATTTATGATTTACTCACGACAGTAAATCGCAGGCTAGTTAAATCACTCGGTATCATGAATAGCAAACCGCATGTCAGTACATTAACATTAAGCAAGGATCTTAGGTTTAGGGAAAATTGTTTGATCCTTGTGCAGTGATGAACAATGAAGTCTGTTAAGCCAAGTAACCAAATAATGCCGTATGTTCAGTTAAGTCTACTTTAGATATAACTTACATTAACAACAAATGCTATTGAACCTGTTTCTTTGGTAGTAAAATGGGACAATCAAACTTTAAGACAATCAATTTCTCTTAAAAACTACAGTTTCATTTGTTGTGTTGTAAGGTGTTACAGTCCAAACAAATTTCAAGGCTTGGCGAACGAGAACTGAGATCAACAAAGATTACTTAAAATAACTATTCAGTACATAAGACCAACGAAAATACGAGTATACGTGGGAAATCTTCGGTGGTAAGCTGGATATGATTGATATTAGAGACGAGGTCCTTCCTTAATTCCTCGTCGATATTGCTGACACATAACTCATTCGTTGCTGCTTGCATCCAGGTGTATCTTGGCAAGAATAGTGCTGGTCTTAGCGATTCTGTCTAGCTCATCTGAAAGATAGGGTGATTTCGATAACCATCAGGCATCATTGAGTTATAGTTAGTTTTAATTAAATTGGTAAAACTTTGATATGTGAAAGGCCCCCGGAAGCCTCTAAAACCAAAATAAAATTCACTTGTAGCTATTGAAGAAGTCTGCAAGTTGCAGCAAAATCACTAGAAACCTGCTTAATTGTCAAATCTGTGACCGCTTGGTTCACGAAACACTTTCACCATCAAAAGAAAATTACTTGGTTTCAAATTACCCGAATAAATTCCTATTAAGCTAGAAAATTGGGTGGTATGAATGCTGAAACATTAGTCGGCCGAAGAACTGGGCTCAGCCTAATCTATAATGATGATATATCGCTTTTATTGAAGTCGTATTATGAGATTGCAGAAAGGCCAATCTCAAGATGATGCATTTTGTACAATGTACATGGTTCAAAATTGTTTTTGCTAACCTGGGTAGATGGCAGCCATCAACTGAGCTATACTCTTCCCCCAAACGTCCCATTTGTCCTCGTGGATGAGCTTGTTTGCGCCTATCGCAACTTGGCCTGATAAACCAATATTGAATCAATTCTCTGTTTCAGTACATACCATTAAATATTCGGCGCATGACCGCATAGTTGTACTATTGCTGTGGTGGCACGAGCTGAAGCCAAGATCTATGTTTATTCATCGGGTATTTAATTTCGGGGGTCAAATGTCGCAGCGATCGTCGAACTGCGACGTTTGAACCCCCGCTTCCCTCTTTAGATTTACAGTACAGTAGTAGGAGTTGTAATGTCGGGGAATGAAGTGTCGGGGGTTCAAGTGTCCCTTTACCTACATGATACAATAACTCGCAATTCAGATGAAATGGCGATGGGATAAGTTTGTATGCGAGTGCAAGTGGTAAAATAAGTTTATTGAGTTTACAAACAATTACCCTCACTATTTGTCTAAAATCTTAATGTTAAACCAATTCAAACTACGATGATCATAGTTCATAGGTTTAGCCCAAAAAGGTTATAAAAAAAGTAATTTTACACTTCATCAATCTGCATTCGTGATTCATGATGTAACAGTATTACAACCCACACAGTAAATTTTTCATCATTTTAAGTCAACAGTTCACCCTCTGAACTCCCTACACTGCAGAGGCCAAAGAATGAGCATATAGGATGCCGAATGGGCAGAGCTGTTGCTCATATCATGTTGGTTAATCTATACCTTTATTCAAAGAACTAACTTGATGTGAAAACTTTGTTTTCTAACATTTGTGTGATAGAGTGCTTTAACTCTTTAATTATATTTAACTAAGTGTGTTCAATTTTTATCAATACAATTGTCTACTCACCGATTATGGGGTTCGCAGATACTGCCTGGTTGACCATAACCTCTGAAGTCCTTTTCAGTCCCTCAGCATGACAACCTCTTCTTCCTGAAGGGATGTTGTTAATATATTCTATCTAGTTTTGGGACAAATGAGGCCGAGAAAAAACAGGGCTTAAAGTGAATTAGGACTGGAACAAGTGAGACAGAGAAAAAGGGGGACTAAAAAAGTGAGCAGTCTGGAGGGAGTATGCGACTTTTCATCCCCCGACCTTTAACCACACTAAGGATCAAGTGCGACCATTAACCCCCCCCCGGTCGTTTTATCCCCCATTGGCATAGAAATGGAAAGTTTTTTAAAGTTCAACCACAATTCACACGAATTAAATATGATTATAAGCCTATAAGCAATTCCAATTCCACGAAGAAGCTTCAGGGAGAGTGTACTCTGAGACCTGCTTCTAGATCCGTTCGTTCGCCTTCTTCTCGTCGGTAGAGTGAGCGAAGGATCTCTGGATCTCGTAGATGGTAGCTGCTGTGTGTGTCTGCTGCTTCTCCAAGGACTCCAGGGAGTTTCCAGATTGAGGGGTGCTGATAGCTGATGAGGCTGTTGAAGGAGTGATATAATGCTGTGCGGTAGTCCTGGTGGATCCCCTGAGCATGTCTGTCGTAGACATTCCACGAGATGAAACGTAGGAGCCATCCACTATTCCACTGTCTAGCCACTGAAAGTCCAAGTTAATTCGAAGTAGAGGACTGTGGAGGATGAGGAGCTCGTCAAGAAGGAAGGAGGTAGACAGGGACTCGTAGACCAGCAGTCAGCACCAAATCCGAGAGCTAAGCACGCAGGGGTGATGCGACTTTTTACCCCCCGACTTTTTATAAAGAGCAGCAACCTTCTTCACCCGCACCTTACAGTCCAGGTCAGAGGTAGGTGTACCTACGGCGGACCATAGCTGAACAAGCATAAGCGGACCTATAGCGGGCCTTACGACATGCAATCAGATGCTAAGGATGATTAGCTAGATATTTTTTTCTCAATAAACTGCTTTTTCAGCAACACCGACTCATCTTCGGCGGACTTCAGCCGAACAAGCTAGGCGGACCTTCGGTGGACCTAACGACATGCAATCAGGTGCTAAGGGTGGTGAGCTAGCTAATCTATCCTAAAAAAACTGTTTCTGGAGGAGCGCCGACTCATCTTCGGCGGACCTACGGCGGACCTTAGCCGAGCAAGCATAAGCGGACCTTCGGCGGACCTAACGACATGCAATCAGATGCTAAGGGTAATTTGCCGACTAGTTTATTCTATTAAATGAACTGTATCTGGAGGAACATCAACTCATCTTCGGCGGACATAAGGCGGACCTACGGCGGACCTTAGTTGAACAATCATAAGCGGACCTACAGCGGACCTGACGGCATGCAATCAGATGCTAAGGGTAATTTGCCGACTAGTTTATTCTATTAAATGAACTGTATCTAGTTTATTCTATTTAATGAACTGTATATGGAGGAACATCAACCCATCTTCGGCGGACCTAAGGCGGACCTACGGCGGACCTAAGCTGGAACAAACATAAGCACACCTACAGCGGACCTAACGACATGCAATCAGGTGCTAAGGGTGGTGAGCTAGCTAATCTATCCTAAATAAACTGTTTCTGGAGGAGCGCCGACTCATCTTCGGCGGACCTAAGGCGGACCTTAGTTGAACAAGCATAAGCGGACCTACAGCGGACCTGACGGCATGCAATCAGATGCTAAGGGTAATTTGCCGACTAGTTTATTCTATTAAATGAACTGTATCTGGAGGAACATCAACTCATCTTCGGCGGACATAAGGCGGACCTTAGCTGAACAAGCATAAGCGGACCTACAGCGGACCTGACGGCATGCAATCAGATGCTAAGGGTAATTTGCCGACTAGTTTATTCTATTAAATGAACTGTATCTGGAGGAACATCAACCCATCTTCGGCGGACATAAGGCGGACCTTAGCTGAACAAGCATAAGCGGACCTACAGCGGACCTGACGGCATGCAATCAGATGCTTAGGGTGATTAGCCAGCTAGTTTATCCTAAAGAAACTGATTCTGGTGGAGGAGCGCCGACTCATCTCCGGCGGACATAAGGCGGACCTACGGCGGACCTTAGCTCAACAAGCATAAGCAGACCTACAGCGGACCTGACGGCATGCAATCAGATGCTAAGGGTAATTCGCCGACTAGTTTATTCTATTAAATGAACTGTATCTGGAGGAACATCAACCCATCTTCGGCGGACCTAAGGCGGACCTACGGCGGATCTTACCTGGAACAAGCATAAGCGGACCTACAGCGGACCTGACGGCATGCAATCAGATGCTAAGGGCGATTAGCCAGATAGTTTATCCTAAAGAAGCTGATTCTGGTGGAGGAACATCAACCCATCTTCGGCGGACCTAAGGCGGACCTACGGCGGACCTAAGCTGGAACAAACATAAGCACACCTACAGCGGACCTAACGACATGCAATCAGGTGCTAAGGGTAGTGAGCTAGCTAATCTATTCTAAATAAACTGTTTCTGGAGGAACACCGACTCATCTTCGGCGGACCTAAGGCGGACCTACGGCGGACTTTTGTTGAACAAGCATAAGCGGACCTACAGCGGACCTAACGGCATGCAATCAGATGCTTAGGGTGATTAGCCAGATAGTTTATCCTAAAGAAACTGATTCTGGTGGAGGAGCGCCGACTCATCTTCGGCGGACCTTCGGCGGACCTACGGCGGACCTTTGTTGAACAAGCATAAGCAGACCTACAGCGGACCTGACGGCATGCAATCAGATGCTAAGGGTATTTTGCCGACTAGTTTATTCTATTAAATGAACTGTATCTGGAGGAACATCAACTCATCTTCGGCGGACATAAGGCGGACCTTAGCTGAACAAGCATAAGCGGACCTACAGCGGACCTGACGGCATGCAATCAGATGCTAAGGGTAATTTGCCGACTAGTTTATTCTATTAAATGAACTGTATCTAGTTTATTCTATTTAATGAACTGTATATGGAGGAACATCAACCCATCTTCGGCGGACCTAAGGCGGACCTACGGCGGACCTAAGCTGGAACAAACATAAGCACACCTACAGCGGACCTAACGACATGCAATCAGGTGCTAAGGGTGGTGAGCTAGCTAATCTATCCTAAATAAACTGTATCTGGAGGAGCGCCGACTCATCTTCGGCGGACCTAAGGCGGACCTTAGCTGAACAAGCATAAGCGGACCTACAGCGGACCTGACGGCATGCAATCAGATGCTAAGGGTGATTAGCCAGATAGTTTATCCTAAAGAAACTGATTCTGGTGGAGGAGCGCCGACTCATCTTCGGCGGACCTAAGGCGGACCTACGGCGGACCTTTGTTGAACAAGCATAAGCAGACCTACAGCGGACCTAACGACATGCAATTAGATGCTAAGGGTATTTTGCCGACTAGTTTATTCAATTAAATGAACTGTATCTGGAGGAACATCAACTCATCTTCGGCGGACATAAGGCGGACCTTAGCTGAACAAGCATAAGCGGACCTACAGCGGACCTGACGGCATGCAATCAGATGCTAAGGGTAATTTGCCAACTAGTTTATTATAAATAAACTGTTTTTGAGATCAAATATTAATAAATCAAATATTAATTTAAACCTAATTTAAATCTAAATTTTCACATGGTATTAAATTGAAAATTTAAAACTGAATCAAACTAAATCGAACTGAAGAATAAATTATGAAGGGAGGAGCTTCCCAGCTTTTCGTAGCTCATCACTTCTGCTCTTGAAGGGGGAGGTTGCCAGCTTCTCCTTGCACGCTGCGCTGAGCTTCTTCTTCCGCTTCTCCAGACTCAACTGCTGCTGGCACGCGTCCTCATCTGTGAGAAGAAGTTCTACCAGATGTTTCACCTGGTAGAATGAGGACTTCGCAGTGCCGCAACTCCGAAGTGCCTCCTTCATCGGCTCACCAGAAACGTATCTCTCCCGCACATTGTTGTACAGCTCAACATCGTCATCAAAGGATGTAGCGAGCCTGTGTCTCCTTTTCTTAGACGGTTGTTCATCTTCAGCATCAGGAGCGAGCATGGGGTCTGACGTGGAGGCTGGAGGCGTAGGGGATGGTTGGAGTGGGAGGGGTAGATCAGGGATGACATCATCGACCAGTCGGAGGGGAGGAGGGGAAGGTAGAGGGGGAGTAGCGCCAGGGTCCGCCAGCAGAGTGAATGGGTCCAGTTCTTCCCGCAGAAGCTTAAGGATCCTCTGTTCCTCATCTTCTGGTGGAATTCCGGCATCTCCAAGGACTTTCTTCTGCTGCTCCAAATGAAGGGAACAGAGGGTTGTCTTAGTGAAGGCGCACAGCTCACCATCCTCAAGCCACCTCCTCTTCGAGGAAAACTTGCAGTCTGGACATCTCGATAGAGAAGGCAGGGGTGCAGGAGGGGTGAAGACGTCAGGGTTGTGAGTAGATGAGGTAGGATGAAGGTCTTCTACAGGGTCGGGGAAAGGGCAGGAGATGAGGGATCGTTCTGTCTGAACAGCTTTCTCCGTGAAAGGATTGTCCACGGTTTGCTGGATTGCGTTGGTTTGCTGTTCCACTGTTATCCTCGCTGGTATCATCGTAGTAGTAGTGTTGGTATTGTAGGTAAGACTCAAATGAAACGATGGTGTTGAGAGCTGTGCATGCATTATATACCATGGTGCCAGTTATGTGAGACACCACTTAACAAGCCCCTATGAACCTGACACCTACGATGTGACACCACCTGACACTACAACCCAATCATCATATTATGATCGGTGATCCGATGATCAAGATCTTCATACCAGGGGAGCCAAGTTATCCTTGTTTTACGGAGGTCTGCCTTAGGTCAGCTTATGCTTGTTCAGGTCAAGGTTCGCCTTAGGTCCGCCGAAGATGAGTCGGCGTTTCTTAATGAGTAGCAGACAAAGATGGTTGTGTCAGTGACAGGGAACGACCGAGTACTCGGCTTCGCACAAAATAGACTCTATTTTCAAGGTCGGCCTCGGCAAAATATTGCTTCATTCTGCCGAGTTTGATACCAAGCTAATTGCCAGAATTTTACGTGTTATTTCAAAACATAGGCTGAATTTTAGGGTCAAACAAGCTAAAATTTTCTCTTGGTTAAAATTTAACGCAAGAAATTTATCAAATTTAGCCGATTCAATTGGCAAAAGATTCTTCTACAGTAAATAGTTTTACAGAAAATCACGGCAATATAAAATTGAACTCGATTGAAATCGGCCTCGGCTAAGAACCAATATTCAGTCGTTTAAGCATTCAGAATTCAGTCGTTTAAGCATTCTTTAACTCAAGACATACGATACGACAAAGAACATGGCAGTTCCAGTGCAACAAACTACAAAGTAGCTGCTGCAGTGATAACGTTCAAATTTGCCTGTTGTGAAATAAAAATTGTAATGTATTGACATAGCGGCAGTTGCTAAGTTGAAACTGCCACGTTCATTTTCCTTTCATTGGAGGTTTTGACTTTTTGAGCCTTCGAGATAAAGAATGCTTACAAGCTGCAAACAAACACAACTACATGATGTGCTTAGTTGGGTACATAGTATGTTGGATAATATGTTATAGTAGTATGGTATAGTAGTATTGATATGGAAGTATTGATACTCATTTTTTTGAATGATAAAAAACATCGATCAATTTGAAAATTACTATTTTTCACTTCTCTGAGTGTCCCAAACATCAAAAGAACTAAATAGGGACAATTGGAACAGTGACATTCTCCCATATACAATGAATAGTTGGCAACCTGTAAAGTCGCCTAAGGATACATGAATACTTTATAAATATGGGAGCCCACTACCAAGATACTCTACTCACTTAGATTGGAGTCTAATATCCTCCTTTGTTTCCGCACGTGGTCAGCTCTCATCGCAGGTGTCGCATGTACAACTGCACTCGATTGAACTGAAATAGTGTATATATGAACAATCAATATTATGATGACTTATAATCAATACAAACGCAATTTACATGACTTTGCCGGGCAAGTAATACTGGTGTGTGCTCACTGCCCATAGGTCGAAAGCAACAAGTACATCATGGAGTCAATCTTCATCAGGGGCTCCAAGAAAATTTTCTTTGTACCTGTCCTTACGACCTACTTCTCGACCTGTTTCTTTCAGCACATATGGGCTTGGTACATTTTTAACACATATCATAATCTATAACTCAACTATTTATGACAATTATATTGCTAAATATTTATTAACCTTCGATCCCAGTCCCCCTTAATTTTTTCATTCCCGCCTCCTGTTCCCGTCCACAAGAATCATTGAAATTGGGGCACCCCCACCTACCTTATTCAGCCCAAAATCTTTATCCCCCCTTTTCTTATGGGCGGAGGAAGCTATGGAATAGCTTCCTTAAAATGCAAAGCTGCCAGCCAGGGAGCCGGGAACGCTTATTTGGCAATGGTCTTTTGATGACTACGAAGATCGCAAGTCCCGGACTATAATAAATATTTTACCTTCGACATGGGGAGGGGTGGGTGCAGCTGCTGCAGCGCGTTCAGCTGGTGTCACATTCTGCATCGTGCGTTGGGCTCTCTGCATTGCTCGGTCTGTGAAAGTAAATATTACAAATTTCAAACTAACTGTGGTGTTCCCTGTCGAGTGTCGAAAGATCGCTTAAATTCTGAGCAACTATCAGCATCTATCCATAGCTTAATCCTGCCCCCCCCCCCATTTTTAATCTCCCTTGCCCAAACCTCCACCTGAATTTTCAAAATCCCTCCCCCACCATTTTGGGCGCCCCACCCCTGAATGTTGACAATTCGATCAACTCCCCACTAATGCTAAAACTTCGAAAAATTTTCTCAGGTACGGTCATGGAATTGTTTACGTTAGAATCAACCCAAACTGGAAACTGAATGACAAGATTAAGTTATGTTTTATTAAACTATATATTGTGGCTGACACATCAAGAAATGGGGCTTCAACGTATAAATGACTGAATGTTTCAAATGACTGAAATGGTAATGAAGGTCACTTTTTATGTCAATTAATTCTTGAATCAAAAAGCTACAAACTGTGAACGTGTCAGCGTTTGTAAAAATCAAGCCTAGGAATATTGTCAAAACAATAAAACAAAAAACAAAACAAAAAAGGTAGATAGGTAGATATACATATTTGTTAAGCTATCATCCCTTTAAAAAGACAAGGAATTAAAGAGTCACAGTGATAGTGGCAGTCTCACAGCAGCAGGGTGTGAAAAGAAATATTTCTCGCGGAAATATGATTTCGAAATTCGTCTGTCAGATCCCAGTCCCCCCTAATTTTTTCACTCCCGCCTCCTGTTTCCGTCCACAAGAATCATTGAAATTGGGGCACCCCCACCTTCCTTATTGAGTCCAAAATCTTTATCCCCCCTTTTCTTATTATGGGCGGATGAAGCTATGGAATAGCTTCCTTAAAATGCAAAGCTGCCAGCCAGGGAGCCGGGAACGCTTATTTGGCAATGGTCTTTTGATGACTACGAAGATCGCAAGTCCCGGGCTATAATAAATATTTTACCTTCGACATGGGGAGGGGTGGGTGCAGCTGCTGCAGCGCGTTCAGCTGGTGTCACATTCTGCATCGTGCGTTGGGCTCTCTGGGGGGGGGGCCAACCCCCCAAAACCCCCCAAAATTAAGCCCCCTATTGGAAATTTGTTATATCTACCAGGGGTTAAATTTAACCCCAAAATTAAACCCCTATCGACAGCAAAATTAAACCCCCAAAATTAAACCCCTATCGACAGCAGAAATTAAACCCCCCAAAATTAAACCCCCTATCGACAGCAGAAATTATTCTAGTACGATTCAAAAAAGCACCAAAATGAAGAAACAAAAAAGTACCATTTGAAAAGTTGCCAAAAAACACGAATAAAAAGGTACCATTTCGAAAAGGCGCAAAAAATCGGACAAAAAATTGGTACCAATTTAGAAGGGTACTTCTGAAAAATCAGAAACGAAAAAGGTACCAATTGAAAAGGATGCCAAAAATCAAAAACAAAATTGGTACCATTTAAAAAGGGGCTGAATACATGAAACAAAAACGGTACCATTTTGAAAGGATGTTAAAAATCAGAAACAAAATGGTACCATTTGAAAAATATGCTGAAAATCAGAAACAAAAATGGTACCATTTCATAAAAGTTCCAAAAATTATAAACAAAAATGGTACCAAAAACCGGAAACAAAAATGGTACCATTTTGAAATGGTGCAAAAAATCAGAAACAAAAACGGTACCATTTTGAAAGGATGTTAAAAATCAGAAACAAAATGGTACCATTTGAAAAATATGCTGAAAATCAGAAACAAAAATGGTACCATTTCATAAAAGTTCCAAAAATTATAAACAGAAATGGTACCAAAACCGGAAACAAAAAATGGTACCATTTCTAAAATCGCCAAAAATCACCACCAAAATGGTACCATTTTGAAATGGTGCAAAAATCAGGAACAAAAATGGTACCATTTTGAAAGGGTGTTAAAAATCAGAAACAAAATGGTACCATTTGAAAAAGATGCTGAAAATCAGAAACAAAAATGGTACCATTTCATAAAAGTTCAAAAATTATAAACAAAAATGGTACCAAAAACCGAAACAAAAATGGTACCATCTCTAAAAATCGCCAAAAATCACGAACAAAAAAATGGTACCATTTTGAAATGGTGCAAAAATGAGAACAAAAATGGTACCATTTTGAAAGGATGTAAAAAATCAGAAACAAAACGGTACCATTTGAAAGAGATGCTGAAAATCAGAAACAAAAATGGTACCATTTCATAAAAGTTCCAAAAATTATAAACAAAAATGGTACCAAAACCGGAAACAAAAATGGTACCATTTATAAAAATCGCCAAAAATCACCACCAAAAATGGTACCATTTTGAAATGGTGCAAAAAATCAGGAACAAAAAAGGTACCATTTGAGAAAAAAATGCCCATTTTTTGCACTAAGAATTAAGCCCCCCAAAACCCCCCCAAAATTAAACCCCCTATTGGCGATTTTCTATATCCACCAAAATTGAGGGGGTTGGCCCCCCCCCTCTCTGCATTGCTCGGTCTGTGAAAGTAAATATTACAAATTATTCACACGCTGTTTCACTCTGTAATTAGTATACTCTGTCCACATTACCGCTGAATCAGTCGATATTTAGTTGACATAACATTTTTGTCGAACCTCAATTTTAAGTACTTAAATTAACAATTACCAATTTAAATTAACAGGGGCCTCTGTGCGCTCATAAATAGTTGGGGAACAACTTATCTCATGAGACTTTATTCCAACCCCAAGCAAAAGTCCGGTTGAATTGGGGTCTGAGTCGGGGATATGAATAACTAATAAGCTTAGGGAGGTGAAATGTCCTGACATGAAATATCGTATTACAGATGATGTGTCCCCATGAATTTTGTGTCCGAGTTATTTCCGATGATTAGTTTTTAAATGACGCACAATTTGACAAGTCTAATTTTACTGGAATGCCAGTGATAGAAGCTGTTATCAATATCTGATATTAATATCTTACCTCCACCAAGAGAGGGTGATGGTGCTGCAGTCACTTCACGATCAGCTTGGCAGCTGGTCTTCATTTCAACTGTGAAAACAAATTGCTATAAATTTATCAGTAGGAAGCAGTTATTAAAGTTTGTTTTATTATAAATCTTTCGACATTAATCATCAATGAGACAATCTGAGGATCAGATAACTGGGCTGAATAAATTAAATTTTTCAATAGTCAGACTTATGCTATGCGAGTGGACAAACTCTAGGAAACCGAAAAGTTTAAAACCTCATTTTGAATTTTTCCGTGTGTGGGTTTATCGGGTCAAAATTCAACAAAAGCGACTTGAAAATGCACCTATTCCAAAATCTCAATGCGAAAAGGGCAAATCCCATAAAAAGAGGACTATATCTTGGGTCTCCCTCTCGGAAATAAGTATGTCGACCTTTTTTAGGTATATTTCAAGGTAAAGTTTCGGTCAAAAGCATGTCGATCGTTTTAGGTATATTTTCTGAAATAGTTGTGGTCGGAAACTAAGACAATTTTTAGAGTTTTAGGTATATTTTTAGAATCTTTATGTTCTGTATTTTTAAAAGACGAAAAAGGAGGGCAGAGTGGTGAAAAGAGTGTTCGGAGGGCAAGGTTTAAAAAGGAGGGCAAAGCGGTGGCATTAAAGGGCGATCTCCCAAAAAGAGGACAGTTTGGCAGCTATGACTGGTATCTAAGATACCAAATCGGAAATGGTCGAAAATTGACTAGCACAAATGGTACCAGCACAAATGGTACCATCTCAGAATTTATTTACCATCAAAAGTAGTACAAAAGTTGTCACAAAATAAATCAGTTTCATTAGGATATAAGCAAAATTAAAGTCATATTTCAATTTCACAAAAATGCCAACTATACCTTTACTTTGATGGGGTTGGGAATCCGGAGCCAGTCTCGTTTGAATGCGTCTTATAGCAGCTGTAGATGGAGATGACAATTTAATGAAAGATAGAAAACAACATGCAGTTTGAAGAAAACAGGTAGATTGGAGGAAACAAGTATTTAATCATTATTGAATGTCATTAAAAGGTTGTATTATAATGGTTGAGAAACGCCGGTAGAGTCCCAACTTCCCGGCTACTATTCCGGATGTACCAGAAAAGGTTATATTACGAAAGTGAACATTTATATCTCGTCTTGTGTTTGAATTATCTTTAAAAAATTTAGGGATGTAATAGGTATGGGCTAAAGATTTTTTCACCAGAAATTTGGAGTGTCCAATTCAGCAACGTAAAACCGTCTTATTTGCCACATCTCAGCGCATGAGGGTCGCGCAGATGAAAAAGTGCACGTGCAGATAAATTGTGCGCGGCAAAAAGTATTCGATCAATTTGAATTGTAGCGTTGAATTAAAAAATATATAAATTCGAACAAGCGTATTTTGTTCGAATTCAAGCTTTCTTTCAAATTCTTATTTGGAAATTTGACTGGGAATTTCATTCCCATATTCCCCATGTCATTCCACTGGGGTGACGGGCTGCTTTGATAAAATTATGTTACCTGCTTGCCCTGCTATGTCAACTATGGCCAACATCGAAAAGTTACTTCAAATTTCGTCATATGCCTTTTGAAATCTTGGCAGAAATTGAAAAAAAATTCACACCTGGATCAAGATCGAGCTTGAACTCCCGTCGTGTTCTGGGTGGCTCCACCGTAGATGTCGTGTAAAGTGCTTCTCCTGTTGTGGTGCATTCCGCGCTCCTCGCCATCTGGCAAAATCGTTTTTATATGATAGCATCCCCAGTCCCCACTCTAAAGTATTTCCATTGATTACAGAGCACGATTGAAAAAGTTTGGCATTTCGTATCATATGTTCGATCGAAATTTGAGTGGTAACACCGTTCTTACTTATGAAAGGTTATACATTTGCTTTCATATTCAATATGGAAGCCCTGTGACTGTTCGTTACTGTAATCGTCACTTACAGTAAAACAATAACGATTTAAGCAACGTTTCACAATATTCAATCATCAAACTTCTCATTAAGAAAATCTCACCTGCTGATCTTGAGGACTGAAGTAGTCATCAAATGTGGCAATCATCTCTTCGTCGAAGACAGTTAAGTTCTTCCCTTGAGGGTCGCCGCTTCTCCCTTTCTGTAATTTCCGTTATGCGTCATCCAAAATTCTATAGGTTTCATTTATATTTTGTTTGCAAATACGGAACTTAAAAGGCACGAACCAGATTAGACCACATTAAGATTATCAACAGTACACATGCGTTGAGTATATTATACTAACTATAAAGTATAAAGAACAGACTTCAGCACTTCTGTACTGTAGTTTGTAGATAAAAATACACATGGAAATGATCATACCTACTATAAATACTGACCCGTCCATTCTTGAGACCTCTCAAAACTTCTCCCACCGTCGTTATGAGCAGAGTGACTTGCTCCCCTGTCTTGTCTTCATCGTCAAAAAATACTGAAGTAGTTAGTAGAAGAGGTTGGTCAATAATCAGTGAATATATATTGATACTGTCTTTGCCGAAGCTTTATTTTCTTGTTGAAGTAAAGACCGAAGATTGAGGACAGATTTTTATCGTTATAATAACACTGTAAAAAGATAGGTTACATAAAAAAACTCAAATTACGGTAGATTATCGGCTGGAAAACGCTACTGCCAATTTCCAGCATTTTTGACAACATACAACACTTATTAATTCTTTTTTAGTTCAAAATTCAAGCAATATCTGAACTTACGATCTATGTCGTCTTTCAGCAACTTTGCTAGCTGAACCACGTTACGTTCTGTGAAACTTTTCCTGAAATTAATCAGTACTTTATTTATTCGCTTTTGACTCAATGGTACAAGTACAAACGTAAACGATGCGGTTGTTTAATGACCTAAAAAGTGAAATGAAGAAAACTGAATACTCCCAACTCTCATGCCTCTTTCTCAGTCAATCGGTAAGACAATATGACATGCCCATGCCCAAATCAATAAATACCTATTTTCACTTATCCATGTCTCAAATCAGAAAGCTGTATTTGCATATCACAAAGATGGGTGAAAGCAGAAAAAACCTATTATATGCTTAGCACTTACATATTCATAGACCTCATCTTCTGGTAAAACTCGAACCGGAAGAAGGAATTCATGTACTCGAGCAGGCGACACTTCTCCTCGTCGTCAGCAACGGCAGTGACACTTGTTAAAGACATACTAGAAAAAGTAGGTGGTTTACACACGGGAAAATTTTCTTAAGTCTCGATGCACTTATTAACATTCAGCATTGGATAGAAAAGTAAAATATATCAAAATTGAGATTTAATATAACTAAATGTGAAAAGATTTTCTGGTTAAATATGAAATTGTTACATTTCTTTCTCATCGTTTCGAACGGAGAATTGAGCTCTCCCAAAAAATCAGATAGCAGGTAGCACCAATAATGGGCGAACAGTTAAATTTCTAACTGATCCAGTAAACACTCAAACGAAATATGACATATTGTTCAAGAAAGTACATTTCAATAGATACTGTAATAGTTTAATTTAAAAACAAGAATCGGTCATAATCCTGGGTTGGTACCATGAAATAGGTATTGGCTATATAAAAATTGTTTCGTTCTCCTCAGAACCATAAAACAATTCCAACTATAATCAAAATAAAAATGAATAAAAACAAACCAGTTTATCTGATAATCACAGTATTAGCAAAGAATTGCAAGTAATAGAACCTGATGCAGGCAACAAACAAAAACAACCAAATACACATGTTCGATAGATATCTTGTTACTGAATAATATAACGTGACCAGATTGATCTGACTTCAACATTTTATTCCGTTGAATCCATCACTCGTTTTGTCCATATTCGAAGGTTTAGCTAGCGCTCGACTAGAGCTCTTGCTTCGTAACTTCAGTCTCTCAAGACAGACAGGACCCTGGAACAATAAACTAATAAATGTTGGATTAGCACAAATAATCAACTTTTAGAAATATAATGACGTTCGTCCAATCTAACAAGGCCTTTCTAGTAGCTGGAAACGTTGTCGTTAATAAAAATTAATGAAATTTTATTGAAATTCAAGAAAGATTTAATGGCGACAATCGAAAATATCATGCTTGGGGAGAGGGAAAAATAAAGAATCAAGAATGATATTATGATTATTTAATTAATCACCCTAAAGTTGGTTTGAAATCACAAATATTTTTACTCGTTTAACTTAACCAAAATGATCAAAAGTGAGTGATCGAAAAGGGCTCGCAGAATTTAAGATACCTGTTTTGGTTAGGATGATTCTGGCGATACTTCTGAATGAGCTGGTTCTCCAAGTCAACTGCAATTGACTCAGCTAAGTCATCCCCCTTCTTCGCGGCAACACTTCGCAACGACTGAGCAAAGATTTCTGCAGCACTGTCGAGGAACGTAGGACCTGTGAAAATTTTACAGTGAGCATCATTCGTAAGGCCTTTGGAAACACTTCATGGCGAGGGATGTTTCGTAGGTTTTAATTTTAAACATAATTTCTTAGAAACCGTGGCGTTTAAAACTTTTAAATGTCTCGAATTCAAATTCAAGAATCCAATGAACTTAACGTGAATTCAAATTATGAATCCGAACGGCTTTCAAGAACAAAAATCAGTGAATTGCTGAATGAATGCGTATGAATTATTCTGAACTCACGGTAGATTCAGAAGGATTCAAGAATACTCATCATTATAAAGCCTCGAAAATTGATAAGTGCATAATATTTATATTATAGGTATTAGGTAGGTACGAGTTTTTTGAATCTTCATAATAAATTTGTTATGAAAAATGAAAATCAGTCAAAATCTCGCATTAAATCAGTTAACTTGAATTATTTATTAACATCATATTCTTTTGGATACCTCTACTCTCATTTAAGACTTAGGTGGTTTTCTATAAATTTGCTTCACTGTTTTCCGAACCTTGCGTATTTTCAGACTCGTTATAGGCACTGATGATGTGCAAAACGAAAGATTTTCGCCTCATTTGATGAGAATTTAATCCAGTACATCGGCATTTCATTCTTGTCAGAGCGATTAGGAATTTATGAATTTACTAACATTCTCTCGTCTTTCAAATATAGCCTGAAATTGAGCTCGCCTCAAATACTCAAATATTTGTTTGAAAACCCATGAAGGGTACCGCAGAGGGCTTCTAAAGAAAAACACCTGATAGTAAGGGTAACAACCCAACGGCCAACACAGGGCACGGCAAAATGACCTGTCCAGAAAAATGAAAATACGGTTTTTAGAGGCAAATTATGATAATTGATGACCAATTAACCCAGCTACAAAAAGTTTGAAATTTCCTTGGGGCGATTTTTGTCGCCTGTTTGTTATCATTTTTTCTTCAGTATGATATTATGTATTTGAATTGAGGGAGGGGGTCCAAAGGCCAATTGGCGGAGATTGGTAATTTATTAAAGAAATGGCCGGTTGGCCGTTTTATTTGTTTCTGAATCTGAGTGTGACTATTAAGTTAGATAAAAATTAACAAATCAAATTTATAATAGCTGACACACCACATTATAGCTGTCACAACATATTATTCCTAAAAACGTTCCTTAAACCGCCTGAACGTATTCAGTACATATTTCAGGTCAGAAGGTACGATCAATACCAACAACTCCACAATCAATAATCGGGTTCAATGTTCAGCAAGAAAACAAGCCTCCGCCAAACAAACTGATCAGCAAATTTACACGCAGAACAAATTTGAACGACGAGGGTATACCGGTTTTTGAGCGAGATATCTTAGAAAGACCATCCTGTTGGAAATGGCTTGATTGGGTCCTTTCTTTGAATTCGCCTTTCCAGAAAGGAAAGTTCAGTATTATACCTGAAAAGGGAGTAATGCTCACAGGAACAACCATGGACCATGATACTAAAAAACAAACCTGCCATAATTGAAATCAAATTTCTAAAAAATGCATAATGCATATTATTCATATGGTTTAAGGCTATTTTACTGCTTTGATTTTTTGCTCATATATCAGCAAAAAAAACAAAACAAAGTAAACAAAACAAAGTAAAATACTAAAATAGTCTTATTAAGCTTTAAATCGTGCATGTGTCCTCATCAACGTACCCTGTCAAAAGGGCAGTAAAAGGGGTTGAGGCACAACTTGAAATACTCAACTTGAGAAAACTGTTAGCTATCCATTTGGAGTGTTTGGACACTTGCAAATCAACCAAAAGAGCTTTTGATAATTATCTCGAGGTTTATACTGCCATATCAACTCCCTTTTTAGTGCCCTACCTCGTCAAAAAGGGTAGTCAAAAGGCCAAGGGGAAGTAAAATGGTTCTATTTGTACCATTGAGTCAAAAGAGAATAAATGAAGTACTCATTAATTGATTCAGAAGCCAAAGTTTCGGAAGTTTTCCATTTCTGGAAAAGCTGTCTGAACAGCTATTTTATTTTAATGGGTTTTACGTCTATTCCAACAGCTATAACAGTCAATGAAAGGAATCGAAGGATTCAAGTGTAATCAAGCCAGTGACGGTTGAGGAAGTGTAATCCATGCTTTCTTCGCCCGAGACTTCGCTGCAATGGGCAGCTCCTCATTTAACCCTCCCGTACAGTTTCCTGTACGCTCGGCTGAGTGAACCGTGTGGCTGCTTAGGTGAGAGTTCTCGCCCTTAGCACGGTAGGTACGACCGGAAATCGAACCACCAACCTCTCGATTGAAAGTACGACGCCTTAGCCACTGCACTACCTGGCCACTTTTGTGTCAGGTGTTGGGGTGTAAAAAGTTTTTTCTCAGCACAACCCCAGATTATATCTATCCCGTGTGATGGGATGACACTAATTCCAATTAAAGTATTTGAATCAATATTTTGGTGTTTAGAACCTCTTTCTAATTCTAAATCATATTATCATTATTATATTATAATTACGTAATAATCTGGTGAACAGATTACAGAACTTCAGTACTGTAGGTTATAGACAAAATATTAAATACTTATATTTATTGACTCTGTTGTGATTTTAATTATCGAGTCTAAAGCAACTATCTGGTAAGCGTAACCCTTTAGAAGCATAGTATCTAGTTTAAACTTTGGTCACGCTTAAAGGGATATCTCCCTATGTGATGTTTACGCGATAAACACGTATTTTAAACCCGCATAACCATAATTAGAAACTGGATTCTCAAGGCAACTGAGCGTGTAAAAATATTCTAATTCATCTCATATACTCATATATTACATATTCTGATTAAAGTATTCTATGCGGACATCCATAGTGCTAACACTGGCCCGTGGCCTAAGCTATAACATCTATCTGCCGTGGTATTTTGCAGACTTAGTTTTATACTACTATATAGTATAGAATCGACACGGGCATGTACATATTACATCCAGCGCCTCCGCGCTCGGCGGAAACTGGGATCCCAACAAGAAATACCAACTTATAGTTATGACGTACCTAATTGTGTAAAGCCATCGATCAAGAGCTCGCCAACTTATACTCTTATGCTCAAGAGCCGTTCAAAATGCATCTAGTCTATTTACAAAAAAAACAATCATGCAAGGTATATGTCTTATGACTTAAGTATTTACTCACTAGGAAAGTCAAGGTGGGAATTGGATGCCCTGGTAGTAGGAGTAGTTGGCACCGACATTAGGGAACCAGGTGTAGCCGTCTCTGCGATACCTGTAATTGGGAGAGGATGATGTTGGTCCGTTTTGGGTTTCTCAAAACCTACTGACTCATTAGTAATGAGGTGCTATTAATATTTGAATGAGTTATATATATATATATATATAGGATAGCCAAAAACAATTGAAAATTGTTTGGGTTTCGCAGCCACTCCAGTACCTAAAATAATACGATAAAAATTATTGATATGAATTTTAATCGCAGCCCGGTCGTGGCGGTGCATTTTGTTAATGTTTGCAAAGCTATTCGATTTGACGATTCACGTTTTTCAAAGTTATCAAGGGGCCAATACGTTTATCACATTTATGTGTTTAGGTACAGCTCGATCTTGACAAAGTCAAAGAGGGATTTACACAATGAATTAAAGAGCTGTTATTCCATTACTACATTGAAATTGTTAATTGCAGTGGTCTACTACCACCGTGCACCGCCACGACCGGGCTGCGATTAAAATTCATATCAATAATTTTTATCGTATTATTTTAGGTACTGGAGTGGCTGCGAAACCCAAACAATTTTCAATTGTTTTTGGCTATCCATATCACTCTTTTGGCAAAAAACTTGCTACATCCAGTACAAGTTGAGATAATTGCTTTTATTAGTCAATTATTTCATTAAAGCAGTTTACAACCGGTACTCAAATTTAATGTACAAAACGTAATTTTGGCTCTAGTAAATAATACCGTTAGAATTAAGTCGGTATCATTTTTAATTTTTGAGCTATACGAGATAATAACTTTAATTGGCCAATTATACAATTACGCGGTTGACAACCTGTACTCAAATTAACGTATAATCCATAATTTTGGCTCTAGTTAATGATGCCGTTAGAATTAAGTCGTTATCACCTTTTGTTTTCGAGTTATACACGATAATTACTATAATTGGTCAATTATCTCATTAGGCGGTTGAGAACAGGTACTCAAGTTAACCGTATAAAACGTAATTTTGGCTCTAGTTAATGATGCCATTAGAATTAAGTCGTTATCATCTTTTGTTTTCGAGTTATACACGATAATTACTTTAATTGGTCAATTATCTCATTAGGCGGTTGAGAGCCGGTACTCAAGTTAGACGTATAAAGCGTTATTTTGGCTTAAGTTAATGATATCGTTGGAATAAAGTCGCTATCATTTCTACTTTCTGAGCTATAAGCGATAATTACTTTAATTGGCCAATTATCTCATTAGCCGGTTGAAAACCGGTACTCAAATTAAAAGCATATAACGTTATTTTGGCTCTAGTTAATGATACCGTTGGAATTAAGTCGCTATCATTTCTACTTTCAGAGTTATACGCGATAATTACTTTAATTGGCCAATTATCTCATTAGGCGGTTGAAAACCGGTACGCAAATTAAACACATATAACGTTATTGTGGCTCTAGTTAATGATACCGTTGGAATTAAGCCGCTATCATTTTTACTTTCTGAGTTATAAGCGATAATTACTTTAATTGGTCAATTATCCAATTAAAGGATTTGGCAAAAATATTTTTTAACATGCCCTAGTGCACGCACCTCATTCTAGAGTTTCAAATGCCGTTTAGATTACGGTTCTATCTTTTATGGTTCTCTCGTGAAGTGTTTTCCCGTTTTGTGGTGGGAGGAGGAGGAGGAGGAGGAGGAGGAGTCGTCGTCGTCGTCGTACCGTCCATAACACTAATTTTTGGCGAAACAGGATTTTTTTGATAATTTATTGTGAAAAAACGGTGCTACCGATTTTCATGAAATTTTCAGGGATTGTTCTTTATACAATGGACTACAACTGTGCAAATTTTCATGTCCAACAGAGCTCGTTAACATGTCTAAAAACGCGACTCGAAAATCGCGTTTTCGCAAATCACTGTATTTTTTATAGTGGGCGCTGGCAAACTCATTTTTCAAAACATGAAAATGGGTTCCGCTACGACTTTCAGCACTTCGTGCTGGTACTGCTAGCTCTTTTACTGTGTCTGGCCAGCGGTCCCGGCCCCTTCGGGCCGGACTGCCATCGGCCCTCGGGCCGATGGCCCCCTGCCTGGGCGGGGTTGCTGATCGTTCGGAGATGCCCTCGGCCCTTCCGGGCCGAGGGCATCTGCCCTTCGGGCAGATGCCCTCGTCCAGAGACCCCATAACGTGGCCGCGAGCGCTTGCCAGCGCCCTGATATACATTTTTGGACTTTATTTGTCCGGCTTTTTTTCAGCCAGCCCTATGGACAAAAAAACGAATCATTTTGGAACCATTTTAGCCGGCCCCTTGGATGTAAATTTTTAAGCAGCTGCCAAGTCAAGAAATTTTTGCTTTAAAATAGCCAATAACCATTTTATGCATTGAAAGCCCAATTTAGGCGATAATTACATTTGTTATAATATAATGACTGTCAAATGAATTCAACAGTACATAAGACAAGTGATAAGATTTTCATCTGACCTAAATTAACGGGCCTCCAACCGTTTTTTTAACCGTCACTTTGGACAAAACTCGTATTCGTCCTTAAGGGCCGGATATATAAGCCTGGCCAATACGTTAATTAAAATATGATTGATTACACTTACTTCTATTCAAGGCTGCTTTCACCGGTGTGGAGTGAGAAAACAGCTTCGGCGATGTGGGAGGACTATAACTAGGACCACAGTTGTCCGATGTTGTCTTCCTCCTCTTGATAAAACCTGGGTTTAAATTATATTTCGTCAATTAAGGACTTTTATCTGCAAGGCATCTCTAAAGGTCTATTTACATTTATTTCCATAATTAACTTCAAATCATCAGTACATCAATTGTACACTTAATGCGGAAGAAGGGTGCAGGTACCATATCCATTTTGTTTCTTATTGCCTGTAGACAGCTTGAAAAAACAGGAGAAATTTTCATGTTTCATGTCCGTTTTTTCCGCTTTGCCCGTGCCAGTGTTATCTTATTGTTTTCTTTGCAATTAATTAATAGAAGGCTGAAAACTTACCTTCAGCTTCGTAGTTATTCTGGATCTTAAGAATCTTTGGGCTGGCAGCAGCATCACGAGATCCTCCACAAACAGGGCCTAAATAAAATCATTTTAAAGATATCGAATGTTCAAAATAAACTGGAAACTTCATTTTTTATTACACGCTCCAACCTTTATACTTTTATATATACAAATGATAAACAATAAATCATAAAGACTTCAACCAACGGCCATAAGATTTATTATTTAAGGTGTATGGTTTTAAGAGGGCATGGCGCATGCTCTGCAAAGCAGGGCAAAGAAGGGCACCCTGCAAAAGGAGGGCAAATTGGCAGCTATGGTGGCATGGTGCGCGTGTTCTGGATTTCTACACTAGAAAAGAAAACGTTACACGCTGATTATGCCATTAAGATTTCTCTTGGTATTTATAATCCTTTTTTTTTTTTTGGATTTGAAATGTTTCACTAATTGGCATTCCTTTAAATGTGGTCAATATAATTAAATTCTATTTTTGTACCGCACGATTCACCTGTGCTCTGACAGAAGAGGGTCTGTCCACGCGAAGGTCCTCTACCAAAGTTGTTCTTAGACACTGCAATCTTGAGCCATCGTTGGTACCTGTCCCTCCATTCACTCCACCGTCCAATCCTACTGGCTGGGTCTGACTTAGTGGGGAGCTGCTTTTCCCGTGCAGTGGCCACCTCGTCCTGGAATGTGATTTATAAGTACTGTAGAAGCAGTTGCCGTGTGAGATAAATAATAAAAAGTTATCCGTACTCTGTGTATGGGCGACTAATTTTTGATTGTTAGCAGGGAGGTTTCTATTAACGAAACAGCGTATGCCTGCATTTAAGACCCATGACATATAGTGTATAACGTGCTGAAATGAGTGCCAGAGTAGATACCTAATTAAAAAATTTTAGGAACTTAGGTGGTGTACCATTTAAAAATTTTCGTACAAGCACTGTTCGAAACATTTAATAATTAATGTGAATAGGATTCCTAGGCGTGCGATTATGAAAATAATTGCTCTCGGCAACGGCGATTAAAGCAACGGTAAATAGGAGAGTACCTAGCGTGTACTATTATATATAAATGATCAGGTAATCATACTCACTTTTATTAATAGGCCTAGATGGAGATGAATTATTTTTTGTTGCAGGGAATAAGTGAACGGTGTATAGTATTCTGTTTATCTTACCTCATACTTCTTCAGGAGATTGGATAAGTGCTTCAAAAAATCGTCCCATTTCGGTTTCAGCACAAGGTCATCTGCGAGAGGTCAAAGTGACAAACTTTCTGATCAAGAATGATGCTGACGAACCATGCTGTCAGATGAATCACCATGTCACAAGGGACACTTCGAATGACTTTGACAAACGAACGCGTCATCTGGTAAGGCTTTAGAGATGTTAAATGGGTGTGACGAGTTCCACAGTTTTAAGAATCATTCTGAAACTTTCAAGTTGCGTGGCTCCACGTGTTATACAAGTATACACTATAGAGTTATGAAGAACAAAAATGTGCACACGATAACAAGCCGCCATCTGATTTAGCTATAGAAATCATATAACACTTTAAACTCCTCAGGAAATTCTGTCTGAAGCAAAACAAGGCTACTGCTCCAACCCAGCCTCGCTGCTACAGCCATCTATCAGATGAGTAAATAAACAAGTCAAGGTAGGCTCCAACTTTCATATTATATTATACACAACCAGACCTACTCATCCAAACTAAACCCCACTCCAAGAAAACCATAAAATTCACTTTAAGCACACAAATCAGAAGCTAATTCCCAAATATAATCGGAATCCCAAACTAGCACTAACTCAAAATCGGTTCTTCATAACTTTGAACAGAAAATCAGCACTAAATCAAACACATGAAAAAACAAATATGCAGTATCAGAGCTGCGCAATAAATTGAACATGAATCAAATCAAATTGAATTAAATCACAGCTCGAGCAGCCCAAGAGGTATTCTTCCCACAGAAAGACACAAGGAGAGCTGCCCATTGCTGTCTTACTTGTACCCACCTGCTCCTCAAGTATCCTGTCATCTCCCCAGACAGCAGCCTCCAGAACAAACCCTGTAAGTTGAAACTCTCATACACATTCAACACATCAAGCAACTTTCGATCTCATCTAGACTAGTTTTTCACTAGAAAATTTTTATAATTTTGACTTAGATTTTCGACATTGTGTCAAATAACATAGTCGATTTTGTCACCATATTTGAGAAAACATCATTCATGGAATATGATGCTACATTGATAGCAGAAGTTGTTACATCATAACTCAGAAAAAAAAAATACATAGGGGGGAAATACTGTTCAATAACACTGTGGATCGAAATTTTTGTGGGTACGTAGATGTGAGGATTTTCAAATAAAATCCGCCAATTTCTTACCTTATAAATATGTCTTGTAAGGTATCGTACAGCCTTAATAAGTTAATTAATACTTTAATAGTCAACCAACTAACCAGGTATAATTCACATATAAATAAATAACTGCCTGAACCCCTACTCAGGCCTTTGGCAACAAAGCGTGGGGAGGGGAATGCCTGGGACTGCCACACAACGTCAGAAATACCATGGTAAGCTCAACAGACCAATTAGCTTCCAAAATACAAGAATATAATTCCATCTTGCCTTCATTCAAGAACATAATGTAACTTTTCAATTCCAAAAGATATAATAATTTATGATAAAATTCAGTTCAAAAGCCCCTAACCAACTACAACAAAATATTCCCTGCAGCCCCAACAACCACATAGCGTCTTAGAGCTTAGAAGATCCTACATGCTACCAACTGCTGAACAATGCTGAGATTCCCACAAGGACAGCTGGAACTAAGCACATGGGGACTGTCATGCCTCCATCAGTAAGTCACATACCTATTATTCTGAGTCACACCCAAACAACTCCCAGCAGTAAAACAACATTAACATTGGCTAATATATTAATATTTCTATGAAACACGTTTAGTTTTATGCTTGCTTTTCATCTGACTGAGTCATCAGACATACAAATCTGTCGTGAAGTATACCCTCTTGGACTTTACATCAAATGTTTAGAATATAAATAGCTGCATCTATTTCATGCATCGTTCACTTGAGCTACTCAGTATTTCGAAAAATAATGCATTCAATTCAATTCTCAAGCAAATCAAATTAATTTGCTTTATCTTCCAGGAACACTAGTTGACACAGAAGAGATACTATAACTACTTGCTCCGGGCATACAGAGAAAAGAAAGGTGTTGCAAAGCCTACTTACAAAGCATCCCCAGAGTTGGATATGCTTGAACTACCCGAGATAACGTTACGAATCCCAGGATGCCATCTCCTCATCTCTAGGCATGGAGTTAACAGGTAATAATCTTAACAAATGTACAACTGATTGATTGGCTGAGTGCAGTCCCTCAGCACAACCAAGATGCCTTTTTCTATACTTCCATAGACTTCTACATAGATTTCTATACTTCTATGTTTCTATAGACTATTGAAATTTCTCTGTTTCTATATTGTAATTGTGCCATGATTATAAAGATAATATTCTATTCAGCAACTTAAACCCATCCCTTCAAGTCTCGATTCCACAAATTACTAATGTCGGCTCCCAAAACAAAAGTAATACCCATCCCTCTTACCAAATAAACAAATGTAACAACACACTACACACAGGGTTACAGCGTGAAAGGAGCAACACAGGAACAACCTCGAAAGCTCGAACAGGAAGTAGGACAGAAGTGAGCACCAACCAAAAGAAGGGGCTAACACCGGTATCAGCAACCCCTGATGATGCAGTCAACATATCACAGAAGATCATCCCCAGCCACCACTGTCGAGGGAAGGAGGAAGAGTCAATCCTAGACAATTTAATCAATGAAACAAGTTAATCAAATTTGTATCCCACTTTACAATCTACTAGAGTTAGATTAACACAAATTTAAAACAAGCCTAAGTTAATTGTTCAATTTTTATTAAACAGTATGATTGAATCAAGTTTTCAGAAAGAGATTGAAACAATTAGGACATCAAATTCTGGGGGAAACGATTTACAAAGAGGCTGTTGCTATAGTAAGAACCAGAACAGAATTGACAGATTAGTAGGAAGTAGCCAAATCAAGCGGAAACAAGCCTAAACAAGCAGAACAACCCCAATCCACCTCAAACCAACCCAAAAACCTCCCTGAATCAAGTGGAAATGATCTGAAACAAGCCAAAACAAGCAAAAAAATGGCCCATGGCCAGTCAGTTACCCGAGCTGTCCATTCAAAAAGTTAAAGAATAGAAGGCTTGCCCCTGGAGAAGTATACTTGTAAACAATTGGAAGACAAAAGAGTCTTCACCCCCATACTCTAGTGATGAGGGTCTTGTTGAAAAAGAAATGAATACAAGATGTATCATGAAAATGTTCAAAGTTTTGTGAATCAATCTGAAAAGCTGAAACTAGTGAATCAACCCCAAACAAGCCAATACCCAAATCAACCTCAATAACCTGAGATGATTTAGTTTGATTCGCTTGTTTCGGGTGGATTTGGCTTGATTCAGGAGGTTTTTGGGTTGGTTCGGGGTGGTTTCAGGTTCTGCTTATTTTGGCTTGTTTCAGCTTGATTTTGAATGTTCTTACTTTTTAGTATTTATGAGCTTTTCTGCTGCTCAAATATACTTTGGTTTCAAGTTGCATGCATAATGGAGGATTATTATGACTTCAAGGGTATTAGATTTCTGTATTACAGGTTCAAATGAGAATTTGGTAGTTTGGTAGTACTCTATTGAAGAATAATAGAATTTTTTACATAAATGGATCCAGATGTTTACCCCCTATAAGTTTGTTACTTTGGAGCCTGGCAAGAGTCAAAATTATATCTCAAAAATAACACTTGCAACAAGAGTGTAGGAAGTTACTTACCTAATGAACTCAAGTAAGTTGCTCTGAAGTCCTTCTCAGCCATCAAATGAGCAGGGCACTCAACAATGGATCAGCATTACTAATAATGTTATATAAGGTTAAAGCTTTGCTAAATAGGTTATATTAGTTTGAATTCAAGAATTAATAATTACTAAAAAAGAATTGCTTATAAAGTTTTATTAGGTGTAGGCTAAATATAAGAATTGGTGATTAGCTAACATTAAAGCATTGCTGATTAGGTTACAATAGGGGAGGCCCTTATAACAGGTTTCAGATAACCGGTTTCAGATTTATCTTAGTGCAACCTACCCTCAGTGCAACCTAAAAGCCTAATTGATATAAAGTTTATGTAGCTAGATGGTCCTGTGTATTATTTGAATGTGTTGAATTGAGTTAAATGGAATTGAATGGGATAGAATGGGATTGAATGGAATTGAATTGAATTCTAAAGTATCACAAATTAGGTAATATTCAATGAATATGTTATTGTGATTTCTTATATCAATTAAAGGATCCTCCATCTTTATCACAGGCAATACAATGAAACAGTAAAACTCTGTAATGAAATGAATGGATGAATATGAATCGAACCCTTTCACAAAACCAGGCTTATCTACTGACAGTTTCGGAAAATTATTCCGTCTTCAGGATCTCCATTTGGATGTTAGCCATCCTCAAATTTGATTGTAATTAGTAGTGTTGTTAAGTTTAAAAGTGATTTCTTATATTGTCTTAATACCAATATATATTGAAATAATATGTTACTGAAAGAATATAATTTTTATAGTTTTATAGTTGTTTTTTATAGTTGTTTTTTTTAAATAAATCAGTACCTACATTGGGGAGTCCTATTTATGACAGTTGATCCAATTTGTTTAAACTACAAAATTTTCTTTGTTGGACCACTGGTGATGCTCAAGTCTACAGACAGGTATTCCCTACAACAGCAACACAATTCTTTTTTGTTTTTGGAGGGAAATGGAGTAAGCATAGAAATTTCAAAACAAGTAACCACAACATGTTAGTTGCAGTGAATTTTCATCATAACATATGACATCATCAGGCTGAAATTTTATTGTCAATTTATATCATTGCACACACGCAAACGTATAAATATTGATAACCAACAGGTAAGAACTACTCAATATTAAAACGTGGCAAGACATGTCGATTAAAAGTTCTCAATCAATCAAATTTACAAACTGAAATAAAATGAAATTCACAAACTGAAATAAATATGAAATAAGATAATACAAAGAAGATAATACAAAGAAGATAATACAATAAGAGATAAGATAAGATAAAACTAATGGTATTGAACCATCACAAATCTTAACAATATTCAATTCATTGGTTTACATTAAGAACACACCTTTAAACACAGGTGTCCATTTATCAATAACATTTTGAAACATTTCATAGAATAAATAGGAGTCAATATTATATTATAGAAATGAATTGAAATAACTTAAATTAAAGTAGCATGCATTTGATAATTGTGATTTCCAAATTAAAAACCTATGAAATGAATGCACAAAAGATATCTCATGTCAGCTGCTATAAGATAAAACCCTTCCAGAAACAACAATATATACAATCATACCATGAAAACAGGAACTTGACATGAGAAAAGAGATTAACAAAATATCAATTCAATATCAATATAAAAATCAAGGTGATGCTGCAAATAAATGACTAATATTTATCCCTTTTGTTTGTACAAACGGATTACTCATCAGGTAATCATTAAACTTCTCTTTATTAGATAAATAGTTACTTCCCTCTATTTTTTCTAGTACCAAAGAAGAAACATACCAAAAGTTATCTGGGTTTAAAGTACCACAATCCTTCTTATAACATTCTAGACTAGCTTCTTGAAAGAGTTAACACTTGATACATGTTTCACAGATTTAGGTAGATTGTTCCAATATGGTCTGACTCTCTCTGATATAAAACTATCATTCAATTTACGAAAGTCACTAGAGCAATAAGTAAGTATTATACTTATTAGTTAACAAGTTTCTTCTGCTTCTACCAAGTTTAAATAAGTCCTTACCATAGTCTACTTCATTACTAACAACTTTGAAAGTCTCTATAAGATCACCCCTTATCCTCCTTTCAGCTAATGTTGTCAATTTGTTGGTCATGCTTCGCTCACTATGGGAGTGTACCAATGCCATTTATCAGTCTTGTGAAACGACGCTGGACACCTTCCAGCTCCAAGATGGTAGCCCAGTTCCATGGTGAGCAGCAGGACTCCACAGTTGGACACAGTACTCTAGCTTTGGCCTTATAAGTGCTTTTGTATATTCTCAACATTATATCAATATCTTTATTAATTACATTTCTACTAACCCAAGCACCAATTGTTCTATTTACATCTTTTATACACTTATTAATATTTGTATCCCAATTTAATCTATTATCAATCATAACACCTAGATCCTTTTCGACAGATGTTTCTTCAAGAGTTCTATTGTGCAGGAAATAATTATTCATAGGATTGTCATTGATATCAATATGCATAACTTTACACTTATCAACATTGAAAAGTCCAATTTTGGTCCCAAATTTTCTGTAATTTCAAATCAGCATTGATATTATCACTGTTAATAGCATTTACAACAATTTTTCAAATCATCTGCAAAGATTCCAGACGGCTTTTAATTTCATATTAGCATCTCCCGTTATATAAAGAGGATGAACAATAAAGGTCCTAAGACTGATCCTTCGGAATAAGTCTAACATACTTTATATCAGAATATTCTCCTCTAATTACTGTTCTCATTGTTCTATTAGATAAAGTCTTGAATGATGTTAACAAATTGCTTAATTCCACAATTTTCTAATTTATACAAACTGAAAGGCACTTGGTCAAAAGCACAAATGAAAGTCTAAAACAACACGTCAACTGGGAAACCTTCATCAATTAATATTACCTACTCTACAAACTGAAAAGATAAAGCAAATAAAACTGATAAAATTCCGATAAAGCAACGCCCTAAAAGATGCGCAATGGGATGGAATATTCCTTTCCCCTAACCAGGGGTTGATGGATTTCTCCCATCCCTGCGCGCAACACTCGGAGGTTTGGAGGGTCGTGTTGCATACGCGTGCGCGGCGGAGGGTAGGGTAACATCCTACAAACCAGGGGCGTCGCGCCGCGCACTCCGTGCGCGTAACCAGGGTCCTGGTTAGGGCGAAATATTCTGTGTAGTTTGTTTGTTTCTTGCCTAGTTTGAGCATAACACTTTCTTGTAGGATGTTACCCTACCCTCCGCCGCGCACGCAAGGTTTTCCGCGGGGAAAACCCTCCAAACCTCCGAGTGTTGCGAGGATGGGAGAAATCCATCAAAACACTTTCCATATAGTGGAGCCAAAGATCGTTTGAGCAGTTTCCATTTTCCAAGGATTTGAATGTCCTTGAAAACAAACTCGCACTCGGGGTCACGTGTTTCGGATATGTGCCCATGGAGAGCACTACGGGATAATAACAGGGGGTATACGTGTTTAGCTGCAAACCCAATCGAAAACTCTCATTTTAATCTTACTCTCATCACGTAGAATGTTACCCGATCCTCGCGCTTTTCCTCCGTTTGTAGGACCTATTTTGCGCGCGCAGCGCGTGTGACGTCGTCTCGTAGAAATGGTTTGCTCAACACATACATCCCTGTTTGCGTTGCGCGGCGCGCTTCCCGTAGTTCCTTAGCCCGCATAGGTGTGTGTACGCACGACGATAACAGGGGTATACGTGTTTAGCAAACGTGTTTAGCAAGGCGTACAGTGCAACCACAGGATTTTTGTCGGATAAAGTTTTGTCAAACATTGTCTGAAGTTGCAACCAGTCGTTGCTTGGCTCTGGCCCCCTTCACGAGCGGCAACTTTCTTGAATTTGCTTAGGAAATTTTAAATAAAATATGGGTTAGACAACGTCTGGCAAGTCTGAAGTGTGGACAAATTGACAAAAGCATCGGCGTGTCAAATGTCAATTCTTTAGAGGGTCTGTCAATGACAGCTACACCGGAGTGAAATGGTGCTAAGTAATTGTTAACATTATTGATATTGATCAATTGAGTGTGAGATTAGAGATGGTTCAATACCATTATGCTTACTTTACAGACAATAAAATATTAATTTTCAAGACATTCAATATCTGACATTTTGCACTATTTATTTCAGTTTAATTTTCTTGATTGTACTTCTACTTTAGACTGAAAGACCCTTGCATAATTTATTAATTTGCTTCAATATCTTTGATTGAAGTTGTTTTGTCATGTAAGACATTTTGGTAAATTTATTGTTTGGCGCAAAACCTCTGCATTGTATTAAAACACATTATGGTAAGAAGGTCACAAGAGGTGTGAATTTTGTCCAATGCATTTATTGGATCCATCATGTTCAATGGACATGATGTCCATCCATAAAATTCTCCAATGATTTCATTGTTCATTGGATCCAATGGATCCATTGGATCCATTTTTGATGTTCAATGAACATGTTCAATGGATGCAATGGATGTTCAACGGATCCATCTGAGTGGACACAATCACCAGACATTGCATGGTTTGGTAGATGGACATCAGTCTGTTATCTTTGTTTAATGGATCCATTGTGTCCATTGGATCCAATGGAAAAATGGTTAATGGATCCATTGGATCCAATGTGCAATGAATGGATCTAATGGACACAATGGATCTATTGAACAAAAATACCAGACAGAAGTCCATCTACCAAACCATGTGGTATTGTGTCCATTGGACCCACACAGATAAATCCATTGAACATCCGTTAGATCCATTGAACACCATTGAACTTTTTTTTATCAATGGGCAGCAGATGTCCCATGGACGTCGATTGGGCATGTCTATTGGACAAAATTGGTTCCAATGGACAAAATTGGTGCAACTCTTGTGACCCTTTAAACCATATTTCAATTAAATATTTAAATACTCTCAAATCATCACCAAAATAGTTTAATCAGCTTTTATCCATAGTCATATCCTTAGATCAATCAACTCTTATTCAAACAATGTTTTAACTTCTACATCCAAATTTTTATTTCACCCATCTCAATTGAAATTAGTGAAAAACTTTTTACTGCATTGAATTATTTGAATCAGGACCTAAGTAACAGGTTCAGGTGAGTACCTAGACTAACAAAGTTAACAACACAAGAAATGAAATTCACACATGTCACATGTTACCATAGTAACAGAACTGCTTTTCCCAATCTGCACATGCATCCCAACATGAATCCCATACACATTCTAATATAGGACAACAACACATAGTCCCTTACACATACTGACACGAATCCCATATAACATTCAATTTACTTTATATTAAAGATGTCAAAATTATTCAATTCAATTCAACTATGTTTCAGCCAATATGTTTTAGATTATTCCTGTGATCAATGGTTAGTTATGTTACAAAAAAGTAAATGGGGTGTACAACATCGAATATTGTGCCTGACAAGGACAAAGTTGATAGAAAAGTTGGAAACAATGCAGAGATAAACTCATCAGAGACTCGTGAGTTTTTCTTTTGTGTTTATTTCGTGCTCAAGTCAATTATCTTTGGGATACAAATATGGTCATCTTTGTACAGACACAGTCAAGCCACAAAACTTTCCAACAGGTTTTTCACTTTTTCCTTTGTCTCTGACAGAATCTAAGTGCTCATGTCAGAGAGTCATTTCAGTTATGCTGACTTGCTGAAGGAAAATAGAACCAATATAATCATTAAAGGGATGGTCAAGTTTTCAGATGCAAATTTCTAATTTTATCCTATTCCGGTAAAAATAGCTAACTCCATGACCTCTAATAAGGTGCTACACGTTTGTTTGGTACAAACACGCCCTGGAATAACTCAATTAAGGCTGTAAAATTTGCTCTGAAAAGGCACATGGATGTTATGAGGTTATCATGTGAAACACATTGGTTTTTGACATAGATTATGTATGGATTATGGTTCTCCTATCAATTATGGACATGCTAAATATTATTTTGTTGCATACTCATTTGTGGTTCTGCCACAATGATGCAATTAATTAATCACCTTAGGCTATATTGAAAGGTGGACCCTATGCCTTCTTGGCTTGCTGTTATGTATAATGTATGATAAATTTTCCGTTACAAATCTATTAATTAGTCGTCACTGGGTGCATATTGTGGAATAAAACACAATATTTCGGTATCATTCAGGCTAAAATAAGCAAAATTTATTTTTGTGCCCAAAACAATACTATCCCTTTAACAGTTTATGACTAGACTAGAGGGACGAGCGTGGTGAAAAAGAATCTACACTTTCTGAACGTTTGTTTTCTTAAAAAAATTGTATGACTGTGATGCTGTGTGCTAGTATTGAACTCCACTATTTTATTTTTTCCAACTTCTAACACGTGCAAAATTTTACTAATTAAATAATTAAGGATTCGCTTCTGTAGTGGATGCGTAATTAGGTTTTGAAACACTTCTCCAAAGGTGGGAGTGGGCTTGCCTGCAGCTAATTAGATTTACGGCCTGCTAAGGTAATGTTGCCGGTGATAGTGTGATAATGTTCAGATTACATTACAGACATGATAATCTCAAGAGTGTAAGATTAATGTAAAAATTGCTTTAGGTAGCGCAAACAAAATTCTGTGAACAGAGCCTGGCCTCGTAAACTTTACAGAAATTACCAGCCCGAGAAAGCTGTAGTTTTGACGTGAAAGATATAAAAATTTGCAGTAGGTACAGTATAATATCGTAAATTGTTAAAACCATTAAAAAGCTAAGAAGAGCATCACAAATGTCACACAAAACTCATACAGTTAGCTATGACCAGTCGCCTCACAGATGTCGCAGTATTCATACAGCTTATTATGACACTGTCGCCTGTTATATCTTTTATATCTCGGCTAACGCAGATGTTTCTAGTTTCCATACAACTAACTATGACACTGTCGCCTGTTATATCTCGTCTAAGAAAGATGTTACATTATCCATACAGCTAACTAGTAAATATGACACTGTCGCCTGTTATACTGTTATAGTATCTGCTATCTCGGCTAACAGTATTCATGACACAGTCGCCTCACAGCTAACAGTCTAACACAGCATTCATACAACTAACTATAACACCGACCGGGTGGGCGATTTCTTAATCTCACGACATTTCATCTCAGGTCACATTATCTCCCTGCCCTAACCATGACCCAAACCCAAACTAACTTTGATCCCAAACCCATAACCTTACCCTTGCAGAGAGCTGATATACTTATTGTGAGATGAATAGTGTCTTGGGATGAAATGTCCGTCCCCTATTAGGTACACTGTAGCCTGTTATAATATCTAATACCTACAGATTTCACCCACTATTACAGTCGCCTCACAGCTAACACAGTGTATCATACAGCTAACTATGAAACAGTTTAGTTGCCTCACAGCTAACGTGTAGCTGATGTATCTCATCAAATAGTAAAACAACAGACAATGTTTGTTTCACCAACATTGGGAAATTGTATGGTATTGTAGGAAAAAGCGTCAGTACCTATTATCGCAGATAAAACGCCGTTTCAGGGACGAATTTTGTACTTTCATTTCATATTTGACCGAAGCCAACTTCCAACGACAAGGTTCAGAAAATGATACGTTTTTTCAGAATTCATGAGTGAGTTCAGCTTTCTTTTAGAAATGCACCAACTATGGCCAATCTCTGCCGTATGCCAACAGAGAATTACCTTATCGGACATAATTACCTATCACGGATTAAGTTTCACGGACCTAAAAAGCTAAAATTTCACAGACATCATTAATATTCAAGATCGATCCTGTCATTTCAAATTGCAACAAAAAGACAAAATTCGCTTTCCAAATTTTTCCACGATCTGAACACTTGAATTGAAGATTTTTCACTTTTTCGTTAAGTAATTAATATGTACCTATGATAAATTTCCATGTTTCACGAAAAAGAGGTAAAATTTCCTTAGAAATTTTCATTATTTCTGCATTTAAAGCAGTAAAGTCAGAAATATTGCGTCTCTACCCGATAAATTTTAAGAGGAAATAACTGACTTAATTTTCACGGACATTAGTATCACCGCAAAAATCTTCACGGACGTTAATCTTCATGCTGAGGTTATCAGCGTGAATGTCACGTCCGTGATAATTTTGTCCCATAAGATACGGCTTCTGTTTCCATATTAGGAATGCAATTATTGTGATCATTGCACCATTCTCCAGACTCAAAACTCCGTTATCGACCAAAAACAAGGCCAAATCGTACGGCTAACAACTTTCTAAGATTACCAACTACGTTTTGACGTTCTACCCGGTAGGAAGTGTTATAACATTGCTGATTATCTAAAATTATCGATTATCATTAAGTCATAATTACCTACGATTTAATAGGTGTACTGCAGAAAGAAGTAATCAAAAGGCCATAATGGCTTAGGTAGCTGATAAGCTCAATTTTTTCGCGTTCTGACAGACAAGGTGATAAGGTATTACAGTGCTCTAGGTAATTAAGCGGCATTGAAATCCTCATACATACAGTGCACTTTTTGTTAAGTAAGGTATACTTAACACAAACAGTAAGGGTATTTCAACTTTTGTAATATCATCTGATGGATAATCTGTCCGAAGCAAAATTGTTGACTCACGGGCGATATCAATTCCACACTCTGGATAATGATAGTTACGTCACTCTTGCAAAAAGATCTACTTTATAAATGGCACACATGATCTCATTGTTTTTCTTGCCGCTAAATCGTTATTTACACTTTCAAAATAATTTCCTGTGTATTTATGAAGTCTCCACATGATTAGGTTTCCTACACTATCCCATCCCTCGCACTAATTGTTATCGAATTACGAGTTCCAAAGATGGGTGCAAGGAGGACTGGGTCTAATTTCTCAACCGCAATTAGATTCCTTTGATGTCATGCGCCTCTGTGAGGGTAAAAATACCACACGCTAGTTTTAAGGTACTTTTTTGCAACCATCTTTAATCAAATTAGCCTTAATTAACGAACTAATTAAAATTGAAAATTTATTTTTATTCAGTCATACTCGAAATAGGCAAAATCGAAGATAGAGTGAAAATCAGCTTTCTAGCAGCTATGGTTTGTCTGTAATAAAATTGTAAAGGTATGTGCGGGCATATTCACCACACCCTCGTCGACATACTGTTAAGACTGTTTAAACTTTCAAAGGGCTGACAACAAATACTTCTAACTTTTTTATAGGCATATGTCAAATCATATCAATAGACACAACCCCACCTCCTTAACTTAGAGCAAAAATTGCATTAGGACCTTGTGTGTTATAGTGAGGAGTTTTTGGCCATCCAAGCAAAAATCCCTAGGTTGGCCTTACTCAAACTCTGCTCTACAACATAAATGTGAAATTTAGTCTTGAAGAGAAAATTTCGTGCTTTCATGGAAAAACGTGTTTGAAAATGGTTGAGATTTTGAGCAATGTGTAAACTATACAGTTGGCAAAAAGGCAAACATAGATATTAATGATTTTGTGGTTTTTATTTGCTAAAATGGCCAAACTTATTATAAATTGGTTTGCTGATCAATTTTAACCTAAATGATGGGCAAAACAAGTTTGAAGCTCATATCTCCACAAATTTGACCATAATGACCATCTTTTGGCCCAAAATAGACCAGCACCACTTTGGCAAAGATGCTTTGCATGGCCATAACTTCGTCGTTTTTAATCCAAACAAATACACGAATATGATCAGCTCATTGAGAAAAATTGAGTGCAATCAAAAGCTAAGCTCTATTTCTGCCGGTTAAAGTTCGATTTTTAACTAGTTAAGTAGGTCTGAGAACGTTTTTCGGTAGTTCATAGTCCATATATTCACCAGAAAAAAACTCCCCGGATTCCGAGTTGGGGAAACCCCTTTTTTGGACCCCTTTTTCTCCCGAATAGGGGCACAAACTTCAACCGGCAATATCTCAGCTTCTGATGGAGATACAGGCCGTATCGTTATACCAAACTATGCAGGATGAGCACATCATAGGCGACGAAGCATAGTTTTAAAGTCGTAACCCCTTTAGTTTTGGAGTTATGGACGAAAAACCTCTTTTTAGCCCTACGCGTAACCCCAAAATTGCCCCTTTTTGATAAATAGAATCTGAAGGACCTAGAGAACTCAACGAGGACACTACGTCATGCAGAATCATCACATTATGGGGGGTAGAACATGGTTTCAAAGTCCTAACCCCTTTCGTTTAAGAGTTATGGACGAAAAACCCCTTTTTAGCCCTACGCATAACCCCAAAATTGCCCCTAGTCAATAAATAGAATCTGAAGGACCTAGAAAACTCAACGAGGACACTACCCTGTGCAGATTCATCACATTTTGGGGGTAGAACATGGTTTCAAAGTCCTAACCCCTTCCGTTTAAGAGTTATGGACGAAAAACCCCTTATTAGCCCTATGCGTAACCCCAAAATTGCCCCTATTAATAGATAAAATCTGAAGGTCGTAGAGACCTGAACGAGGACCCTAACCTATGCAGAATCATCACATTATGGGGGGTAGAATATGGTTTGAAAGTCCTAACCCCTTTCATTTTTGAGTTATGGACGAAAACCCTATTTTTAGCCCCATGGGTAACAAAGTAACAAAATAGTCCTCTTTCTGTGAACGTCGTACAGCCGAGTAATGAAAGAAGTTTGTATGATTGAAATTGAAACCATTTGAAAAACTGGACGAATGATGATCGGTGTTCTGATTGCTGATGGTTTCCTGGTGTGTTAATCCAGTGGAAGGAGCCTTTAATGAACTTAATAAAATATTATCAATAAATTATTATAATAGACAAAAAAATTCATTTACTATTTTGCTAGGTTAGAATTTCGTGTGCCTTTTAGGATACAATTTGTTTGGCATTAAATCATCTAGAAGATCTTGAATCGGGTTTCAAAAAAGGTCAGGCACACTACACCAGGTCAAAAAAGGTCAGGCACACTACACCAGGAGGAAATCCAAAGCTGTTAGACCGTGAGTCGCGCTCCATAATAATGACATATGAGCCTATGACGACAATTTTGAGAATACTGAGATATTTCAATTCATATTATCAAGGCTTTTTATTCCACAATTGATCGGAAACAAGTTGTCATTTGTAAAGGTATAATTGAACTAGAACGCCAACTTTATCATGGTATTGAGAGTTTAACGGGATATTTGTTTTGTGACAATGAAATTAAAGAAGGTTTCACATTCACGTTACGATCAAGGGTGCTGAGGTGTACAATGTTCATACGTGATATATTGGAATAATCACACCCAAAAATATGACGTGAGGGCATCATACTGCACAACATATTGAATACTGACATGGTAGAGAAAATTCCGGGATACCGTGGGTATGAATGAAACTATAATATGTAGTATGTACCACAATGACGTGCCACGTTTTTTGGCTTTCTCAAGAGGATTCATAGAATGTGAGTTGAACATGGTTAGTATGACACTGAGTATTCAAATCAGGTGACGGGATAATCAAATACAATATCACTAATAACATAAACAAGAAAAAAGTGGTGTCAGTAGTTAGGGAAGAGGATTCCTGAGTCAGTAGGTCTGAAGGTTGAGGAGATCTTGGGGAGGATGGGGTTCCACAGGGTGCTGCACTTTGGAGCGCTGTCTGTTCTGTTCATAGATGGTTTCCTAGTGGCTATGGCAGCCTGTTCTGTCAGGTCTAGGTGGGAGCGGGAGGGGAGGGACTTGAGGATGTGGATGTCGTTCCAGGCAATGTTGTGTCCAGTGGTGAGAGAGTGATGAGCTGGAGCAGATTTCACTCTGTCTGTAGTGTCGTCAACTGCGTTATTCAGTCGGTAGCATCTCTCGTGTTCTTTCATTCTGTCGAGGAGGGGGCGGTAGGTCTGTCTGTTGTACTTGTGGGGCAGTCGAGGCAGCTGATCTCGTAGATGGTGTTGGGAGTCTGGGAGGAGGAGGAGTAGTCTTTGTCTTGGTGAGGAGGTTCCGGAGGAGGTGTTGGAGGAGAAGGTGACGTCGATGTCGTGGTCGTTGAGGATCTTCTTGATGGGTTTGGAGAGGGAGGGATGGAAGGGGAGGAAGGTCTTCAAGGAGGGTCGTGGTTTGATGTCTCTGTTGAAGGCAGCGAGAGATTGGTCGTCTCATAACTTCATAAAATAAAAACTATTCCGGTCTATGCTGTAGATCAGATCAGGTTTATCCTAAACCCGATAGCAGCTGTAGTCGTAATCTATTGCAAAATAGAGACATGTTAATACATTATAGAAAGTGGAACACTTTAAGTTAGCATTGTATGTTTCTAGCTGTACTGTAGCAGTAGATGAAATGTTTAAGATATATGTGATGTGTCATAATTATTCTTTATCAACTTCCTCTGCATTCTTTTAGGAAAAGGTTCGATTTTACAGTTATATTATTGTGGAATATCATGCCGTGTTCATTTGATTTTTATCCCTATCTTATATAACCAAGCTCTATTCCATTTTGGATTAAAAATTTTGGAGTTGAAAGAGGTTATTTCGTCCATAGGGGTCATTCATAAACCAAAACTCATACTCAAATTGTGAGATTTTCTTACGATTCTAAGTACTAGTAGACGTTTGCTATTCATAATACTTAGTAATTACTAGCCTGAGTATTTTGTCGCGAGTAAATCCTCAAAATTCAAACTCATGCTCAAATCGGTATTCATAAACTAGTATTTACTCGCCCCTAAATACTAGTACTCAAATTGGTATTCATAAACTTAGTAAATGCTCAAAACAAGTACTCCACTACTCCGAGAGTTAGTATCGTTTTCATTTTCTCAGAATAAATACTCGTGTGTATTTTGAGAGGGTTGGTCATGCAAAAACAGTCATTTTGTTGATGCATTCGACAAATACAAGTGGGATAACGATTTTGCTTCCACCCTTGTTATCGCAATTGCCGTTGATTAACTTTTGATCTTCCACGGCTTATTACTTACCATGGGTCAGCCTTCGTATATAAACTCCTTATCTCTAATCCTTTATTCCACCGTATATAACATTCGATCATAGATTTGTTCGCTTCAGCGATTGGTCATTTTAGGTCACGTGCGCGCGTCACGTGACTGCGCTTCAGAACCAATAGCAGTGAAGGAGATAATTGAAACAACCGTAGTCTATCTTCGTTTCTATCACGTTCGTTTCAAGCACGGTATATAAGTGGCGCCACTCAGACGCGGTTGATTACTCCATCCGTGTCTCAATGTTTATTTTGTTTCAGAGTTGATTTCTGATTGGAGGATCGAAATAAAGATAACGCAGACTTGAAGTTCTATGAAAACAGCGTATTCAGTATTGCTCTGTTTTATTCTAATTTGTATCATTTCCTTGTGATCTTGCTTTTGTTTGTCAGAGTTTGTTTAGGATTGATCAATTGAAATAAATAACATTATTCAAGATCGTGATGAATATAATACATGCAATGAGCAATCATAAAACCGTAGACAAGTATCTGTTAAATGGCAGTTGTGTGATCTGAAATTGCTTTTGTTCTCGGTACACTATCAAACTAGAAATTTCATTGATATTTGAGTCCCGCATACCAACCACCCAATCGTTGAAGGAATGCGTATTTGCCCAATCAGTGCTATTCAGACTGTCAAGTGTCAATACATATTTTGATCATTTGCTGTTGAATTTATTCGTTGTATTGACCTCTACACGATGATGATGTCACATTTTAGCTTTAACGACATTTTAATTCGCGATAGACAAGTAAATTTAACCGTTTCAATCATGAAACAATTCAGTTATCTTACTTATTCCACTCGGTGAAACAGGCAGCAGGGAACTCTAGCCAGGTAGAAAGCTACTTCGAAGCTCAGCTTTGAGTATTTTAACGCGAGTATTTTTCAATTTCACTGAGCTTTTTCTTAGGTTGGAGAAATTACTTGAGCTGAGTTTAGTACGAGTCTGAGTTGTTTGATTTAGGGGTTTCTCGTCACCCTTAGAGAACCCTTATTCGGATCATGAACATAATCAGGTAAAATGGTAGTTCAGGAACATGGATGAATTTAGCCCCAATAGCCCCATTAGCCCCTCATGGGGCTACGTGAGGCTAATAAGAGGCTAGTGAGGGGCTAATAAGGGGCTAATAAGGGGCTAGTGAGGGGCCAATAAGGGGCTAGTGAGGGGCTAATAATGAATATAATTAAATATATGATTTTTATGTCTTAAGTTGGTGGCCTCGTTAACAGTCCTAGTAATTGACTGAGTGCTTTCCTTCAGCACAGTCAAGAAGCTTCTTCAAATAAATTATTGAAAATATATACTGTTGTAATTGTGCTGTAAAACTTATATTCAAATTCAAATTCAAATTCAAATAAGGGGCTAGTGACTAGTGAGGGCTAATAAGGGGCTAGTGAGGGCTAATAGGGCCAGGCTAGTGAGGGGCTAATAAGGGGCTAGTAAGGGGCTAATAAGGGGCTAGTGAGGGGCTAGTAAGGGGCAGGGACCTAGTTAGGTTTTTGTAACGGTGGGGCTAGTGGTCTTGCAATTTCTGAGTTTTTAATTCGATTTGAAAATTTGCATTTTTAGCATCTACTACTGGTGGGGGCTAGCTGATTTTGCCAGAAACCAGCCAAATTAGCCCCTCATATGGGCGCAATAGCCCCTCATATGGGAGCAATGGCCCCTCATATGGGCGCAATAGCCCCCATGGAAATTCACAAACTTAAAATCCGTGGGGTTAATGGGGGCTAATTTTTCTATGGGGGCTAATGGGGGCTGATGAGGGGCTCACCTTCATTTTAAGCCCCCGTGGGGGCTACATGAGGGGCTAATGGGGGCTAAATAGCCCCTCACCGTTGGCGCTATAGCCCCCACCATAGCCCCCACGCTATTTTAGCGCCCATGGGGGCTAAATGCTTAAAATTAGCCCCTCACTAGCCCCTTATTAGCCCCTCACATAGCCCCCATGGGGGCTAATGGGGGCTAAATTCATCCATGTTCCTGTACTACCATTTTTCCCATAATCAACTGACTCAGCAATTCGACATCCCAGAAGATACCGCTTCTGAATTTATGTCAATTGAACTTTTAGGATGTTGAAATTCTGTCCCAAAACCAGCAATGAAAGGAAAACTGAAAAATATCTCACCCATGCTCACAAAATCTATTAACTGTCTCCCTTCAATGAATACTGCAAAGGGGTGAAGCAACTGAGAGCTTTCCACATTCCTGTAGGACACATGGCATTCAATGACTAGTCGGGTTTGCTTATGAGGAATTATTGATTGTTGCAAACTCAGGAGTTTTATCCAAAGGAAATAGTAATTAATCTATAATTATGCCATTCTATTAGGTGTGCACTGTGCATTGCCCAGTAGTCCACATATTCTCAGCAGACAATTAAGTGTAACATAAGTGATAACTGGTATCTAACCTTTTCCCTGGTAGTGTGGCAGAAGGGCTCATCTTTCTCCAGAAACCGTTGAATAAGGTGAAGAACACCACAAGTCACAAGTACTGTGACCTGACACTTGACAAAGCTAGTCATGCTGCAGAGCAGGGCTAGGGACTTCTTTGTAGAGAACCTGTTAAAAACAAGTATAACCGTGTTGTGTAGCAAACAAGAAAACAGGGGTTAGTTAATAAGTCTTTGGGCTTACCAAGATGATTTATAGAGCATCAAGAGCATGCCTTGGCAAGCATGGTAGCAAAGCATAATAAAAAACAAAGGCACATCCACTGAAATGATTGCAGAGCTGTACCAAAAGCAAATATTTAAGCATAGATCTGAAGATCACATTTAGGTGATCTTGGGTCCAGGTCTTGACCCAACAGTTAGAAAGAACAAACAGCCGTTTCCCTAGAACAGTAGGTAGAGGAAAACCCTTCCAAAACCAATGGAGAATGTCCAAACAGATCTCAAGATCCCATGGTGTGATCTTGGGTGAAGGTCTCAACTCAACAGCTAAATAGAACATACAGCTATTTTCTGGTGGATGACTTGACACCAGGGATTTAAATGGGGGAAAAATCTCCGAAGAGAGTAAAATATTATATAGCTTGAGGAAGCACCAAACATCCATGATGGATGGTGTATCACAATAACAGAATCAAATACTTAATTATAAACTAATAAAATCTGATATCAATCAATATTATCTGATTCAAGGTTTAATAGGGAAGGAGAGTGATGATAAAAAAAGGTAAGGAAAATTCAATTATACTTAAATATATATCTGAATTAAAAAATCTATCAAATTATAAAAACACCCGATGTTAGAATCTATTATGATAGCCAATAAACCCATATTTTAATGCCAGTGTCAAAAAGTAGGGTGCAAACATCCAAACAATGATATTATATACCTTTGCAATAAAAAACACACAATTCAATAAAGTAAGACTAGCGTCCCCAATAATAGTAAGGGTCGTATGTGCTCTGAACTGTAACCCCCTGTGAACTAAATAGTTAAGTAGGTCTGAGAACGCCCCTCGGCAGTTCACAGTCCATATATTCACCAGAAAAAAACTCCCCGGATTCCGAGTTGGGGAAACCCCTTTTCCGGACCCCTTTTTCTCCCGAATAGGGGCACAAACTTCAGCGGGCAATATCTCAGCTTCTGATGGAGATACAGGCCGTATCGTTATACCAAACTATGCAGGATGAGCACATCATAGGCGACGAAGCATAGTTTTAAAGTCGTAACCCCTTTAGTTTTGAAGTTATGGACGAAAAACCTCTTTTTAGCCCTACGCGTAACCCCAAAATTGCCCCTTTTTGATAAATAGAATCTGAAGGACCTAGAGAACTCAACGAGGACACTACGTCATGCAGAATCATCACATTATGGGGGGTAGAACATGGTTTCAAAGTCCTAACCCCTTTCGTTCAAGAGTTATGGACGAAAAACCCCTTTTTAGCCCTACGCATAACCCCAAAATTGCCCCTAGTCAATAAATAGAATCTGAAGGACCTAGAGAACTCAACGAGGACACTACCCTGTGCAGAATCATCACATTTTGGGGGGTAGAACATGGTTTCAAAGTCCTAACCCCTTCCGTTTAAGAGTTATGGACGAAAAACCCTTTATTAGCCCTATGCATAACCCCAAAATTACCCCTATTAATAGATAAAATCTGAAGGTCGTAGAGACCTGAACGAGGACCCTAACCTATGCAGAATCATCACATTATGGGGGGTAGAACATGGTTTGAAAGTCCTAACCCCTTTCGTTTATGAGTTATGGACGAAAAAACCTCTTTCAACTCCAAAATTTTTAATCCAAAATGGAATAGAGCTTGGTTATATAAGATAGGGATAAAGATCAAATGAACACGGCATGATATTCCACAATAATATAACTGTAAAATCGAACCTTTTCCTAAAAGAATGCAGAGGAAGTTTATAAAGAATAATTATGACACATCACATATATCTTAAACATTTCATCTACTGCTACTGCTAGAAACATACAATGCTAACTTAAAGTGTTCCACTTTCTATAATGTAAACATGTCTCTATTTTGTCTCTATAGATTACGACTACAGCTGCTATCGGGTTTAGGATAAACCTGATCTGATTTACATTTTACAGCATAGACCGGAATAGTTTTTATGTTATGAAGTTATGAGACGAAGTAATTTGAATACTCAGTGTCATACTAACCATGTTCAACTCATAATCAAATAAAACACATTCTATGAATCCTCTTGAGAAAGCCAAAAAACGTGGCACGTCATTGTGGTACATACTACATATTATAGTTTCATTCATACCCACGGTATCCCGGAATGCTCTCTACCATGTCAGTATTCAATATGTTGTGCAGTATGATGCCCTCACGTCATATTTTTGGGTGTGATTACTCCAATATATCACGTATGAACATTGTACACCTCAGCACCCTTGATCGTAACGTGAATGTGAAACCTACTTAAATTTCATTGTCACAAAACAAATATCCCGTTAAACTCTCAATACCATGATAAAGTTGGCGTTCTAGTTCAAGGATACCTTTACAAATGACAACTTGTTTCCGATCAATTGTGGAATAAAAAGCTTTGATAACTTCAATTGAAAAATCTCAGTATTCTCAAAATTGTCGTCATAGGCTTTTATGTCATTATTATCGAGCGCGACTCACGGTCTAACAGCTTTTGATTTCCTCCTGGTGTAGTGTGCCTGGCCTTTTTTGACCTGGTGTAGTGTGCCTGACCTTTTTTGAAACCCGATTCAAGATCTTCTAGATGATTGAATGCCAAACAAATTGTATCCTAAAAGGCACACGAAATTCTAACCTAGCAAAATAGTGAATGAATTTTTTGTCTATTATAATAATTTATTGATAATATTTTATTAAGTTCATTAAAGGCTCCTTCCACTGGATTAACACACCAGGAAACCATCAGCAATCAGTACACCGATCATCATTCGTCCAGTTTTTCAAATGGTTTCAATTTCAATCATACAAACTTCTTTCATTACTCGGCTGTACGACGTTCACAGAAAGAGGACTATTTTGTTACTTTGTTACCCATGGGGCTAAAAATGGGGTTTTCGTCCATAAATCAAAAATGAAAGGGGTTAGGACTTTCAAACCATGTTCTACCCCCCATAATGTGATGATTCTGCATAGGTTAGGGTCCTCGTTCAGGTCTCTACGACCTTCAGATTTTATCTATTAATAGGGGTAATTTTGGGGTTATGCATAGGGCTAATAAAGGGTTTTTCGTCCATAACTCTTAAACGGAAGGGGTTAGGACTTTGAAACCATGTTCTACCCCCCAAAATGTGATGATTCTGCACAGGGTAGTGTCCTCGTTGAGTTCTCTAGGTCCTTCAGATTCTATTTATTGACTAGGGGCAATTTTGGGGTTATGCGTAGGGCTAAAAAGGGGTTTTTCGTCCATAACTCTTGAACGAAAGGGGTTAGGACTTTGAAACCATGTTCTACCCCCCATAATGTGATGATTCTGCATGACGTAGTGTCCTCGTTGAGTTCTCTAGGTCCTTCAGATTCTATTTATCAAAAAGGGGCAATTTTGTGGTTATGCGTAGGGCTAAAAAGAGGTTTTTCGTCCATAACTCCAAAACTAAAGGGGTTACGACTTTAAAACTATGCTTCTTCGCCTATGATGTGCTCATCCTGCATAGTTTGGTATAACGATACGGCCTGTATCTCCATCAGAAGCTGAGATATTGCCGGCTGAAGTTTGTGCCCCTATTCGGGAGAAAAAGGGGTCCAAAAAAGGGGTTTCCCCAACTCGGAATCCGGGGAGTTTTTTTCTGGTGAATATATGGACTATGAACTACCGAAAAACGTTCTCAGACCTACTTAACTATTTAGTTCACAGGGGGTTACAGTCGTACCCTTACTATAAATTAGAAATCAGTTTTAGGTATAAGATTTAGATCAAGTGTATCCATTTCTGATGTTTTACCATTGGGCTTGCCTCTATAGCCCCAGAGAGAAATGACACATGTCTTGAGAAGGTCAAATCTTAGGCGCCTTAACTTATTACAATTTTTCATTCTTGAAGTTTATCAGTGATATTATTTTTTATCTGACATTGAAATGCTGATCTACAGATCAGCATTTCAATGTCAGATAAAAAATATTGAAATATTGTTTCAAAAAATTGTAATGATACTCCAGTTGTTATGAACAGCTGCAGCTTTGTACAGTTTTACAAACAGCCATTTCCCTAGATCAGTAGGTAGAGAAAAAAAAAAAAAACCTTCCAAAACAAGTGCAGAGAGTGTCCAATAGCCCCAGATGCAGCTGTGTCTACTTGAAATCTTCTCCATGTTCTTCAATCTATCATGAGGCAATAAAGCAACAGGTTCATTTCAACTCCAAATCCGTTAAGATTAAAACAATCAATGCAAAAGAAAGATGCAAGATTTGTTGTGTTAATGCAAATAAAAACTTTTCTCTTGAAAGAAATTGTGAAAAATAATATAATGTTCAAAACATAACACTAAAAATTTTAACAGTAACTTTCGAACAATTGATGATTGCATGCGCTTTTCCGTAGGGAAGCGCCGCGCGCGGCGCGTACCCACACCTATGCGGGCTAAGAAAGACACATATATCCCAGTTCGCCTTGCCACTTGCGCGGCTCAGCGCTTCCTGTACACTGTAAAGTTTTTGCGCTTCGCGCGTACAAATACGTTTGTGGGCTTAGGGACAAAAAAATGCGCGCGGCAACTGTTTACCCTAACCAGGACCCTGGTTTTTAGCATTTCTCTAACTGGACAGGGAGCGTTGCGAAATGCCGCGCTTTCCGTGCGTGTAACCAGGGTCATGGTTAGGGCACTGTACCTTCAAGCACAGGCGTCTCGTGATGCCTATGGTTAGGGTAAGTAAATAATAGAAATTTACCCTACTCTCCGCCGCGCGCCATTTATTGCTGCGATGAGGAACACGACCTGTTCAATTTTTCGAGTTTTGCGAATTAGGGATGGGGAAATCTCTTTAGAAAGATAATTGCATAACTTAAAAAATAAAAATCTAGATTTAATTGGTTGGCAATCAAACGGTTTTCAGTGAAAGTTGGCAGGAGTCATTATTTCCTCCTCTCACTTTGCATAGTTGAAGTTAGTCCTACTTGTATTTATTTTCGATTTATAATACTGCATAGTATTTTCCTCACCTACTTTATCATCGCTCTCCTTTCCTTTATTGCTTTTAAATGTATTAATTTATTTATTCATCAGCATACATTATTATGTTATTGTAATTTATTTTTCAGTGTTAAGGTTTAAATGACATGGAGTGGAAGATCTACGTACTGTTTAATGAAACATTGATAATATTTGGACAAGAGTATTTTTTATTTTATTAAACCTTGACATCAGATTTTATTATTTAATTATTTGATTCTGCTAAATTGTGCTTTCTCGAGCATCATAAGGTGCATGTAACGTTCGTCGGTCGATCGAGTGGAGTTGGTCGATCGATCGGCTTCATTTGATCGACTGATGTGTTTTTAATAGATCTGCCTAGATCTCTGTTAAAGGTATCTCACTTGGATCCTGTCAAAGACTAAGGAAAGAGCTGTTGGAAAGTTTTGTGGCTTGACTGTACAAAGATGACTGTATTTGTATCCCAAAGATAATTGGTTATACCTTGCTTGCAAGGAAACAGTCGCCCAGAATGGAGACATTGTTTCACTGGTTGTTTCGTCTCTACGGAGTCGCCTTCAAATGTGCTCATAACACTTTATGTGACAGTTGACTTGATCTTTAGATCTAGTTTGACCAGATGGAGCTTTGAATTCCCTTCACTGGACAAAGACTAATGATGAACTTAAATTCCTGAATGAACTTGAAGCTTATGAAACTAACACACCATCTAGTGGTTGGGGGAGCGTTGGGCGCCCGTCAAATGCATTCAACCCCACAACACGGTCGCAAGTCCGTGTGCCACAGTGTTAGCTTTCATTACACCATATCATTTTTGGTGTCTCATTATCATTTGTTTGGATCTGCCTAGATCTCTGTTAAAGGTATCTCACTTGGATCCTGTCAAAGACTAAGGAAAGAGCTGTTGGAAAGTTTTGTGGCTTGACTGTACAAAGATGACTGTATTTGTATCCCAAAGATAAAATCTTTAAGCTAGTAGGGAAACAACTAAATATTGCTCATTTAACCACAATTCAAGTCAACAGGGGGCATTAAAACACATCATTGGTTCAAATGGAGTTGATCGATCGACCGGTTCCGTTCGATCGACCGACGAACGTTACGGGCACCTAATATTTGACTCTTCTCGGGGATTTCCCCCAATTATTGTTGATTTTGCTTTTGGCTGACATGGCATTATTACTTGTTTTATTAAAGTGATAATTGCTTATTTGTGCCCTTATCGAAGTTTGATTGGTCTCAGGTCACAGTACTTGTGACTTGTGACGTTCATCACCTTATTCAATGGTTTCTGGAGAAAGATGAGCCTTTCTGCCACACTGCCAGGGAAAAGGTTAGATACCAGTTATCACTTATGTTACACTTAATTGTCTGCTGAGAATATATGGACTACTGGGCAATGCACAGTGCACACCTAATACAATGGCATAATTATAGATTAATTACTATTTCTTTTGGATAAAACTCCTGAGTGTGCAACAATCAATAATTCCTCATAAGCTAACCAGACTAGTCATTGAATGGCATGTGTCCTACAGGAATGTGGAAAGCTCTCAGTTGCTTTACCCCTTTGTTATTTTAGGAAATTTAAGCTGTGTGATTTATACTTGACCAAGGGATCTTGCATGAATTATGTTCCAATAAGTGTTCGAGTTGATAATAATATGGAATGGTATTGCATAGTATCTTATAAAACCTTTGTTTTGCAGCCGTTTCCTTAGACCAGATCTATACTTGCTCATGTCTGTTTTAAATTAACTTAATAGTAGTCTCATTTTTCCCTGCAACTAGAGAGCGCATGTCACATCTTTAATCAAACCTATAGTATTCATTTCATAGGCTATTTATTTATTTTTTAATTTAAATCATTATAACCCAGTGACACATTGTTTGTAAATCCAGACTTTTGGACCATAATATTGAAAAGCACCTTCTGTTCTTTTCAAGTTAACAGGACTAGGCGTTTTTAGTAAAAAAGAAATCATCATCTAACCTCAAACTCATCCTTTTAGTATCTCTTAATGATATCAAATTCTTCAAATAACTAGGAGCTAAATTATTGATGCACTTGTAAAACTAACAAAGCAACTTTAAATTTGATTCTGTAAATTACTGGCAAAAAATGAAGCTTCTTAAGATAAGGACTTATTGACTGCCACTTTTTCTTCCATTCAATTTAAAAATAAATCGCACAGCATTGTTCTGAATTTTCTGAAGTCTTTGCAGGTTTTTATCTGTAATGCCTGCATAACTCGAATTACAATAGTCCAATACCGACAAAATGTTTGCATGCACCAACTGAACCTTTAAGTCATGGGTGAGTCTGGATCCAATCTTTTTGATGTTTCTCAAGTTCAAATAACAAATCTGGGAAACATTACTTGATCATCCATACTAAGTCTATGATCAAAATGGAAACCAAGATTTTTAGCTGCTAATACTGGACTTACAGATAAATTACATGCATCATGTCCAAGGTCAAGTGTATCTATGGGACTCACATAGTAACCTATGTCAACAAATTCTGTTTTGTCATCATTCATCTTTAAGTAGTTTGCACTCATCCATGCACGTATTTCAGCAAAGCAGCACTTAATCTTTGTCAAATCAGGAGAAGAACTATGTACATTGAATGAAAAGTACACCTGAGTGTCATCAGCATACAAATGAATGGACAAACCATAATTAGTAACTATTTTCTCCAGGTCTTTGGTGTACAAAATGAAAAGGAGAGGTCCTAGAATAGATCCCTGTGGTACTCCTATTTCAAGAGTGCACTCAGGGGAATAACAACCATTGACCAAAACAGTGAATTTTCTGTCCTTCAAGTAAGATTCTATCCATGAAAGTGCAATCCCAGTGATATTATATGTGTATCGTAGTCTTTTGAGGAGCAAAGAATGATTGATTGTATCAAATGCTGCACTAAGATCTAAAAAGAAGTAGGACTGTGTTGTCTTTTTTGTCCATCAACATTAATAAATCATTCTGGATCTTCAAAACAGCAGTTTCACAGCTATGATTCTTACGATACCCTGACTGTAGTTCAGCAAATAGTCCTTGACTTTCAATGTGATCCACAAGCTGCTTATGAACCACTTTTTCTATCAATTTAGAGACATAGGACAAATTACTTATTGGACGATAGTTATTTAAGACATCTGAATCAAGATTAGGTTTTTTCAGTCCTGGCCTCACAACTGCTGTTTTGAAAGCTGTAGGAAACTTTCCTGTCCTGAGAGATTCATTGACAATATAGTGGAGCACATGTATCAACTCTGGGAGAGACTCTTTAAACAGATTGATGGGCAAAGCATCTAAAGGACAAGACTTATCAGGAAGGTTCATAGCAAGGTCCATAAGCTCTTCAATTGAAATTTCCTTAAAGCATGACAGACCTGCAACATCAGTGCCACATTGAGCAAACACAGGCTGGCTGTTGGGGGTTTCTTGGTTCTTCTTATCTATATTACTATATATTGAATAGACTTTTCATTGAAAAAATGAACTGAATTTTTGGGCAATAACACTATCCTCAGAGTCATTAGGAAGTTTGTTTGCTCCAAATTCTCTATCAAGAAGGTGATTTATAATCTTGTATGTGCTCTTAGGATCATTTTTAGTTGCAGCCAACTTCCCATCATAATACCTATTTCTGGTCTTGTCAATTATGATTGCCTTGTCAATGCATTTTTCACCATATAACTCACAAAGTTTTGAATCATGTGGATCTTTTGCCAATTTTCTCTGCACTTTTCTTGCTTCCGTTCTTGCATTTTGACATTCACTATTCCACCAAGGGGACCGATTTTGATTAAATCTTTTGGTCACATATGGGGCATGATCATTCAAAATTCTAGTGACTGTTTCTGAGTATATTTCAACAGCCTGGTCAACTGACTCAAAGTTTGTAAAGTTTATTGGAGAAAAAAACAGATTCTCTCTAAATTCTGATATGTCAATTTTTGCATATTCTCTGACCTCTTTAACAATTATCTTTTGATCAGGTTTCTGTTGCTTTAAAACCACGGGCAAAGCAAATGATACAAGGTAATGATCTGATGTTGTACCTGTGTTTTGATCAACAGTCAAGTTCTTCAAAGGAATGTTATCCTTTGCAGAACTCAAGGTTAAAACCAAGTCCAGAGTACTTCCACAATAGTGAGTTGGATCAGTAACATGTTGAGTAAAACCTTTACTTTCATACAATGCCACAAATTTTTTGGCATAAAAATCATTTCCATCCTGAACATGAAAGTTGAAGTCCCCACATATAACAGGGAAACCAGATTTATCAGCTAGATGATCAAGATAAGTATCAAACTCATCAAGAAATGAATTGATCTTTGTTTCATTGTACTTTTCTTTTGTCTTAGAACTTGTGGTCCTGTAGACAGTGCATAATCGAATGAGCTCATTGTTACCTTTGACTATACTTTCAGAAACTTCAAAAGATTTAAACCCAGTAACTTTGTTCAAGGCTGGATTAACTCTTGCCATATTATAAATGAAGGCAACACCTCCTCCCCTTCCTTTACGTGGTGTATTCAGCACATCAAAGCCTAACTCATGTATTTTAGAGAATCTGGCAGCTTCATTTGATTTGAACCATGTTTCAGTGATGCAACAAATATCAATTTTCCTTTCAATCAAGAGTTCTAAAACATTGTCTATCTTGTTGCACATTGATTGAGCATTGAAACAAGCAATCTTAAGGTTATCATTGCATTCTGCACCACTTTTCACATCGCGTTTTTTGAGGTCAGATCAGTATTCCCTTTCAATCTCTCAATCTCTCTGAGTGTTACAGGACATGAAGCATTGCCAGCATTATGTGACTTATAATTTTCTGCATCAATTGCTGAGTCAGTTGATTATGTTCATGATCCAAATAATGGTTCTCTAAGGGTGACTGAGTGTGGAGAGAATTCTGAAAATGATCTTGGATGAATTTTTACTTAAATCCTGTACAAGTCTTTACACTTCATGTAAATTCTTGTAAAGTTTCAGAGTGTTACCTGTCCCACCTTGCAATATCCTCTTGAAATTGAAGTCATGGAGTTGGATTATGAGGATAAACAGTTATCCCTTTCTACTCTGGTAGCAAGGTTAGTATCTTAAGAAGTGACTATTATTCTTATCCTTTGATTATCAAGCAAATTTCTATATCCTCTGAAATCTGAAGCAATATCCTTACTCTATCTAACTCTTTTGACACCCATCTCTAAATAAACTCTATCTAATCTCAAAATTTGCTTGATAATCAAAGGATAAGAATAATAGTCAGCATGGACTTCTTAAGATACTAACCTTGCTACCAGAGTAGAAAGGGATAACTGTTTATCCTCATAATCCAACTCCATGACTTCAATTTCAAGAGGATATTGCAAGGTGGGACAGGTAACACTCTGAAACTTTACAAGAATTTACAAGAAGTGTAAAGACTTGTACAGGATTTAAGTAAAAATTCATCCAAGATCATTTTCAGAATTCTCTCCACACTCAGTCACCCTTAGAGAACCATTATTTGGATCATGAACATAATCAACTGACTCAGCAATTCGACATCCCAGAAGTTACCGCTTCCGAATTAATGTCAATTGAACTTTTAGGATGTCTAAATTCTGTCCCAAAACCAACAATGAAAGGAAACTGAAAATTATCTCACCTGTGCTCACAAAATCTATTTCCTGTCTCCCTTCAATGAACACTGCAAATTTAATTAATTAATTACTTCTTAATTTACAAACAATGTGTCACTGGGTTATAATGATTTAAATTAAAAAATAAATAAATAGCCTATGAAATGAATACTATAGGTTTGATTAAAGACGTCACACACGCCCTCTAGTTGCAGGGAAAAATGAGACTACTATTAAGTTAATTTAAAACAGACATGAGCAAGTATAGATCTGGTCTAAGGAAACGGCTGCAAAACAAAGGTTTTATAAGATACTATGCAATACCATTCCATATTATTATCAACTCGAACACTTATTGGAACATAATTCATGCAAGATCCCTTGGTCAAGTATAAATCACACAGCTTAAATTATCCTAAAATAACAAAGGGGTAAAGCAACTGAGAGCTTTCCACATTCCTGTAGGACACATGGCGTTCAATCACTAGTCTGGTTAGCTTGTGAGGAATTATTAATTGTTGCACACTCAGGAGTTTAATCCAAAAGAAATAGTAATTAATCTATAATTATGCCATTGTATTAGGTGTGCACTGTGCATTGCCCAGTAGTCCATATATTCTCAGCAGACAATTAAGTGTAACATAAGTGATAACTGGTATCTAACCTTTTCCCTGGCAGTGTGGCAGAAAGGCTCATCTTTCTCCAGAAACCATTGAATAAGGTGATGAACGTCACAAGTCACAAGTACTGTGACCTGAGACTTGGCAAAGCTAGTCATGCTGCAGTGCAGGGCTAGGGACTCGTTTCACAACATATTGACCTACATGACAATGGATTAAACTTACCTCACTTTTTGCATGTCCCTCATCAGCACATTTCATTAAATAAATATATAAATAAAAGAATTTTGCTAATTAGGCAACACGATTCAATGCACATCATTCTTGAAAACACTTAATTAGACTCAACAGACCAATCAAACTTCGATAAGGGCACAAATAAGCAATTATCACTTTAATAAAACAAGTAATAATGCCATGTCAGCCAAAAGCAAAATCAACAATAATTGGGGGAAATCCCCGAGAAGAGTCAAATATTATGATGCTCGAGAAAGCACAATTTAGCAGAATCAAATAATTAAATAATAAAATCTGATGTCAAGGTTTAATAAAATAAAAAATACTCTTGTCCAAATATTATCAATGTTTCATTAAACAGTACGTAGATCTTCCACTCCATGTCATTTAAACCTTAACACTGAAAAATAAATTACAATAACATAATAATGTATGCTGATGAATAAATAAATTAATACATTTAAAAGCAATAAAGGAAAGGAGAGCAATGATAAAGTAGGTGAGGAAAATACTATGCAGTATTAAAAATCGAAAATAAATACAAGTAGGACTGACTTCAACTATGCAAAGTGAGAGGAGGAAATAATGACTCCTGCCAACTTTCACTGAAAACTGTTTGATTGCCAACCAATTAAATCTAGATTTTTTTTAGTTATGCAATTATCTTTCTAAAGGGATTTCCTTGTCCTACGTTGTAGGACCTATTTTGCGCGCGCAAGCGCGCGTTTTCAGAGAACACGCAAAATAGGTCCTAGCAACTTGGTAAGTGTCACGTGATCAACCAACTTTGTCACGTGCGCGATAATCAGTCACAAGCTAGTCACATGCGAGTAATTATCGCGCGCGGCCCGCGCATTGACAAATGATGACATAGATGTTATTGGTAAAGAAAAAAACGCAATTTTTCCAACAAATATTGAAAAAGAGTGCTGCAGCGCTTAATAGCTGCTGCACTTAGGGCAATCTGACGAACAGTGAGACAGTGCACATGGTGTTGACATAGCCATCAGGGTTCAGACACCCGGATCATCCAGTTAATGTTATCGGAATCAGGAGCTTGGCATCATGAGTGAGCATGAGCAGTACAGCGGTGAGTGGCATCAAGGTCATAACGGTAAGAGATCGAACCCACTCTTGATGTTCATGCCGGCAAGACGTCAGTAGAATGCAATGTTGACATTGCCAGAAGGCTGCAGGGTGACAATGCGATAAGTCGAGAGGGATCAACCACCATGATGATTGTATGTACCGCCAGTCGTCTGTCTAGTCCTGTAAATAATTTGCTGGTCACAAGTTAAGAAGCTAGCGTTATGCATGGGAAATGCATGGGATTGGAATAAATTAGAGAAAACCAGGTGACCGGTAAAATCGTAGAGTATAAGGTGAAGAAATCTAATTTCATATACTGCTGAGAGTCGGTATCATATTTGTACTTTTGGCGTTCAAAAACTCAATAACTGAATTATGATCGAATACCTAACAAATCACTATATGTACCTTATTCACCAGTCAGCTCATGACTTGACAGTTGACTGGACTGTGATATTGGCAAAGACGAGTGGGACAGAGCGTTGACATAGCCAGCAGGGTTCTGACACCCGGTCTTTGGAAGGCAGATGAGCAGGGACTCTGATCAGAATCTGCTCCGGCTCACCATTATCATAACCTTCCCGAAGAAACGCAGCAGCTGTGTCACAAACTTGGATGTGCATGAGGAATGAAATAATTAGAAACATATAATTACATCAAGAGGTGTATAAATGTACAACAGAGTGTATATTAATATTGGTATAATTGTGCAGAAAAACACACACGGAAATGCATCACCATGAATCCCTTATTCACCAGGTCTTCCCTTCAATTCTCACAGTATACACAAAGTAGAATACACTCTTACACATGGACATAAAGCTAGAATTAATAAATGCGCTGCACTGCTATTGCTAAATGCTCACAATAAAAGTCTATATAACTTTTTGTCCCAAATTTGCTAGTAATAAGGTGTTGTTGCAGTTCTGTCCCATTTCAATAATATTGACAGGCAAAACTTAACAGAGGGGTGGCAGAGAATCGGTTCCTCGACCCTCGTCAATAAAAATGGATGGCAGCTACTCCGCGCTGGTTTTATGCTATGCTCTGAAGATATGCTAACTATGGTTTTTGACTTTATGACCTCGGTTAACGACGGGTTTTAAACAGGTTTTAATATCGGGTTTCTCATGACAGGTCTTACTCAAGAAGTTTAAAAAATGGGGTACCACTTCTCAGGTTCCGTCATCATCTCTGCGATGAGTTTGAGCCGCTTTTAAGTACTAAAGATTATATATACTTTTAGTAGGTAGGTTTACACAAGACACGCCCTGTACTCCTGTACACAACAACTCAACAAGCACATATTACCTTATATGGCTGGCAATAAGCAAAATGCTTGCGTACTCATTACAATGAAGATTGAAGCCTATAACTCCGCTGTTTTTTAAAGAAATCTTGATCAAACTTTCACAATATTACGGGCAAATGTGACTAATATGATCCTGGAGAGCTGGAGTAGCTCACATTTTTGAATTTCAGAAACGGAGATATTGGTCAAAAACCGCTTTTCCTGCCGAAGTGCATAATTCTGACATTTTTTGAGAATTATTTAACCGGCCCTTAATAAGGACAAAAACGACTTTGAGATTTTTGTCCAAAGGGCCGCTTAATTAAAGTGGGGCCGGTCAAATTAAAGGCCCTGGTTAATTTACTAATTTAGGTCAAATGAAACTTCTATGACTCGGAACGTCAATTCATAATGTACGATCATAACATTAGACCGCGATTTGGGTCTTTTGATGCAATTTATTAAGTATAAAGTGGTTTTAGTGGTCATTTTAGAGCAAAAAATCCTTAGTCTGGCAACCACTGGAGAAAAATTTTTGTCCAATGGGCCGGTTAGAACGGTTCAAAATGAATCGATTTTTGTCCATAGGGCCGGTTAAAAAAAGGCCGGTGAAGAAAAATTAAGGCCAATAAGGTATGTGGTAAAAGGGTCACAAGAGTTGTGAATTTTGTCCAATGGATCCATTGGATCCATCAATTCCAATGGACATCCATTGTACATCCAATTGACATCCATTGACCATGATGTCCATCAGTAAAATTGTCCAATGGTGTTCAATGGATCAATTTTTGATGTTCAATGGATCCAATGGATGTTCAATGGATCCATCTGAGTGGATCCAATGGACACAATCACCAAACATAGTTTGGTGGATGGACATGAGTCTGGTATTTTTGTTCCAATGGATCCATTTTGTCCATTGGACACAATGGATCCAATGGACACAATTTGCAATGGATCCAATGGATCCAATTGGACATGTCCAATGGTGTTCAATGGACACATTGGATCCAATGGACGCAATGGATCCATTGAACATCAGAAGTGGATCCAATGGATCCATTGAACACCCGCATTGGTAATTTTACCTACCGATGGACATCATGTTCAATGGATGTCCATTAGATAATGCCCAATGGACGTCTATTGGACATGATGGATCCAATGGACCCATTGGACAAGATTCACAACTCTTGTGACACTTTTACCCTGTACCTATGTAGTATGATTTATAGTACTGAATCACTGGTAAAAATAAGGGTCGTCAATAAGGGTAGTATATAAGAGTGGTCGAACGAGCCGCGCAGATTAATGCGCGTTCCCTCACTAAATATTGTTCGCGCGTTACGCAGACAAATGCGTAACGCGAAAAAATTTAATGACAGAAAAGGCCGAAAATAGATACGCAGTACTTCATCATTACTTCTCTCAAATGGTAACAATGACATTATTAAATGCGTGGAGACGGTTATACTGTCCTTCACAATCCCAAGTCACCATAAACCATTTCGATTGGAAATTTCGGAATAGACAGTGTCATTTGTAGCTCGGTATTGCTCATTTAACTTTTAAATTATTGAAAAGGAAACTGATATCGCAACTGAAATTCAAATGATAATATATCCTACCTGTTTACAAATCCATATTCTAAAAACAGCCCGATCTCTGTTACGGAATTGCCTCTGAGAAACAGAAAGATCTCATCCGAACGTTGCTGATATCAATTCTACCGCAATATTGCAAATATAAATATGGAGGAATTAGAACTATGAAACCGAGCACTTCTACCAAGGACACCATACGGAAGTTGGAGATTTCCCTTACATCACACCGTTCCAAGAGCCTATTCTTAATGAAAGCAATATATTCATGATGCAGTTCAATGTCTACTAATAGGTATTTTTGCTACCTGTACTGCTCAGTGTCTTGGTAGCCCACATCCTAAGTCTTTGTCTATCCTTGGTGTTGAGCTTTTTACCAGCAAAACCATAGTTAAATGGGTAGAAGGAGGGAGAAAGCGTGGCCAAAAAGGAGCCAGGTTAGTCAGCGGGTAGAGATATCTTCAAAGTTTTAGCTCGTTCCAGCAACAAACTTTCGAAGTGTGTTTACTGTGGGACGAGGGGTGTTCTAGGCCATCAGCTTCAGTTCGCCAACCTGAAATGACATCAAGTTACAAAGCTTAGAAGCGATGTACGTTCCTTTTCGCACTGCCTTCTATTAACATGTTGCTTTAATGATGGATACACTACAACCGAGCTTCAGCTCAAAACATGGAGGGAAGGGAAAGAGGCCTGCGAAACATTTCTTGCAACTTCATTGTCATAATGAGACCAAAATCAATGGGAATTGGGACACACCTGACAACTATAGGTGACACCCTAGGTGAGTAGGAACAAAAATTTCGCCATTACTGTAAAGTTAAAATGGGGAGATCTAAATTATTATTCGCAATTAATATTCGTCCGGTGGGAAATTTTATTTACATTACATTGATTATTACTTTACATTGATTATTAAATTGATTATAGTTTCAAGGATATTTTAAAGACTATGAATTCAATTCGATACTAACTTGATCTCAGACTGAAAATTGCTCAATACCGAAACTTCCGTAAGTCATGATTCAAACAGCAGTTATCTCCCCATGTTGCAAAAGATGAACATTCGCACACACCATGCTTGATTTTTCTGATTAATCCAGTGCCTAAGGATATGAAAAATGTTATTTATATTCATCAAAGTAGTAAAAGAAAAATCATTGATGATTGATTACACCACTTTTTGCATTCACTGATGGTTGATCACAGTGAGATAAAATAACGAAGCTCACAATTTTTACAATCAGGTTATCGATTTCGTCAAAGTATGTTACATAGGACTTATAATAGTTATTCAAGTTGGCTTCTAAATCATTGAGGATAGCAGGGGTTTCCCGCCTTGCATGCCGTACTCTCGCACTACTGGGACTTGGCTGCGGCTGACCGCACACTGAAACCGGTATTGCGGTGTGTCAACAAGTCCTGGCGGAGTGCAGGTGTCATATCCTACCTTTGTAATGCTATTAACCCCAGAACACTTTTATGGCAATTTAAAAAGTGTTTCAAAAATGGGGGCGGGCCGCAGCACTCTGTTCTGCAAAATTACACAAACGGTATAATCCAGGGAACCATCATTGAACAGATTTTAAGAGAGAGGAAAGTCTTGGAGTTAGTGGATCGGAGAGCAAAGGAATACGGCAAACTTGTGACCTCCGGTTAGCCGGTTATATATTTGAACCCCAAAAGTTAGTGATACCACGTGCCATCTCATAACGTATTCTGCACTGTTGTCCGATGTCTATCGTGCCATGCCGTATCTTGTTACGAAATGTGTTACATCATGTTTTTGGTTGAATACCAGTGCAAAGAAGCAGTCAACTGACCGTCCCTCGGCAACTCTCCCTGATTCTTTGTTCCTTATACGATGGACCAGGGTGCCAGCCATGTAATAAAAAGTTTAGTAACGGACCTCTGCTTTGAGCACCACCAATAATGCACTACGTGTCGTGGACTGATTCGTAGATGGAGAGGTCGGCTGGCGCTCTATAACTGATAAATCATTGTCAAACTGAATCGGCTTCATTCTGGCTGAAGCTACCTGTCCAATTGGGGCTGAAGGCCGGGCCCAACCCTGGTTTAAAAAGGGCCGATGGGAAGGGGTCCCAAGGACTTGGGAAAAACCGGGGGGCAGCAAATTATGAATTTAAAATAAAAAAATTTAATACCTCACATTTTTAATTTAACTGATACAAAAAAGGGCAGAAAGGCAAATTGACTTTTATGACCGGACGACAAACTGCCGAGCGAATAAGTCTTTATTTACTGCCAACTGATAAACGGTGACCGATTGATTGGGCTGATTCGGATGGGTTGATTTACTTTGACTGATTTATTGACTGGATTGATGAAAATGGGTTGATAAATTTATTGACTGACCGATTTGACTGAAATTTAATTGGGGCCGACCGATTGACCGACCCATTTGACCGACCGATTGGGCCGACTTGGGGTTGACCGACCGATTGACTGGGCCGATTGACCGACTGATTTACCGACCGATTGACTGACTGGGTTGGGCTGACCGATTGGGCTGACCGGGTTGACTGACCATTGACCGACTGATTGACCGACCGGGTTTACTGACCGATTGGGCTGACCTTTTACTGACGGGTTGACCGACTATTGGGCTGGGCCGGGTTGACTGATGGGTTGACTGACCGATTGACTGACCGATTGGGCTGACCGATTGACTGGGCTGATTGACCCACTGATTGGGCTTTTTTGATTGGGCTGACCGATTGACCGACCGGGTTGGGCTGGATTGACTGACCGATTGGGCTGACCGATTGACTGACCGATTGACTGACTGATTGACTGACCGATTGACTGACCGATTGACTAATGATTGACCGACCTTATTGGGCTGACTGATTGACTAATTTACCGACATTCTGACTGGGTTGACCGACCCGATTGACTTTTGGGGGCTGATTGACTGATTGGGCTGACTGATGATTGACCGATGATTGACCAAGACCGATTGACCGACCCATTGACCGACCGACGGGATTTTAAAATGAGACCGACCGATTGACTGACCGAATTAACCCAACTAATTAACTTAATTAGAATAACCCAATTAACTTAACTAATTAACTGACTGATTGACTGACTGATTGACTGACCGACTGATTGACTGACTGACTGATTGACTGACTGTTTCATTAACCGATTGACTTACTGACTGACTTTCTGACTGACTGACAATCTAATCAGTCAGGGATCCATGGAAAAAGAAAAGGAAGGGAAAATCAACTTGAGAAGAGAAGGCCATCTTAAATAAAGGACTAAAGGAGGATGAAGGAAAGCCATTGCAAGGAAAGGGAACAGAGGCATAATAACTGAATGCAATTTGAGTGGATGTAAATCCTGTAAATTGATCTAAAAAGGGAAAAGGCAAGGAAATAGTAGGTAATAAGGATTGTGAAAGATAATGAGGAAAAAGAATATCTAATTTAATCTCACCAAATTCATTTCTTCTTCATGGGTTAACTGTTCAGTTGTTCATTCTGAATTGTGATGCAAGTTAATTTCTTGGTTGTTAAAAGACAATTCAATCAAATGCTATCATCTAAATATAAATAAATTGTTCAAACTATGTACCACTTCATACCGCTTTTTTCCCTCTTTGCCATCTTTTTACTATCCTACCTAGTCAAAAGGGTAAATAAAAGGGGTAGTAAAAAGCCTTCTAAAACCAAAACTTATACAGTAGTTCATTTCCGGTAAAATTGTTTTATATATCAGTCTTTATTAGTGCTGGAACAACTAGTAATAGGTCAACTTATAGTGTTTAAAATCATTGCTTTGAGGTTTTAACAAGACTCTCCCCAAGCTATTTTATTATATTATATCCTTTGCTTTTACTGATGGGCACAAATAGCAGTAACTTTTAAACCCCAAAAAGATAAACAGTGAATCAATTAACATTGTAACTTTCTAAGCAATATTTCAGTACAGTATGCAAAAAAAAAAGTGAAACTAGATATGGAATTGTATTGTGTGAGAAAACTAAAACTAAAGGTGCATCACCAGCAGTGTATCCAAAAATTTTAAAAAATTTCCCCCCAAAAAGTATGTTGAGGGCTAGGGGTATGTTATAACATGATTGGTTGGGTTGAATGGAAAATGTCAATTTATCAACCAAACAATTTAACCTCGCCCCGTCAGCTAGATATAAGAAACCAATTTTCATCGCAAAAACAAACCCGAAGACCCTTTTTTAAAAAATTTCCCAATCTTAAATTTAAAAAAAATTTTTATTAAAAAAGGGGTTTTATTTTTTAAAAAAAGTATGGCCCCCATTTAACTAAAAAACTTAAAGAATGGGTGTACCGTCAGATGGCTCTCCCAAAAATCAGAGACCTTTAGGATCAAGGAGACCTTCAGAACAAAAAAAGGGTTTCAGGAAAAAGATCCCCGAAGATATGGGGACCCTTGGGGAAAAAGGGGACTACCAGGGTCAAGGAGACTCAAAGATCATGGAGATTATCTCAGGATCAAGAAGGCTCTCCAAAGATCAATGGAGACTTCTCTAGAGATCAAGGAGACTCCTTCAGAATCAAGGAGATTCCTCTAGGATCAAGGAGGCTCCAAAGATCATGGAGATTATCTCAGATCAAGAAGACTCTTCAGGATCAAGGAGACTCTCTCAGGATCAAGGAGACTCTCTCAGATCAAGGAATTCTCTCAGGAACAAGGAGACTCTCCAAAGATCATTGAGATTCTCTCAGAACAAGGAGACTTCTCAGGATCAAGGAGACTTCAGATCAAGGAGACTCCAAAGATCATGGATTATCTCAGATCAAGAATACTTTCAGATCAAGGAGACTCTCTCAGGATCAAGGAGACTCTCAGAACAAGGAGACTCTCTCAGATCAAGGAGACTCAAAGATCATGGAGATTATTCAGATCAAGATGGTTTCCAAAGATCATGGAGATCTCTCAGATCAAGGAGACTCTCTCAGAACAAGAGACTCTCTCAGAGATCAAAGAGACTCTCAGGATCAGGAGACTCCAAAGATCATGGAGATTATCTCAGATCAAGAAGACTCTCCAAAGAATAAAGATCAAGGAGATTCTCTCAGGATCAACTCTCTCTCTCAGGATCAAGGAGACTCCAAAGATCATTGAGATTCTCTCAGGTGGAAGAGACTCTCTCAGGATCAAGGAGACTCCTCAGATCAAGGAGACTCTCTCAGATCAAAGAGACTCTCCAAAGATCATGGAGATTCTCTCTCAGGATCAAGAAGACTCTCAGATCAAGAAGACTCTCTGAGACTCTCAAGATGGGAGACTCTCTCAGGAACAAGGAGACTCTCCAAAGATCATTGAGACTCTCTGAACAAGGAGACTCTCAGGATCAAGGAGACTCTCAGATCATGGAGATTCTTCCAGGATCAAGATGGGCTCTCCAAAGATCATGGAGATTCTCTCAGGACAAGGAGACTCTTCTGGATCATGAGACTCTCTCTCAGGATCAAGGAGACTTTCAGGATCAAGGAGACTCTCTCAGGATCAAGGAGACTCTCTCAGGATTGATGAGTCTGAAACCAGTGTGAGCTTGTTTTATACCTACAACATGCTGGGACTGTACTAATTGGGTTCTTTATTTTTCAATCATATCTCGATATGTAAATGTGTAGTTATGCAACTGAATGCAACATGATGTCACAAACACCTTGCAGGAAATGATTTCATTGTTGCTGTTTTGCACAAAATGCCATCTGGATGAATTACTGAGCTATAAACAAAACAGTACAATCAGATGATTGAAAGGGCAAAGCATCCACATTGATCACGAGGATTTTCTTGAAAAATCCTAAATTACATTATATCATACTCAGAGTTTCTATTCTTATTGAGTAAGTATAGATATTGTGAGTATACATGTAGTAAGAATTAGGAAAAGATCTGATCGAATTTTTTCAAACTAGACTTGAATGGGCCAGATCTCTGAAAAATCTATTTACTGACTGGACCAATCTGATCCCAGATTTTTGTATACTTAGTTTTCTCTAAAACAGATCAAACCAGAGATCTTTGACATAGGCAACATGTAGGGTGTCAAACAGGGGGTTTTCAAGTTAAACCAACCCACCTCTATTGACCGTTGGCTTCCGTGGAGACAGGTACTTTCCACAAACTGACCGTCCGAATTGCCTAAAAAACGGTTGGATCCCAGAGTTGACCATACTGGATAAACGATCTGGTTGGTTCCTAGTAAGTAGGTTTACATTGAGTTCCTATGGCAGATTTTAGAAACCATAGTACAATAGTACTTCATTTAAGGTCATTTCACTCATTTGAATACCCACAACCCACTGCAACCAGGTGTGGTTGTGAAGCCAGTGGACCAGTTCTTCAGACACTTCCAAATCCTGGATCAAAGTCACACCAATACCCTGACGAAGGAGGAGTTCATGAGTATTGGGAACCTCGCAACCGGAACGACTGCCTCTTCTGACGCAGCCACCACGACCATGCAGGTCCTGCTCTTTGGAGAGGACCAGAAGCAAGAGGTGGGAAGGCTTATACGAATAATATGTATTACTATAGGCAATAGTTTTAAGTTTTTACTTGCATTCTTAGAACTTCTATCCTAACAGTCACCTTTACTGCTCAATTGCTATTGATTAACCCTGAGTTTTGATGCTTCCTTTTTTAGATTTCTTTTAGTGGAAGTGCCAGATGTCGACAATTCCATTAATTTGACCTTTGCTCACCCGGTATCAGGTGGTCTTTGAGCAGTTCTCCCGGTTTCTCCACGGAGTTCAGAGACAGTGTCTGAAAGCTGAGTTCGATGCTTTCTCTGATGGAGAGGACTTTATCACGGATGATGAGTTCATGAGATTGCTTCTAAAAAGGACTTTCATTCCAGACATTAGAAAAGCAAGGTACTTTTATTGCTTATTCTGCATGATTGGAGTTTAATTCTCGTGTTATACGTATTCTAATCATCCACAATGAAGGGATAGTTGCAAAGACATCATTTCGATGTTTACTTAGTCTTCCTCATTCCTTCAGGTACATAGACAGGCTGGAAGCAAGACCGGAAGAGAAGCGGAAGAAGATTCTATTCCCTCAGTACTGCCAGTTTACCAACTTCATGAATGATTTCCCTGACTTTGAGGTGAATATGTCTCATAATTTCAATCAGTCCGCCAAACTGATCACCTCTTTATCTGAGCTGGTATTGCAGTGCTGCCCCTTCACCACATTGGTTGTTAAAAATATTATTGCCATGATATTATTGTGTATTGACAGTAGTTAAATGACTTTGTTTATTGATGCTGGTGAACTGGGCCTGGAAATGAATAACCCTCCTACCACGACTCACACCGATCCCTCACATTCCTCCCAGACTGTAGGGCCTTCACACATGCTTCCTAGACTTCACACCCCCTCCCAGGTGGCTATCTTCACACATGCCTCCCAGTCTTCACACCCCCTCCCAGGTGGCTATCTTCACACATGCCTCCCAGTCTTCACACCCCCGCCCAGGTGGCTATCCTCACACACCCCTCCCAGTCTTCACACCCCCTCCCAGGTGGCTATCTTCACACCCCCTCCCAGTCTTCACACCCCCTCCCAGGTGGCTATCCTCACACACCCTCCCAGTCTTCACACCCCTCCCAGGTGGCTATCCTCACACCCCTCCCAGTCTTCACACCCCCTCCCAGGTGGCTATCCTCACACACCCCTCCCAGTCTTCACACCCCCTCCCAGGTGGCTATCCTCACACCCCTCCCAGTCTTCACACCCCCTCCCAGGTGGCTATCCTCACACCCCTCCCAGTCTTCACACCCCCTCCCAGGTGGCTATCCTCACACACCCCTCCCAGTCTTCACACCCCCTCCCAGGTGGCTATCTTCACACATGCCTCCCAGTCTTCACACCCCCGCCCAGGTGGCTATCCTCACACACCCTCCCAGTCTTCACACCCCCTCCCAGGTGGCTATCCTCACACACCCTCCCAGTCTTCACACCCCCTCCCAGGTGGCTATCCTCACCCCTCCCAGTCTTCACACCCCCTCCCAGGTGGCTATCCTCACACACCCTCCCAGTCTTCACACCCCTCCCAGGTGGCTATCTTCACACCCCCTCCCAGTCTTCACCCCTCCCAGGTGGCTATCCTCACACCCTCCCAGTCTTCACCCCTCCCAGGTGGCTATCCTCACACCCTCCCAGTCTTCACACCCCCTCCCAGGTGGCTATCCTCACACCCCTCCCAGTCTTCACACCCCCTCCCAGGTGGCTATCTTCACACCCCTCCCAGTCTTCACACCCCTCCCAGGTGGCTATCCTCACACCCCTCCCAGTCTTCACACCCCCTCCCAGGTGGCTATCTTCACACATGCCTCCCAGTCTTCACACCCCCTCCCAGGTGGCTATCTTCACACACTCCTCCCAGTCTTCACACCCCCTCCCAGGTGGCTATCCTCACACATGCCTCCCAGTCTTCACACCCCCTCCCAGGTGGCTATCTTCACACATGCCTCCCAGTCTTCACACCCCCTCCCAGGTGGCAATCCTCACACATGCCTCCCAGTCTTCACACCCCTGCCCAGGTGGCTATCTTCACACCCCCTCCCAGTCTTCACACCCCCTCCCAGGTGGCTATCCTCACACACCCCCTCCCAGTCTTCACACCCCCTCCCAGGTGGCTATCCTCACACACTCCTCCCAGTCTTCACACCCCTCCCAGGTGGCTATCTTCACACACCCCAGTCTTCACACCCCCGCCCAGGTGGCTATCTTCACATGCCTCCCAGTCTTCACACCCCTCCCAGGTGGCTATCCTCACACCCCTCCCAGTCTTCACACCCCTCCCAGGTGGCTATCTTCACACACTCCTCCCAGTCTTCACACCCCCGCCCAGGTGGCTATCTTCACACATGCCTCCCAGTCTTCACACCCCTCCCAGGTGGCTATCCTCACACATGCCTCCCAGTCTTCACACCCCTGCCCAGGTGGCTATCTTCACACACTCCTCCCAGTCTTCACACCCCCGCCCAGGTGGCTATCTTCACACATGCCTCCCAGTCTTCACACCCCCTCCCAGGTGGCTATCCTCACACACCCCTCCCAGTCTTCACACCCCCTCCCAGGTGGCTATCTTCACACACTCCTCCCAGTCTTCACACCCCCGCCCAGGTGGCTATCTTCACACATGCCTCCCAGTCTTCACACCCCCGCCCAGGTGGCTATCTTCACACACCCCTCCCAGTCTTCACACCCCCGCCCAGGTGGCTATCTTCACACATGCCTCCCAGTCTTCACACCCCTCCCAGGTGGCTATCCTCACACCCCCTCCCAGTCTTCACACCCCCTCCAGGTGGCTATCTTCACATGCCTCCCAGTCTTCACACCCCCTCCCAGGTGGCTATCCTCACACATGCCTCCCAGTCTTCACACCCCCGCCCAGGTGGCTATCTTCACACATGCCTCCCAGTCTTCACACCCCCGCCCAGGTGGCTATCCTCACACACCCCTCCCAGTCTTCACACCCCCCTCCCAGGTGGCTATCCTCCCACACATGCCTCCCGGTGGCCCAGTCTTCACACCCCTGCCCAGGTGGCTATCTTCACCTTGCCTCCCAGTCTTCACACCCCCCGCCCCAGGTGGCTATCCTCACACCCCTCCCAGTCTTCACACCCCTCCCAGGTGGATATCTTCACACATGCCTCCCAGTCTTCACCCCCGCCCAGGGTGGCTATCTTCACACATGCCTCCCAGTCTTCACACCCCCCTCCCAGGTGGCTATCCTCACACACCCTCCCAGTCTTCACACCCTGCCCAGGTGGCTATCCTCACACCCTCCCAGTCTTCACACCCCCTCCCAGGTGGATATCTTCACACATGCCTCCCAGTCTTCACACCCCTGCCCAGGTGGCTATCCTCACACTCCTCCCAGTTCACCCCCGCCCAGGTGGCTATCCTCACACATGCCTCCCAGTCTTCACACCCCCTCCCAGGTGGCTATCCTCACACACCCCTCCCAGTCTTCACACCCCTCCCAGGTGGCTATCTCACATACCCCTCCCAGTCTTCACACCCCCGCTCCAGGTGGCTATCTTCACACATGCCCTCCCAGTTCACACCCCCGCCCAGGTGGCTATCCTCACACCCCCCAGTTCACACCCCTCCCAGGTGGATATCTCACACATGCCTCCCAGTCTTCACACCCCTCCCAGTCTTCACACCCCCTCCCAGGTGGCTATCCTCACACACCCCTCCCAGTCTTCACACCCCCTCCCAGTCTTCACACCCCCTCCCAGGTGGCTATCTTCACACATGCCTCCCAGTCTTCACACCCCCGCCCAGGTGGCTATCCTCACACACCTCCCAGTCTTCACACCCCTCCCAGTCTTCACACCCCTCCCAGGTGGATATCTTCACACATGCCTCCCAGTCTTCACACCCCCGTATCCTCACACATGCCTCCCAGGTGGCTATCCTCACACACCCCTCCCAGTCTTCACACCCCTCCCAGGTGGCTATCCCAGGTGGCTATCTCACACCCCTCCCAGTCTTCGCCCCACATGCCTCCCAGTCTTCACACCCCTCCAGGTGGCTATCCTCACACACCCTCCCAGTCTTCACACCCCCTCCCAGGTGGCTATCCTCACACACCTCCCGCCCCTGCCCAGGTGGCTGGCCCCTCCCAGGTGGCTATCTTCATGCCTCCCAGTCTTCACACCCCCGCCCAGGTGGCTATCCTCACACACCCCTCCCAGTCTTCACACCCCCTCCCAGGTGGATATCTTCACACATGCCTCCCAGTCTTCACACCCCTGCCCAGGTGGCTATCCTCACACACCCCTCCCAGTCTTCACACCCCCTCCCAGGTGGCTATCCTCACACATGCCTCCCAGTCTTCACACCCCCGCCCAGGTGGCTATCTTCACACACTCCTCCCAGTCTTCACACCCCCTCCCAGGTGGCTATCTTCACACATGCCTCCCAGTCTTCACACCCCCGCCCAGGTGGCTATCTTCACACATGCCTCCCAGTCTTCACACCCCCTCCCAGGTGGCTATCCTCACACACCCCTCCCAGTCTTCACACCCCCTCCCAGGTGGCTATCCTCACACACCCCTCCCAGTCTTCACACCCCCTCCCAGGTGGCTATCCTCACACACCCCTCCCAGTCTTCACACACCCCTCCCAGGTGGCTATCTTCACACACTCCTCCCAGTCTTCACACCCCCTCCCAGGTGGCTATCTTCACACATGCCTCCCAGTCTTCACACCCCTGCCCAGGTGGCTATCTTCACACACCCCTCCCAGTCTTCACACCCCCTCCCAGGTGGCTATCTTCACACCCCCTCCCAGTCTTCACACCCCCTCCCAGGTGGCTATCCTCACACATGCCTCCCAGTCTTCACACCCCTGCCCAGGTGGCTATCCTCACACATGCCTCCCAGGTGGCTATCCGGATGTTCGCTATAACGAAGCGGCCCCTCACTAAGAAGGACTTCCAACGTGCAGTGAAGGCGAGTACGGGCTCCGAGTTCGATGAGGAATTGGTAGACGTTATCTTTGACGTGTTTGATGAGGATAACGACAACAAGCTGGGGCATGACGAGTTTATGGAGGTAAGGAGGAGGGGTTGCAGGATGCCTTAGTGGGCGTTATTTATCTGACCCCTAGGACTACTTGGAGATAGATAGTCGATATTATGAGCAATGTTATGGACTGCAAAATCATATGTTAGGTGTTGTGCGATGTATTATATCTAATTTATAGATAGGCAACTTTCACTGTTAATAATTTTAAGTTTTTGAACTTCCTTGTCATCGCCAGGTTATGAAGCACAGCATTAAGTCCCGCAGTACGCTGTCCTACCCGGGACTGGTTCACGAGAACGCCTCCAACTCAACTACCTGGGCCGGGTAAGAGTGGTATTAGTGTAGTAATCACACTAGTAATTTAGCATATCTGGCATTATAACATGGACTGAGTAAGAGTGTGAACTAGACACACAATAAATTCAAATTGCGCTAGACACACATCCCTAGACCCATATTTTGAAGGCAGTACACTTCATTGCGTTACACACTTATATTCCCAGACACATAACACCCAGATACGTTACAGTTCACATTCCTGCAGCAGATACTTTACAGTTCACATTCTTTCAGGTATATGAACTGCGTTAGGCAGAACATGTACAAGAGTTACGGCTAGCCCTTTCATCCTGATAGCCCTTTCATCCTGAGAACCCTTTCATCCTTTCCTGAGAGCCCTGAGACTTCCTCCCTGAGACATGCATCCTGATATCACTGCAACCTGCATCCTGAAAGTCCTTCCTTCTGTGTCCTGAACATACCTCCCAAAATCGGGAACTTCATCTCTATCTTTTGTCTCTCTATCTTCAATCATCTTCCTGACATTGCAACCTTTGACGACTTCACATCTCTTGACAAGGACCTTATAACCGTGTGAAACTTAGCAAAGCGGCAGCGTTACAGAGCGTGTTTCTGAGTAATCCGTGTCAACACATAATACTAACTCCACGACACTAGCTCACTAAGCAGATAGGTGAACATGTCATTATCAGGCGTTAGAATGGAGTACTTGTGACGCATGACTTCACGCTGTAGAAGGTACTGTAGTAGGAACATTTACTGGAGAAAACTCTTACCTTTTTGAATATTATGAATAATATGGGTTGAGTATGTATTATATTATATTGAAATATTGTACGGATCAGTTTTACCGCTGTGTCCTGGCTTAAGTGACGCGCACATTACTTTTACTGGTGTACAGGCCCTGCTTATCGTGCTAAGGATGAGAATCATCTCCCACGCAACCACACGGTTCACTCAGCCGAGCGTACAGGAAACTGTGTGGGAAGGTTAAATGAGGAGCTGCCCATTGCAGCGAAGTCTTGGGGTGGATAAAGTATGGATTACACTTCCTTAACCGTCACTGGCTTGATTAGGTACTTGGATCTTTATTGAATTCTTGTCATTGACCGTACGGCTGTTGGAATAGAAGTAAAATCTTCAAATTAATTCGCCTTCCGTTGCGCGCCACACAACGCACGTCGCGTAATGCGCCGCGCGACTTATTCAGGTCGGGACACCGCGGTAATATAAATATTGTATTTGATAAATTTAGGTAGTAGTATTTCAGAGAAACATATTATTGCATGATAGCATGTATACTTTAATGTGATTAGAAATTATTTCGTATTTTTCTTGAATTATGATTGCGGAGTGCTTATAGCAAGTATTATTGAAAACTAATTAAGTAATTATCCCACCTTCAAAAAAAGAACTATATGTATAGTCTGGAATATTTTGAGGAAGGTCGCCGCCGATGTTGATGTGTTGGAACAGATTGACAGGTTTTTGATCAGGTGTGGAATCGGCAAAAACTCAAAAACAATCCGAATCCACGACATTTCCTGAGTTGTATAAATAATAAGAAATATAATAAAGTGTCCTAGACTCTTTCACAATGTCTGAGGATAGTTTTTAGATTTTGGAAGCCTGAAAAAGTCTGGAATTCCAAGGTAAATTATTATAATCTGTTATAATCTGTGTGCGAAAGTTGAGAAGCCTTAGAAACTTGTGTGCCGTTCTTGAGTATAATTAGACACTGTGACGACTTCAACTCAATACTATAAACACTGTAATGACGTCACTCTCAAAGGCTTACATACTATATTTGTTTTCCATGTAGTACTGATGCACAATACCTACTTTCTATTGAGCTATTCTTTTAACAATTGACACTAGAAAAACATGTTGCACCTATAACGGTACACAAACACTGTTCCTATATGTGCTAAGTGTTATGTAGCAATAAGTATGTTGAAAGTTAGAAGTAGTAAAGGGAATACCCACCTAAGCTAATATCGGCATATTACAACAAGAGGCGTGTATATCGCAACATGCTTTGAATAAAGTGTACACTGTATCGGGTATCGAAGCATTATTGCTCAAGTTTATTATACAGGGATGAGGGATTAGGGATCCTTCGCATATTGCGCTATCAATTTCCGGCCCTAAATCAACCTTGCCCCCTGCCCCATCTTGAATTAGCTTGCGAAATTTTAACTTGAATATAATATCTTATCTTGAATAAATATTATTTGGATACTATGTTATTTAAGTGTTTTTGAAAAGTTTAAACTTCACCATTTTTATACTTTAACTTTTAAATATGTGAAAGTACTTTCACTTTACATTATATGGATGATACGGGATGATATGGTATCATTAAATAGAATATGCCCCACAATAAGTTAACATCTTAACAACTCGGTTGAGGGCGAATAAATCAATGATTTTGAAATGGTTTGAACTTTTGCTGAGATTTTGGTTACAAGTTCTTTGCAAAAACTTACAATTTTGTTAGGTTTTGAATTTCCTAAGTCAGTGTTTTTATGAAGAAGAATAAATTTCAAAGTATTCTATGCTTAATTTCAGCGCAAGATCACAATAGAATATTTTTACTAATAGTAAGGGTCGTATGTGCTTTGAACTGTAACCCCCTGTGAACTAAATAGTTAAGTAGGTCTGAGAACGTTTTTCGGTAGTTCATAGTCCATATATTCACCAGAAAAAAACTCACCGGATTCCGAGTTGGGGAAACCCCTTTTTTGGACCCCTTTTTCTCCCGAATTGGGGCACGAACTTCAACCGGCAATATCTCAGCTTCTGATTGAGATACAGGCCATATCGTTATACCAAACTATGCAGGATGAGCACATCATACGCTACGAAGCATAGTTTTAAAGTCGTAACCCCTTTAGTTTTGGAGTTATGGACGAAAAACCTCTTTCTAGCCCTACGCGTAACCCCAAAATTGCCCCTTTTTGATAAGTAGAATCTGAAGGACCTAGAGAACTCAACGAGGACACTACGTCATGCAGAATCATCACATTATGGGGGGTAGAACATGGTTTCAAAGTCCTACCCCTTTCGTTTAAGATTTATGGACGAAAACCCCTTTTTAGCCCCCACCCATAACCCCAAAATTGCCCCTAGTCAATAAATAGAATCTGAAGGACCTAGAGAACTCAACGAGGACACTACCCTGTGCAGAATCATCACATTTTGGGGGGTAGAACATGGTTTCAAAGTCCTAACCCCTTTCGTTTAAGATTTATGGACGAAAAACCCCTTTTTAGCCCTACCCATAACCCCAAAATTGCCCCTAGTCAATAAATAGAATCTGAAGGACCTAGAGAACTCAACGAGGACACTACCCTGTGCAGAATCATCACATTTTGGGGGGTAGAACATGGTTTCAAAGTCCTAACACCTTTCGTTTAAGAGTTATGGACGAAAAACCGCTTATTAGCCCTATGCGTAACCCCAAAATTGCCCCTATTAATAGATACAAGAATTGCGCCTGCCGGCGCATTTCTTGAGCCCGTTGTTCCCGTATGCAGGCGCTTAATTTCCTGTTCCCTGGGGCTTGTTAGTTGGTATAAAAACACGCCGTTATTTTATCTTCGACCGTTGTCCGTCTTATTTACAGACATGGTGAGTTGACTATAAACTTATAAAGCATAAAAATGACCTCCAAAATCAAGGTACAATTGCGTGTGTACACCAACGAGAATTAAGAGATAAAGAGGTTGCCTTTAATAGATGTCAGGTTTATCTGAAATAATTTTCCGTGATAAAACGCTTCTTCTATCAACTTCTTCTATCACAATACTAACATCATTGAATAAATTTCATAAATATTCCTTGTTATGCACGGGTGCTATGTAATACATTTCCTTCTACAAGTTTGAATTAACGCGCGCAGATCTAAATATCACGTGGGCGATTTCGTTTCACGCCAAATGTTTGCGCGCGCGTTCCCGCCATTTCATAGAACTCTTTGAAGATTTGTTGCGCGCCGTTCAGAGTTTCATAACTATGATCACCATTTTCGTTACGCGTTACATTTTCTTTCGTGTTGCGTTGCCGATATCAAACCATTGCAATGTTCGATATTTTTGTGCCCCGCCTTGATAATTTCAAGATTGATATACACAGTATGATTACTGACCAAGATAAAAGATTCAGATATATCATTATTATCGATCATGAACTGAGGTACAAACTCTCATGTTTTACTTTTCTCAATTCAATTCTCTAGATCATTCGTCACTGATTGCACAAATACTGCCCATTGTAAATTGTCCGAGTTGCCCGTTACTTCAACATGGCCAAATGACTGTGTGATTGAAATCCAATCAATTATTTGATTGATTCCGTGATAATTGATATTGTTTTGATTTCATGATTAAATGATTGTAGAATTTTTAGAAAAGAATTAATTTCAACATCAGAATGAACAGAGCATTGAACTCAAATACCTATTAAGCAGCCAAGTTAGCTAGCTGTAGCCCACAAGGCAAAGGATGCCACTACACCAAGCTACTCTGACGCGAGTGATATTATAAAGGAGCAGTTGGGTGCATGAAAATGTACCAACCACCACCACCACCACCACCACGACGACATACGGTCGCGCGCAGCACCTATTTCAGATTTAACAGTACGCGTAAAGGTAGTATACACACAACCCCCAAAATACACGATCTCTGCTAACCTATTCTCAATGCCTTTTTGTAAAACAAAAACGCGATTGGGAACAGGAAAAAATCTGAAGGTCGTGGAGACCTGAACGAGGACCCTAACCTTTTCAGAATCATCACATTATGGGGGGGGAGAACATGGTTTGAAAGTCCTAACCCCTTTCGTTTTTGAGTTATGGACTAAAAAACCTCTTTCAACTCAAAATTTTTAATCCAAAATGGAATAGAGCTTGGATATATAAGATAGGGATAAAAATCAAATGAACACGGCATGATATTCCACAATAATATAACTGTAAAATCGAACCTTTTCCTAAAAGAATGCAGAGGAAGTTTATAAAGAATAATTATGACACATCACATCATATATCTTAAACACTTCATCTACTGCTACTGCTAGAAACATACAATGCTAGCTTAAAGTGTTTCACTTTCTATGATGTAAACATGTCTCTATTTTGCAATAGATTACGACTACAGCTGCTATCGGGTTTAGGATAAACCTGATCTGAATTAGGATAAACCTAATTTGAATACTCAGTGTCATACTAACCATGTTCAACTCATAATCAAATGAAACACATTCTATGAATCCTCTTGAGAAAGCCAAAAAACGTGCCACGTCATTGTGGTACATACTACATATTATTCACCATGTGGTGGGGTTATTCCGGTTGAATAAAAACGTGCTAATTTGAGTTTTTTGTCGTATTACTCCACCCTTTTGACAGTATTATTGCACACTTTTACCATGTTAAGATGTTACTCCACTCTTACATCGTGTTATTTGCCATTTTTATGATGTTATTCAACACTTGGGCCAAATAAGTGATACGAGAGAACGTCCTTTTCTGCTGGGAGAGCTGGCACACTGCTACCTTGACTGATCAGTAGATAATTGCTCTCCACCAAAAAAGTGATATTACAGAACGTCCTTTTCTGCTGTGAATTGCGCAGAATGCTAAAAACCTCAGCCTTTTAAGGCTCAAAGCTTTGTACTTTTGTACACTTGGTGAATAATATCGTTACACAACTCATAAGTGTGGAGTAACAGCTGCGCCCTCGTTGAAAACAAATCATTATTCAACTCAGCCTTTGGCCTCGGTGAATAATGTGATTTACGCAACTCGCTTCGCTCGTGGCATAAATCATGTTACTTCACACTTATTCGTTGAGTAACTCTATATTATTATTATAGTTTCATTCATACCCACGGTATCCCGGAATGCTCTCTACCATGTCATTATTCAATATGTTGTGCAGTATGATGCCCTCACGTCATATTTTTGGGTGTGATTACTCCAATATATCACGTATGAACATTGTACACCTCAGCACCCTTGATCGTAACGTGAATGTGAAACCTACTTTAATTTCATTGTCACAAAACAAATATCCCGTTAAACTCTCAATACCATGATCAAGTTGGCGTTCTAGTTCAAGGATACCTTTACAAATGACAACTTGTTTTCGATCAATTGTGGAATAAAAAGCCTTGATAACATGAATTGAAAAATCTCAGTATTCTCAAAATTGTCGTCATAGGCTTTTATGTCATTATTATCGAGCACGACTCACGGTCTAGAAGCTTTGGATTTCCTCCTGGTGTAGTGTGCCTGGCCTTTTTTGACCTGGTGTAGTGTGCCTGACCTTTTTTAAAACCCGATTCAAGATCTTCTAGATGATTTAATGCCAAACAAATTGCATCCTAAAAGGCACACGAAATGAATTTTTTTGTCTACTATAATAATTTATTGATAACATTTTATTAAGTTTCTATAAAGGCTCCTTCCACTGGATTAACACACCAGGAAACCATCAGCAACCAGAACACCGATCATCATTCGTCCAGTTTTTCAAATGGTTTCAATTTCAATCATACAAACTTCTTTCATTACTCGGCTGTACGACGTTCACAGAAAGAGGACTATTTTGTTACTTTGTTACCCATGGGGCTAAAAATGGGGTTTTCGTCCATAACTCAAAAACGAAAGGGGTTAGGACTTTCAAACCATGTTCTACCCCCCATAATGTGAGGATTCTGCATAGGTTAGGGTCCTCGTTCAGGTCTCTACGACCTTCAGATTTTATCTATTAATAGGGGCAATTTTCGGGTTACGCATAGGGCTAATAAGGGGTTTTTCGTCCATAACTCTTAAACGAAAGGTGTTAGGACTTTGAAACCATGTTCTACCCCCCAAAATGTGATGATTCTGCACAGGGTAGTGTCCTCGTTGAGTTCTCTAGGTCCTTCAGATTCTATTTATTGACTAGGGGCAATTTTGGGGTTATGGGTAGGGCTAAAAAGGGGTTTTTCGTCCATAAATCTTAAACGAAAGGGGTTAGGACTTTGAAACCATGTTCTACCCCCCATAATGTGATGATTCTGCATGACGTAGTGTCCTCGTTGAGTTCTCTAGGTCCTTCAGATTCTACTTATCAAAAAGGGGCAATTTTGGGGTAACGCGTAGGGCTAAAAAGAGGTTTTTCGTCCATAACTCCAAAACTAAAGGGGTTACGACTTTAAAACTATGCTTCGTAGCCTATGATGTGCTCATCCTGCATAGTTTGGTATAACGATATGGCCTGTATCTCAATCAGAAGCTGAGATATTGCCGGTTGAAGTTCGTGCCCCAATTCGGGAGAAAAAGGGGTCCAAAAAAGGGGTTTCCCCAACTCGGAATCCGGTGAGTTTTTTCTGGTGAATATATGGACTATGAACTACCGAAAAACGTTCTCAGACCTACTTAACTATTTAGTTCACAGGGGGTTACAGTCGTACCCTTACTATAAACAGTGTGTGTTTGTGAGTGTGTTTTCAAAATTTGTGTAAAAACAAAACATTATCCCTTAGCTTTTATCAATTCGTATTACTCTATTTGTTTTATTGTTTGCGTCGTGTTTTCCTGAAATTTCTTTTGAAATTTTCAACTACAAAGCTATAACATTTTTCAACATACATGATTATTCTAATTTAGCTCTCATAACATAATAAAAATGTAGAAAGCCTTAAAATGTCAACGAGTCAAAATTTCAGCGAGTTCTAGTTTGTTTAAAACATAGTTGAATTGTTGGAAATGTTGTGCTGCATCGAATACGGATTACAATATGAAACGTGGGTTTGCACTGCCAGACCTTTGATAAAGCTATACGCAACAAGTTTATTACTGTGTAACCTGTAGTGTCAGTACAATATAACATCAAAATTCAGGCATATACTTATATGGGTCACATAGGATTTTAAAACGATAATTTAATAAACACGAATATGTTCAATTTTCTGTTCTTAAAACTAATGAGCAGAGGATTCGCCAAGCACATCACACATACCATAACAATTTGTCTTAAAATAGTTGTACAATGTACAGGATAGGTATGCGAACCTACTAAAATAGTATGGTATATTAATTGTTTTAAGGTAACTGTAATTTCTACAGAGCGGAGCCCCATGGTCGTACTCGTATGACCTTGCATAGATCCATTAACCACTGACCAATCAGAGAGCGAGTTGGCTATCAACTCGCTCTCTGTCATGTCATGCGGAGTCATCAAATGCCTATATTTAGATGTTTAAATAATAAAATATTCGTACTGCGTATGAATATTATATGAAATGTGTTTCATCGGCTTAACCTTTATTCTGATGAAGCTGAAAAATGCAAATACTTTACATTTTAAGTATACTGTAGACTAATTGACATCACACAGACACATCCAACTTATTCATTAATAGTCAATATTCATGGACTTGTCTTGGAAGGATACAATATTCATACTTCAATATTCATTTATTTGTCCTCATTATTTTGAAAGTTTATTAAATGACGTCATCATCAAATTCAAAGCAATGAGTTTATGACGTCGTGTGCATTGCCCTTTCTAAACTCCGAATATTCATTGCAGGATATGTCATTAGCAGTTAAATGTCCGAGATTACTGCTTAGTACTTGTAAGTAAGAAGAGAATTATATGTTGTGATACTTTTAACTGCGTTCTGGTACAAGAATGTACTTTGGAATATGATCATCAAATGATCATGCTGTTTTTATGATTTCTACTTCAATCAATATTTTCATAGTTGAGAGATTGTGCCCTCTTTTATTAAAATAGATATCCTGGCATCTGGTTGGGCGGTGCTATTAATAAAGTGACTGATATTAATTAGGATCTTGATTAATAATAATTCAGATAACACCCTTCCCCAGGCCGTGTGTTACCACGATACACGTCCTCCTTGGAACTTAGCACTGCAACCCCTCA